>OZ014524.1:130112094-130712094 GCA_963966055.1 Lathyrus aphaca
TCAACAAAGTTTTCTCACTGTTAAACACAAGTTCAATTTTATTTTCTTCTACTTTACATTTCAAGTATTCACAAAACAAAACAAAAATTGATAAACTAAGCTAAAGTAATATAAACTATTGAACGAAACTAATCCCTATGGAGACAATAATTATAACTTGCACATAACATGTAACAAAATGGCATCGTTGCTGAGGACTAAAGTTAGTTTTTAAAGACATTGTGATATTTTTATCATTTTAACAGTTTTGTTTATATTTGTATATATTTGTGCATATTTTTGTTTATAGTCTCTAAACTACTTATCGTGTTAGATATTTATGTTACTTATTTATGTGAGGTAAGTTTATTGCATTACAACATATGTTCAACCCTGAAATTGAATGAACCACACACAAAAACAATTGTAAAAACATAAAGAAAAAGTTACATGATCTAAAATAGTATCCCGTTTAAAAGCAAGAAACCATGGCTGATATAGACGATAAAAATAACAATAACACAAAAAATAAAAACAATGTTGGTGGTATGCCATGACACAATAGTCCAAGAGGTCTATAACACATAGCTAGAACACAAAGAAATGTCCCTCAAATAGAAATGAAAATAAGATTATTACAAATTCTTTGTGCTAACCCTTTTGCAGGATTAGACCACAATGGCGCCCAACGACTATCAATGACAACATAATAGAAACTCTTCTCAAACAAAGAATGGTGTCATGAAACTCAATACTAGTGATGTTATTCTTGCACAAAACAAATTGTTGACACAAACAGTGGATGAACTTACAAAGTAGTTGTCTAAACTGCCACAATAAAGATAAATATCATTTTGTAAATTATGTAGGGGTGATAATCCAAATGGAATTTCCCCCAACTGATGAAGAAGTCAATTGCATAGGCAATCAACAAAGGCTTGGAAAATATCAAAACAACAACTTCCCAAGGAACAACTTCAATCAAGGATGGAGATTTGAAGGTGATCCATCAAATAGACAACTCTATCATCATTATACACAAGCTCATCTACAACAAAACAAAATATTTTTTTGTAGGATATGCTAAATCAATTTATGCAGGTGTCTATTGCTAGACAAAAGAACATTGAAGCCTCCAAAAGGAACCTTGAGACAAAAGTCGACCAATTAGCAAAATAATTAGTTGACAAACAAAAAGATACATTTAATGCCAAAACACATATCAACCCAAAAGAGCATTGTAATGTTTTTATTACTGATAAAATCATTGTTGTTAAGGACAGAGAAAAAGAAACAAAAAGCCTAAAGGTAGAGAAGTCGCATGAAGAAAGTTGAGAGATTATTCAACAAAATCTACTCTAGAGAGAAGCAAATCATTATGTAGTCATATTACTTGTATCTATGGAGGAGGATTTTGAGATATAAATATAATGATTATGTTTTTTCCTTTGATACTTGGTGAATTACCAAACTATAACGTGATGCCATCACTTTGGTGGAGGGATCTTTTTAAGATTATTTCTAAGTTTGGTGACAAACACTTTGGAGCCCGTTTACAAGGTAAATTAAATGATGGAAAAATGTTATATTTTTGGGAATCTAGATGGATTGGAAATGAAACTCTTTCCTTTTTATCTCCTTCTCTTTGGGAGGCTTCTTCTAGGAAACAAGGTTGTATTCTCGATTTCGGGAATTGGATTGATAGCCGTTGGGTTTGGAATGTTGATTTATTGGTTCCATCATTAGCAAGTAGAGCGGTGGACGATATCTTGAAATTAGAATTTAAGGATCTTCGTTATCTTCTTGATTCAGTTAAGATTAATCTGAATGGTAGTGATGAATACCATTGGCCTTATGATTCTTCTCGAGTATATACGATAAAATCCGGTTATGGTTGGTTGATAGCTATAGATGATCCGATCAATTTACAAGGCTCTCACTCGGATGCTTTTAAACTTGTTTGGGGTGCTTTGTCACCTCTAAAAACAATTATTTTTGGGTGGAGGATCTTTCACAATAGACTTCCGACGAGGGATAATTTAAAGGTTCGTCATATCATTTCTAATTCTCTTGATTTAGTTTGTCCTTTATGCTTATTAGATGAAGAATCACTTTTTCACACTCTAGTTGGTTGTTGCAAGAGTCATAAAGTTTGAAAATTTATGTATTCTTGGTTAGACATCGAGGTGAATAATTATATTAATACTATTGATCACTTTTTCAATTGGGTAAATGTTTTGAGGTTAAAGAGTATTGCTCCCAAGATTAGTGTAGCTCTTTGGTTGGTTGGTTGTTGGCATATTTGGCTTTGTAGGAATTCAATTATATTCAATGACGGAGTATGGGAAGAAGATCAAGTCATCCAAAATATTATTTTGTCTTCTTGGTGGTGGATTGGAAAGAAACATAGGAAGAAATTTAGTTGTAATTATTATGATTGACATACACATCCTAAGAAATTTTTGTTATAGTTTCCGGGATTAGGTAGTGTTATATCTTTTGATTGTATACGGGTCAAATACCCCTTTGTATTCTCGATATATATATATATATATATATATATATATATATATATATATATATATATATATATATATATATATATATTTTGCTTATTAAAATAATAAAAATATTACTTGTATCTATAGATAATATGAAAGTTGAAAATGCACTCATCGACTTGGGTGCAAGTATGAATATATAATACCATTGTGTAGTCATATTTCTTGGTTATTTTTATATCATGTGTTTTCTAATGTGTGTGTCTGATTTAGTGGTGAATGTGTGGATCCTAGGAGTGTGTTCCTCTTAATTAAGATCTTAGAATCCCACTTTTCTAGTGTAGTGGTACTCCTTCAGCCAACTTTTTGCTCATTATACTTTATTTAAATTATTTTTTCTTATTAATAATAATATTTTATCTTTAAAAAATAGATAAGAATATTAGTTAAATATTATAGAATTAATTTACTAGTATTGTATTTTATATTTTTTGTTAGTATTTATTTGCAGTATTTAAATTTTGTAGTTTTTTATTTTTTATTTTGAACCAAATCTCAGCCACTCGAGATCCATGATAACAAACAATACTTTCCAAATTAAAAAGGAAATAAAAAATATGACTAATGATGAATTAATCATATCAAACTATATTTTTATTTACTAAATTAAAATAATTCTATGACAAAAAGAAAATATATATATATATATATATATATATATATATATATATATATATATATATATATATATATATATATATATATATATATATATATATATATATATATATATATATATATATATATATTTTTATTTATTTATTTTGTTAATAATTGTTTTTAATCTTTTTTTGTATATATATTTTAACCACTACACTAGAAAAGTGGGATTCTAAGATTTTTTTTGTGTGTGTATATATATATATATATATATATATATATATATATATATATATATATATATATATATATATATATATATATATATATATATATATATATATATATATATATATATATATATATATATATATATATATATATATATATATATATATTTTATGATTTATTGTACCTTTTTTTAACGATATTTATTTTATTTTGTTAATAATTGTTTTTAATCTTTTTCTGTATTTTTTTAGCAATTAAATCAATAAATTTCTCTTATTTTAATATTTTTTATTTTATTCTATTTTAATATCAGTACAAAGTATAAATAGGCATGAGTGAGATAGCTCAATTATTTTTTTTAAAACAAAATAGTATATATATATATATATATATATATATATATATATATATATATATATATATATATATATATATATATATATATATATATATATATATATATATATATATATATATATATATATATATATATATATATATATATATATAAAGTGTGAGAGATTTTATTATGAGAGGTGAGAGGAACAAATAACAACAATTGGATCAATCATATCATTATTAAATAAATAATTTAATCTTATGTTATAGATCTAACTATTGATATTTATTCCTCCCACCTCTCATAATAAAATTTCTCTCACTTTATATGTTCATATATATATATATATATATATATATATATATATATATATATATATATATATATATATATATATATATATATATATATATATATATATATATATCAATCATCTAAAAAATCGTAAATAAACATGAAAAAAAAGGAAAAAGCTAAATGGTGCGAGAAATTAGATGACGAAATGCGATGAATGAACTATAATTGCAGGATCACATATTGTTTATGTTATGTATCACTTTTATTTATTTTAAAAATATAAAAACACTACCCATGTGTACCCGTATCAGGTCGTGCATGTGTTCATTCGTACTATATAGCAATCCTAAAAATAAAAAAAAACTCTGAACAAGAGAGAACCAACGGTGTATTGCCACCGCAAAAACTCAATCAAAGCTAAAACAAAATAATTGTAAACATAAGCATTACTACAAAACGCAACATAGTCAGAACCATTTCAGAGATGAACAAGCAAGATCTCGATCAAAATGACCACCATCAAAATAATATTAGTCTTTAGGTGATTAGCTATGATAACATAACTCATACTCGTAGGTATTTATTCGAACCCGTCTCGAAATTGATAGAAAAATCCGCTTTTACTGAGTTTCGATTCGAATTTGAGTTTTCCCGATTAAAAAATATGGGGTTGGGTAATGGGAACACTAGTACCCATCAATTTATTTCATTATGTATATTATTATTTAGTTTTGTTAATTTGAAATATTAAATATATGCCCAATATTTTGATATTTTGATTTGTATTAATTATTTAAAATATTTGAAATGTATGAATGGATTTTTTTTAGATTCTTTTATATTACTATTTGTAATGTAATTTTAGTTTAGAAAAAATAAATATTTCTATTTAAAAAAATTGATTTTATTAAATGAATTGGGACGGGAAGGGATACTCAAACCTAACTCGAATTTGTTTGTGACGAGTTTGAGTTTTAATTCTCCATCCCTAATTAAGTTCGAGGCGGGGAACGAGAATTGTTTGAAAATTCAGGTTTAAATTTGAAGAAGATAAAAATCATCTCCGATCCACTCTTTTATCATGCCAATGACTCAAACATAGAATAAAGGCAAAATATCCATATTGGTCTCTTAACTCTACATCAGGGTCCAATTTGGTCCCCTAACTCTAAAAAGTGACAAAATGGTCCCTTAAGTTTTTAAAAGGGTCCACGTTAGTCCCCGCCATTAGCACCGTTAGTCAAAGTCAACCAAATTGTACAGGTGGTGCTGATATGTGATGAGTCATGTGCCATATAGATGCCATGTTGGATCTGAAAGCATAAAATGGAAAACATTCTACAAAAAATCATCAGAAACCATTATGCAAAAATCAAAATAAAAACTTTATCAAAACCTAAAATAAATTAACAAAAACAAAACATTGAAGAAGGAAACCATTCTGCAAAAATCAAAATCAAAACTTTATCAAAACTTTCTTCTGCAGAAAACGACGTCAATTTGATTGTCGTAGTCTTAGTTTTCATCAGCGACGATTTGCGACCATAGATCAAGGGAAATGGGTTGTGGAGGGTTGGGGTTTCCGTGCCCTCGGTAGTGGTGCTCATGATGGCCTTACTACTGCTTCTACTTCTACTGCGTCGAGTTTAAGTATTTTCTGTAAAATATCCTTGAATATGGTTTAGTTTTGGGTTCTCATATTTTGTTTCATGCTCTATGATTTTTGTAGGTATTTCAAAAAGGGGCTTCAATAGCAAAAGACTTTTCTCTAGCAATTTTAACACTCGCAGAAGATGGAAAATTGAAAGATCTTAAAAAATAAATGGTTAACATTTTCCAATAAATGCTCAAACAACTTACATTCTCCAGAAGAAACTCAGAGTCTGATTCTTGACAAATTTTGGGGACTCTTGACAAATTTTGGGGACTCTGTCATATGTGCTGCCATTTCCACCATCTGCTTATTACTAGCTTTGTTGAAAAAGTATTTATATAATCCCCAAATCTGATGATGATAGTAATAATGATTCTTTGAGAGCTATTATAGTTGGTACTGGTTTAAACATTGAGAATCTCATGAAAATAAATAATTTTGAAGCTATTATAGTTGGTACAAGGCGTACGTCGTAGAACTTCACCAAAATTGGAGAGTATAAGCATTTCTGATGAACGGTGCGATCTGCCTCGCTCCCAATCAACTGTCATGCCTTAGACTCAATATAAACGAAGAAGAAGACTACATATGTCATGTCAGCTGCCACATAGCTGCCACATTTGACTAAGTAAACGTCCGTTTGGGGGTGGTTGACGGAAATGATCAATTTGACACAATTTTAAAAATTTAAGGGACCATTTTGTCATTTTTTAGAGTTAAGGGACCAAATTAAACCCTGATGTAGAATTAAGGAACCAATTTAAGTATTTTGCCTAGAATAAAAGATAGCCCCCTCTCAATCTACTCGGACAAAGAGTAGGATTCTTGAGACAAATAGAAAAAACAGAAAAATTACTTGCATGTCTATAAAAATAGCATTTATATGTTTGAAATATACATCTTATCTTCCACATCATTCACAGTAAATAGAGTTAGAAAACACAATATCATTAAGAAATTTTCAAATCTACCAAAAATTACTTAGTGGCAAATCATAAACAAATCATCATTTATTCCAATATGAATCAATATGAATTAAATAAGTGTAAATTGTCAATTTAAAATTTAATTTCTGACGGTAATATTTAGTTATTTTATATATTAATATAAATAAATTGTTAATATTTATAAAAAAATTAAATATAATTAAAAAATTAAAAAATTTAATTTTTTCATAGAAATTATAAACTACTTTTTTAATTAATTTAAATCTCCTCATTTTTATTAAGACTATTATTTTTTCTTTCATATTTACATATTTTAAAAGAATTATAAAAAGAACGTTAAGTGTGTTTGTGATCCTCTTTAATATCATAAAGTTGTTTTTTAATTTTTCAAAATATTTCGTTTAAAAAATAGTTCTTCTAAAATTTTTCAACCATAACTAATTGTTAGTTGATCCAGTGGTGATTGACGTTGAACTTGGTAGGAAATACTACTGTTTGATTCTCCGTAACTGCGATTGAAAAAAAATCACTCATACTTTTGATCTCTCCTGCAAGTTAACAATGAGGACATATTTAGGTCCCTACAAAAATTTTACACATGCAGTTTTAGTCCTTGTTATTTTCTATAATTTTTAAAATGATTTAATTATCCCTAAACTTTTTAATTTTGAATAATTTATTTCATGTGTGTTCAGATAACTATAAAATATTTATTTAGCAAATTATATCAATTTTTAAAATAGAAGAAATAAATATAAATTTTTAATTTTCAAAAGGTAATGATAAAAGTAATGAAAATTTTGACTTATAAATCAAATTTTGAGTTCTTTTTTTTCCGAGGAACTTTTTATAATATTCTAAACACATTTGTAAAATAATCATTCAAAAATACACACTGGTTTAACACTAGGGACTAAAGCTACATGCATAATTATTTTGTAGAGACTAAAACATGCGATTTTTGTAGGGATCAAAACCAAAATTTGATTATTTTATAGGGACCAAAAACATATTTAACCTGGAATCAAAAGTAATATTTAAAAATTTGAAATATTTAAAAACATTGCAAATATTTAATTAACTGAATAAGAATTCTAATAAATAAAATATGTTATGTTCAGTTCATTCAATACACACGACACAGGGTCGACCTAACCGATGCTAAGGCCTAAGACAAATTCGAAAAATGAGGCTTTTAAATAATATTTTTTATTATATTATTATTATTTTATTTAAATTTATTATTTTATGTAAAAATTATTGATTAATTTATATTAACATAACTTTATTTATTTATTATAAAAAATAATAAATTTTAACTTTTAAACAGTTATTTAAGTTTTAGATTAATTTATTTAATATTCTAATTGATATTACTTTAAATTAAAATAATTTTCTTACAATAGACCAAGTATAGAAATAAATAAATGAAAAGAATATATATATATATATATATATATATATATATATATATATATATATATATATATATATATATATATATATATATATATATATATATATATATATATATATATATTAAGACTAAATGTGAAAAAAAATTAAAATAGATTGTCAAGCTATTATGTCATATAAAACCTTCCACCAATATGAAATTGTTGATGAACTAATATAATTAAGAAAAATGATGTAGAAAATATTTCTATAAGTTTTTTCTTTGAAATAAAATATTTTAAAAGTTTAACTATTTGTTTATTAAAATTTAAATTCATGTGATTACATGATCATTAATAATCAATTATAAAAAAGTTAATCATTAATAATAATTAAATTGTTTTTTCTATGCATTCTAAAGATATAAAGCTAAATAATTATTGGACATTAAATATGAGTAACTACACTACATAGTAAAAATAATTACATAGTATGTGATTTTGTATATAAAATTTGGAGTAGTCCTAGTCACATTGCAGACATTAATCATACTGATATCTGTCTAATTCCATTAATCATTACTACAAAATTAGTAAAGTTGTGGTGGGCAGACTTAAAAGGTGTATTCTTAAACTTGTCTCGCCGTTTCAATTCGGTTTTGTGCATGGACGCAGTATCCATGAGAACATTATTGTGGCTCAAGAAATAATTCACAGCATGAATAAAATAAAATGAAAGGAAAGAAAGGAGCTTTTGCTATTAAAGTAGACCTATCTAAAGCTTATTACAAGTTAAGTTAGGAGTTTGTGTGGAAAACTTTGAATGAAATTAAACTTCCTATCCATCTCATAAATATCATCATGCATGGTATAACAAGTGTTGAATCTAATATCAAGTGGAACGGTGCGACATCGGAGTATTTCAGGCCTTGCTGAGGTATCCGTCAAGGAGACCCTATATCTCCGTACTTGTTCGTCATGTGCATCGACAAGTTGTCACACATGATTATGCAGGTTGTGGATGAGAAAAAGTGGAAGGCCATTAAAGTAGGGAAATTTGGACCGTCAGTATCGTATCTTATGTTTGCAGGTGATCTTCTTCTTTTCGGTGAGGCATCGGCTACTCAAATGCATTGTGCCAAGAATATTCTGAATAGCTTCTGCAAAATACCAGGGGAAGGGATTAGCCAAGACTCGGGTTTTCTTTTCTAGAAATGTGACGAGCTATGGGGAAATACCTTGGAATGCCTCTAACTAGGAAGGCACCTAAGAAATATGACTTTCAATATTTGATTGATCAAGTTAATTCAAAATTAGCAGCTTGGAAAGGTAACCACCTCGCTTTCTCCAGCAAAATTACGTTGGCAAAAAGTGTTATCGAAGCTCTTCCTACATATTTGATGATGACAACCGCTATTCCAAAGACGTGCATCAATGAAAAAATAAGATTCAACGCCGTTTTATTTGGGGAGATACATTATCAAGAAGAAGCATCATGCTGTCAAGTGGCAGAAAATCATAAAACCTAAACATGCGGGCGGACTTGGATTACGAAACATGCTTGTAATGAATGAGGCGTGTCTAGCCAAGATGGTCTGGAAACTGAATTTCGGGGAGGACAACATGTGTAAGCAGGTTATGATGGGCAAATATGGCAGCAAACTTCATCTTTCCAGCATGAGTGCAAAAAGCTCGGATTCGAGTTTTTGGAAAACTATGATCAAGATATGGCCTAAAGCGGTTAATCATGGGATGTGTAGTGTTGGAAATGGAAGAAAGGTTGATCCTTGGAATGATACATGAATAGCTCAAAACATGAAGATTATTGATCTTAATATCCAAATTCCTCTCCACTTGCAGAACATTAAACTTTGCGATCTTGTCACGAATAATGGCAATTGGAATTGGGAGGTGTTGAATACTTGGCTCCTTACTGATATGAGATTACGTATTGCGAGCCTCGTTCATCCATTCGATGATACTGTTATAGATGAAATAGTCAATGTTGGGGATTGTGGTAATGGGTTCTCTATTAGTGTTATGTATTCCGCCTTGGATAATCAATTTGTTCCCATAAATGCGGAAATATGGGGTGATATCTGGACGAGTCAAGCCCCCTCAACGTATTAGAGCTTTCCTTTGGATCCTTATGCACGATGGATTATTAACGAAGAAGAAGACGACCAACTTTGGAACCAGAAGTGCGATGTGTGACTTTTGTGGAGACGTGGAAGAAGATGCTCTTCGTGTGTTGATGGATTGTCCTCGAGACATGCTGATATGGTTGTCGGAGGTCCATACTAACAATATAAATTCTTTTTTTACAATTTATCTTCATCATTGGATTAACAAGAATATTCATGAGAATATGGGCTGGAAAAATGGGAAAGAGTAGAAGATGTTTTGGACTCAAGCTTTGCATGAAGATTGTTTTGTTAGACCAATGAATATGGTGTCGCACATTAGGATGCTCATGTATGACTACAGAGTGGAGGATTCGGCTTTAAGAATTAATAGAGATCATGGGAGGGAGGTACAACTTATCAAGTGGGATGTTCCGATAGCAGGAAGAGTTAAGCTCAATACGAATGGCGTGATTGACAAGGATATCTACAGTGCTGAATTTTGGGGAGTGTATGAAGGTTTAAAGATTGCTATTGAAATAGGATTTTCTACCATAGATATAAAATTGGATTCGAAGGTTGTTGTTAGAGACATTCTTATGAACAATGCTAGTAAGATTTGGGGTAGGAATCTGATATCAAAGATTAGACATCTCCTTGATCAATTTCAGGAAATATTCGTTAATTAGGTGTTCCGGGAGGAAAACTGTTGTGCGAACGCTTTGGCTAGGAATGAACTATCTTCATCTCATAGAATTCACGTTTTCAATTGGTGCCTTCTTTTGTGGCTCCCCTTTTAGAAAAGGATTTGGCTGGTGTGGCCACTACTAGGCTTGTGTTTGTTTAGCTGTTTTCTTTTTGGGCTTCGGCCCTCCTTATCACCAAAAAAAGAGAGTAAAATAAGTAGTAATAATCATATGTATTAAACGATCTTGAAGGAGGAAGAACTTATACGGAAATGGTGCTAGGTTAAAATTGTGAGACTTTTGATGAAGAAGTTGATACTAGAGAAGATGATAAGAATGAGATGACTATGGTTGATCTTGAGAATATGAAGGGGGAGCATATTGAAGGTAGTTATGCATGTCCCAAATTCATTTTATCGGAGCATGAGGAAAAAAGAATCCATAGACCATGGAAAAGAGGAGTCGTAGTTAAACTTCTCAGTAGGCACATCAATTACAAGTCGCTGGAGACCAGGCTGAAACAAATGTGGGTGAGAAAATTAGCGATTTGTTAGAACAAGAGTTGTCTCTTCCATCTCCATGTTTTGATGATAACAATGGAGTATATATGAAAGAACCATTTTATGTTCTGATGTTTTTTAAAGTGCATATCATGAATATATATATATATTATATATATATTAAGATCAAACAAACATTATGAATGAGTATGCAAATGCTAATATGCAAAGTTACTATGTGCAACATTAGTTGCAAGTGTGCTGAAGAAGCAAGGGTGCTTCTGAATCTGAACACAATCAGAAAGATCCAAGAATGCAGATGTTATGTTGGAAATGATCTTGTGGATGTTGTTCTAAACGTGGTTATGATCAAATAGAAAAGTGAAGCTTCTGAAATTAATCTTCTGAAGAACTAAGTTCTGAAGACTTTGATGACTTGAAGTTCTGAAGACTTAACGTTTGAAGACCAAGTGCCTGAAAGATTCTGAAGACTTACGAGTTCTGAAGATTAAGGTTCTGAAGAACCAATTACTGAAGATAATGTTCTATGTGAACAAAGTTCTAAAGACTCTAAGACTTGAAGTTCTGAAGACCATGGGTTTCAAGCCAAGTGATGAAGTCCTGAAGAACATAGTTCTATGTGAACAAGTTTTGAAGACTAAAGACTTAGGTTCTTTGAATACCCAAGTATCATCGTATCTAACTCATGCTTCATTCATTGATTTATAATCAGAAGCCTCTGAAGTTCAAATGACAATGTTACCGTTGGCAAGGATAGTACACAATATGATAATGTTTTAACCCGCTACCTCTCCACTATCTTTGAATTTATGGAAAAGGACAAAACATGGTTGGACTATTTTATACCTTGTGTAACAGATTCCTTAGTAGCCGAATTGGGCTGTAACGACTCATTTATGTTTGGCTATAAAAGGAAAACATCACATGCTTTGTGATGTTGTTGATTTCCGATAGAATCCCTATTGGTTCACAGTGGAAATATAACCTGGTTGATTATCCACAAATTGAATATTCTTCTATGTGAAGTAATCAAGGATACGACCATTTTTAGTTTATGTGTTGATGTTGATTGATATAACCGAAAGGTTTATGAACACACATACAACCAAGTTGTCAAATGGTCTTTGAACCACGTTGTTGATGTTGTCATACAATCACATAAGATTGATATAAACAAAGGTAATATTGGAACAAGATGCAAAGAGATTACTTGAATATGCATTTATTCTAGTTAATTACTCTTTGACAACAATCTGCTGAAAGCAGAGAGATTTTGAATTCACAATGTGCTTAACTTCATATGTTACAGAAGACTTGCAAGGTCGCAGAAGACAATAAAGGTGATCATGGAAGCTTCAACTACAAATCAAGTACTTAAGTGATCATTGAATTTAAGAAGAACATGGCCTGCTGTCCAGAAATTTTCTTATGTGAATCAAGACGAAGAAGTCATTCTTGTGCCTTAATGAAGATCAAGCTAGCAAAGCTTTTGAAGAAGAAGAAGACTTCAACCTTCAAGTGCTCAATGAAGAAGCAACTTGAAGAAGCAGAAGACCACACAATGGAGCAAGAATAAAATGTAATATTATTAGTGTGTATTTAGGTTCTTTTGATGTACTTAAGTGAGTTTACAATCTGCTTATTGAGAAGCAAACCATTTGTAAACAACCTTTTCCCTAAAGGACCTGGTGAAGGTCATAAATTTAGGATGGAACATAAATTAGTTTCTAGCACATTCATATAACTATGTCTTATGATTATATGTTCCGGGGCTAAGATTCTGGTGTAGCTCAAAACAGTTGGTTCTGGAGCATGAAGTTACAACAGGTTGTTGTGCAGTTTCTCACAACTGTAGGCCGTGCAAGAAGTCATGACACTTGGTGTTGTGCAGTTAGTCATGACAGGTTGCCACGCAGGTTCCTCCTCAAGTAGACGCTATATCCCGATGGCATCCCTGAACGGTCTAGCAATAAGTTGAGATGAAATCCTGGAAGAGGTTCTGTTGGGTCAATGAACGTTATATCTGGAAGGATCCCTGAACGGTTCATTGAGTTAGTCACAACGCGGTTGTGCGATTGTAATCATGGATATTGGTTATAATGGATTATTGTTTAAGTCAAAATCACCTTGGCGGGTGGATTGGGCTAGCTTTAGAAGTTCTCAAGTGAACCAGGATATATTGTATGATATTTACTCTTGATTTATGCTTTATATTCTTTTATGCTTTCGCAACACATTTAAAGCATATTTTGACGCAACTCATCAAAGTGCAAAAATTATCCAAGAGTGAAAACCTCAATTCAACCCCCCTTTCTTGTGTCTTTCTCACACCTTCAATTGGTGTCAGAACTTCGGTTCTGATATTGATGGATATCAAACACTTAATAGTGTCAGATAAATATTCATCGTTGTATGTTGAAAACACCTGAGGTGAAAGTCTACTTACAATTTCAGTCTCATATCAGTTGATGATATTGAGAGGATATTGAATTGTATCCAGATGGATTACATTTGAGTAAGTCACTGATTTGGCGGCATTAGCTGACAAGATATACTCTTCAGATAAGGTTATATATCTATTGAATTCTTATCTTAAATACGATTAGTTGATCAACATATTTTTGCTAAAGAATAAAATCATCATAAAACAAGAAATCTTGTTTACTGAAGATTATTTCTAAATGAGGATGGGATGTTTTCAAGAAATGGATTAGTCACCCTTTGACTTTCTCATAATAAGTTCATTGGAAGTTTTTCTGAAATGAAAAGGATGATTGTTAAAGTATGATTTCAATTCATAAGAACTCCATGCTGAAGTCTGCAGAAGAAGTCAGAAATCATAAAAAGAGGATGTCAAACTCTGTAAATAATTTTTGTCAGAACGTCCAAGACCTAATTGATTCAACAATTAGAAGATTCAATGCAGATTGAATGATGTTTCCTTTGCTATGCTTCTAAGTAATACTTTGTGTATTCAAAAGAAGAAAAACTTATTGGTTCCTAGAGAACTTCGTTAATGGAGTATTCTAAGAATTTGATGGAAGTAACTCTGACAGTTAAAATTCTGTTAAATTAAGTTTCTACCTTAATTAAACAAACTAAAATTGTTCAGGATGTTATCTAACATTCTACTTAGAAATTCATGAAGAATGAATTTTGGAATCAGAGATGCTAGGACAAAAGTCATCTGTTCTGAGTTAAAATAATTTAAATCACTGATATTATTTACTTTGAAGAAATCAATAGATATTATTCTTAGAATTAGATAAGTTGTCGATCTTTGTTGAACTAACTCTGATCAAGTTAGCTCAATGTTGCAAGAACAAGATGGCCACTCAAACTTATCTAAGTTTGTAGATACTTGTATTTGACAAAGATTTGCATCCATACAAGGAAGTAGAATCAGAAGATCAAAAGATGTCAATTAATTCACCCTAGCACATAATCTCTCAAAAGTTATGTTCAAGCTAATGGAATTATTGATATTCTGATATTCAGTCTCTTGTCAAGAAGTTATTGATAAGAAGATGCATGTTATGATGATAAAGACGTTTCTAGGAAAACTTTTAGAAGTTCTAAGATTTGTTCTAATCTGAAGACTAGTTCTGATCGTCAAGCTCAAAGTCAACATTCAGAAGAAGAACAACCTTTAGAACCTGGATGAAGAAAAGCTGATCAGAAGCTCTGCAAGAAGATGCTCAAGTTAGAAGTCAGAATCAGAAAAGAACATTCATTAGAAGACAATCTTACTGAAAAGAATCAAAATCAGAACGATAAAACAATCGGATGAAGAGCCAGCATATAAGACCCTAAGGTATGATTTTCATAACTAGCTTTATTAGTTAATATGTGAATATTTCCTAAGTAACAATACATGCAGGTCATTAGTTAAATCATGTTCTGGTTTTTGAAAATTCACATTTCCTTATGCTTCATTAAGTCATAATAACAACTGGATGCATGACTAACATAGTAGGATAGTTATCTTCACGCATATCATTGAATGCATATATAGTTATGACTAGACAAATATTAGAATTCAGATCATTCATGTAAAATTAAATTGTTCTATTTTTTATTGATGTATGTGTCAACCGTTTCTTGTAACTCATAAGAATACATTGATATGTATTCTTATATATTGTTCAATGATTATTATCGCTTCGATACTTCTACTACTTATGGTTGGAATCGGTCTTGTTGAAATGTTTCCTTTTCCAAAGCGTCATGCCTTTATTGATAGTAATTCTCTCTCTACCCTAATTATTCCATAAATAGGAGCATTTCTCTTCTTGTGTCTCACTAAACTTCTCAATTAAATATCTTCATTCTTTTATTTGTTTCAAACTTAATTCTCTCCATCCCAAAGCCACTATCAAAATGTCTTCCAAAAACATTCATGGAAATATCTCTAATCTAGCAACTCTGAAGGAATGCATTGTGAGTTCAACCTCTCTAACTGAACAAGGGAAACACATGATTCTTTCTGGAATTCTAGATAAAGATTAGGAAAGCTACTTCAACATGCTGGATGGACCTGTCTACCCTGAACTTGTGAAATAATTCTGGGCAAATGCTAGAGTCTTAGAGATCGACCAGTTATGTTGTGTTGTTCTCTTTGTAGTTGCAGGAAGTCCAATAATGTTAAACCCAACCATCATCGCTCAAGCTATTGAGTGCAATGAAGAAAGGGTTATACTTGAGGATTTCTACAATGATGGAAGGTTTGTTGGGTACGTTAATGCCATCTACAGAAAAGAGGGTGATGTTTCTCATCCTGATACTCTCACTCCTAGGGCGATAAGTTAGTATAAAATCTTGATAACCAACTTAAGACCAAGAGAAAGAGGGACTGAACGGATGTCAGACATGGATAAGCTTTTTATTCTTTTCCCAATCTCAAGGATCAAAATTAACTTGCCAAAAGCCATGTTTATTCATTTGGAAGAAGAAATCTTCATTTCCAGAGACAAGTTAACTTATCAAGTACCTTTTTGCATAGTTATATCTCACATCCTTAAACTCCAAGGAGTGATTGATCACTTCACACGCAATGTAATGACAATGAAACTTCATTCTGAGTCTTGTCAACCTTTGTTCTTTGGTGTCTAGTATAGGAAGCTAGTTCTATAGGATTTTATTTCTAAATCCTGGTCATGTTCTCAAGTTTCACTCAATCAATGAAAATTGTTTGGTTTTATTCTGAAGTGTTTATTTATTTCTTGAATGATTAAATTTTAATATTTGTCCAAATTCTATCTCTGCATAATCTTATATGTCATATTTATAAGCATTAAATTAGAATCATGATCATGATCATATTAACAATCTTTAAAAATGGTAAGATGCTATAACTTTTTGATGATGTGAAAAAGGGGGAGAAATAAAAATATGAATTTGATATAACCTAAAGAATGCAAACTCAAACCAATCAAATGATAGAAACTGTCTATCACTAATGTTTGATGTTTGATGTTTATTCGAGGAACTTAACAAGTTCACTAGGCATTCTTAGAAACAGGTTATGATAAGATCCAAGAAAGAATATCTAGATATGAAGATCCAAAGAAATAAGTTCTGTCAAGACAAACTATGATACTCTAGAAGTATATTGTTTTGTACTTGAAGAAATATGATGAAGTTCTGATAGACCAAGCAGTGATATTGTATTTGGTATCTGACTAAGAAAAATTATATAGTTCTGATAGTAACAAGGTTCTGAGATGAAAGCACATGTTCTAATCAGACTCTGGTGAGTATAGGGAAGTAATCCTTCTCTATCATATGTTCTTAACAACTCAAAATTTGTATTTTGTAAGTATTGGAATTAGGGGAGACTCTGAACAAGCATAAGTAAAATTTTGGGGTAACACTTTTAGAGGGAGTTGTTGCTCGAAAACTCTGAATATGTTCTCACTGGTGATTACCCGGTTATTACCCTGTTATGTTTGGTGATTGCCTTTATAAAATGTTCTATCAAAAAATACATGGTTATGTCATCATCAAAAAGGGGGAGATTGTAAGAACAAGAGTTGTCTCTACATTCTATCTCTATGTTTTGATGATAACAATGAAGTATTTATGAAAGAACCATTTTATGGTCTAATGTTTGTTAAAGTGCAGATCATGAATATTATATATATTAAGATCAAACAAATATTATGAATGAGTATGCAAATGATAATATGCGAAGTTACTATGTGTAACATTAGTCGCAAGCGTGCTGAAGAAGCAAGTGTGCTTCTGAATCTGAACATATTCATAAAGATCCAAGTATGTAGATCTTGCGTTGGCAATGCTCTTGTGGATGTTGTTCTGAACATGGTTATGATCAGATAGAAAACTGAAGCTTATGAAATTAATCTTCTGAAAAACTAAGTTCTGAAGACTCTGATGACTTGAAGTTTTGAAGACCTAACGTTTGAAGACCAAGTGCCTGAAATATTTTGAAGACTCACGAGTTCTAAAGATTAAGGTTCTGAAGACCCAAGTGCTGAAGACTCTGAAGACAATGTTCTATGTGAACAAAGTTCTGAAGACTCTAGGACTTGAATTTCTGAAGACCATGGGTTTCAAGCAAAGTGTTGAAGTCCTGAAAAACGTAGTTCTATGTGAACAAGTTCTAAAGACTAAAGACTTAGGTTCTTTGAATACCTAAGTATCATCGTCTCTAACTCGTGCTTCATTCATTGATTTATAATCAGAATCCTCTGAAGATCAGATGACAATGTTACCATTGGCAAGGATATCACACAATACAATAATGCTTTTATCTCACTACCACTCCACAATCTTTGAATTGTGGAAAAGGACAATATATGGCTGTACTATTTGATTCCTTGAGTAACATATTTCTCAGTAGCCGAATTGGGTTGTAACGTCTCTTTTATGTTTGTCTATAAAAGGAAAACATAACATGCTTTGTGATGTTGTTGATTCCAATAGAATCCTTCTTGGTTCACAATGTAAATACAACCTGGTTGATTATCCACAAATTGAATATTCTTTTATGTGAAATAATCAAGGGTATAACCCTTTTTGGTTTATGTGTTGATGTTGATTGATATAATCGAAAGTTTTATAAACACACATACAACCAAGTTGTCAAATGGTCTTTGAACTATGTTGTTGATGTTGTCATACAATCACATAAGTTTGATGATAAACAAAGATAACATTGGAATAAGCTGCAAAAAGTTTGCTTGAATATGCAGCTATTCTAGTTGATTACTCTTTGACAGCAATCTGCTGAAAGCAGAGAGATCTTGAATTCACAATGTGCTTAACTTTATATGTTGCATAAGACTTGCAAGGTCGTAGAAGACAATGAAGGTGATCATGGAAGCTTCAACTACAAATCAAGTACTGAAGTGATCGTTGGATTTAAGATGAACATGGGCTGCTGTCCAAAAATGTTCTTATATGAATCAAGACGAAGAAGTCTTTCTTGTGCCTTAACGAAGATCAAGCTAGAAAAGCTTTTGAAGAAGAATAAGACTTCAACCTTCAAGTGCTCAATGAAGAAGAAACTTGAAGAAGCAGAAGACCACACAACAAAGCAAGAATAAAATGTAATATTCTTATTGTGTATTTAGGTTCTTCTGATGTACTTAAATGAGTTTACAATCCACTTATTGAGAAACACAACATTTGTAAACAACATTTTCCCTAAAGGACCCGGTGAAGGTCAGAACTTTAGGAAGGCACGAAAATTAGTTGCTAGCACATTCATAGAACTATGTATTTTGATGATATGTTATAGGGCTAAGGTTCAAGTGTAGCTCAGCATGGTTGGTTCTAGAGCATGAAGTTGCAACAGGTTGTTGTGCAGTTAGTCACGACTGTAGGCTGCACAGGAAGTCATGACACTTGGTGTTGTGCAGTTAGTCACGACAGGATGCTGCGGAGGTTCCTCCTCAAGTAGACGCTATATCCTGATGGAATCCCTGAACGATATAGCTGTGAGTTGAGATGAAATCCTGACAGAAGTTCTCTTGGGTCAATGAACATTATATCTGGAAGGATCCCTGAATGGTTCAATGATTTAATCATAGTGCGGCCGTGAGATTGTAATCATAGATCTTGGTTATAGTGGATTAGGTCCTTATTTAAGGCAAAATCACCTTGGCGGGTGGACTGGACTAGCTTGAGAAGTTCTCAAGTGAACCATGATATATCGTGTGTTATTTACTCTTGCTTTACGCGTTATGTTTTACATTCCTTTATGCTTCCCCAATTTCTCGTGTTTTTCTTACACCTTCATGATAAACATCATTGATCTTAACAATGGTTATTAACTTATTATCTTCTCACATGATGAAGATCCCAATGCTGCAATGAGTAATGGTCCATGGTTTATCTATGACCATTATCTAACGGTCAAACCATGGAGTCCAGAGTTTCATCCAACGAGTGATACTATTGAACATGTTTTTGTTTGGGTTAGAATATCAGGACTTATAATTGAATATTACAATACGAAAGGTCTAACTTTCATTGGAAATAGAATCGGGAAAACCGTCAAAGTGGACAAGAACATGCTGCTATAGGAAAGAGGAAAATATGCTCGACTTTGTGTAGAGGTTGATTTGACAAAACCCTTGCTTACTCTTTTCACTATTAAGGAGAGAAGATATAAAATGGAATATAAGGGGATCCATCTTCTATGTACCTTGTGTGGGAAGTTTGGCCATGACAAAGAGGGATGTCCGAGCAAAAATCTGCATAGGAAGGAAACAAACAACACGATTGCAGGAGTAGTACAAAGGACCGAAGATGAGAGTGACCATGTCCAAACTGATCTTGAAGGCCCGTGGTCAGTTGTTCAAAAACCCAGATGAGCCAGTAAGATGATGGGAGTTAACAACAATAGTGGTAAATATCAACTTTCCGGTGACAATGGTGGCAGTAGGGGAGGTAAACTGCATGCGAAATTAAAAGTTGGATCTGATTTTGTAGGTTCCAAATTTAATGCTCTTGATGGTGATGATATTTAAAATAATGAGGGGGAAACTAATAATGATACAATCATGAGGCCAATTATTAAGAGCAATGATGTGATAAAAAAAGGAATGAACAAAAATAACAATGGGAGACAAGGGAATCAAGGTGGTAGACAAAAAGTAAAGGTAGAATAAATGTTGGAGCAAGTACAATTACTGACATGTTTATGGGTGAAATTAGTGGTACCCACAAAAACACACCTGAGAAAAGCAAGGAAATAACTAAAAACGTGGAAAATATTACAAGCAATGAATCACATGGTATGGTTGGAAAGAAAATTTGTGGCACTAAAAAGAAGGAGTTTCGGGATAAACGCATGACAGGTGTCCAAAGGGTGGAATTTAAAGGGAAAAAATGGGAATAGCATGAAATAACTAGTGAAATAGTCGAAATCATAGGAGAGAAAAATCTAGATGTCTGGATAAATTCCATGACAAACATAAAAATAACAGATGGCGCGATTCATGTAAATGAAAAGTATCATGCTCCAAACATGGAAGATAAGCCTAATGTAATGCTTCCTTGGAGCTACCAAATCTATAACACCCCAAATTTGCCATCTTCTTTTTATCATCATTTACATATCATAAGCATACCATATAACATACCATATCTTAGCATTTGGCATAGAAAAATGAAGCATAACATTCACATGTTCTAGCATAGGGCCTATGATCAATCATTTGGAGATTTATAGTTCTGCAAGAAGCCCATAAGGTCTCCTCACATATTATGCAAGTTCAAAGTCATCCACAAAATCCAAGAAGGGTGAAGCATCCCCAGAAGCTCAGCATTGCAATTGGTTTCTACACAGATAAACCCTAATTAGGGTTTTGCCTCAGATCAAGGAATTCTCATATATTTGACCAATTCTTGTGGTCAAAGGCTTTTATATGATATATGAGGTCTATGTATGAAGTTTGAAGCAGAAACTCATTGAGGAAGTCAGACAATTCTTCAGTTACTTGCAGATGAAGAAACTGGTCAACTGTGCATCTGAAAAGTCAACTGTGGGATTTCAAAGCCTTCAATCATGTTTTTCAAGTCAAGAGACCTTATTAAGGTCAAAGAAAGGTTTTGGTGATCTCAAAGATCAGGAATCAATAGGTTATGAAGAAGTTTCCAAAATTAGTAAGTGACTTGTAATAAAACTTACTATTTTTGGCAAGTCTTGCCCTAATCTTCAAGTGATCCTTTCATGATCAAGATGATTCCAAATGAAATTTCCTTGAACATGAAAGTTGTAGGGTATGCTCTCCCATTTTCAAAAAGTACAAGAACTTGTTCATAGCATGTGTGGAACACAAGTTATGGCCAAGATAAGTTTGGTTATTTTTAGGGTTTTTCCATTATTTCAAGTTTACACCAAGTTGCAAATTGCTTTGTAACTCATTTCCAAGCCATTCCATGTACCAATAGTGACCATAATACTTAATTACAATGCATGAAAGTCAAGTTTTCTCAAAGAACCTCAAAAATTCGTGAGTTGAAAATGAGATATTCTATAATGTGCAATTTTGCAATTTCATTCACAAAGCATGACTCACTATTTTTTAAGACTTAAGATTGATCCAGGGGTGGTTGTTGACTCAATTTGAATCAGCTTATGCACATGGGGGGGAGTTAGTATGCATGAATCACTCACTCACACTTTTCATGCAATTTTGCAATTTGAGTGAGATCACACATTCCTTGCACACACTCTCCTCTAAACCCTAATCAGTGTAAAAACCACATGATATATAAGCCAAACACATCTTTTTGAACCCTGAGCCTCTCTCATTCTTCACTCCTATTTCTTCTTGCATTTTTACATAAGCCATAGAATTTCTCATTCTATCCACACATTGCCTTTCCTTTTTCCATAATCTTGATCAGTGAGGTGTGAGGATCAAGAATCAACCTCTGGTTTGACTTGAAAGCAAGGATTTCTCTTAGTGAAAATCAGAAGCAAGTTGTTTCGAATCTTTCAATTCAGAGGGATTTGAAGCTCTATTTGAATTTATTTTGCAAATAGAGAAACTAATGAGGAGATCTGCATATTTCAGAGGCTTTTCTTGGTGGATTTGAAGAGCTCTAAGTTCAGGTATGCATTTGGATTCTTAGATCTGGATCTTGAATTTTTTGTGTGTTTATTATTCTCCTTGTTGCCCTGATCATCCTGATGCTTTTACTTTTGAAAATGATTGAGTATTGAGGATGTATTGATGATTTAAAGTTTGGATGTGAAACTTTGTTCTCTTCGATCTGCTTTGTTTGTTGATTGTTTGTGAATTTTGAGCTTGGATTTGAATTCACCATGCCTAAATCTATGGATCTGGAGCTTTACATGAATTTCTGTGTTGTTTTTATCTTGCTATGAATCTGGTGCCGGAGCCCTAGCTCCGGTCACCGGATTCTGGATATTGTTGCGTTTGATGAGTTTGAAGGTGAACCAAGAAGACACAATTATGGCCCTTCGTGTTTGTGATCCAACATGTATAATGCTGCCAGCGCATTAAAATGGGGCGTGCTCCTCGCATGGCTTCTTATTTTCGAATTGTTTATTGTGTATGCTTGTCCATTGTAACTATTGTGTGTGAGCGTGTGAGAGAGATTGGATATGTTGACTAGCCTGATTGATTGACTGCTTTGTGCGCGTAGGATGAATCAAATGGTTTTGATTAATGTTGACTTTTGACCCAGGGTTTATTATAAGAGGGTTGACTGCGCTGATTGGACTCGGGCCCTGAGTGCTTTTCCCACCCCCATTCTGAGCCCATTTGCGTATTTGAATTGATTCTGGACTACTTAATACACCCCTAGCTCATTGTTTCATTTTCTTTTCAATTTTTATTTCAGTTTCATTTTATTTTATTAAAAATAGCAAATCATTTTCAAAAATTACAAAAATATTTTTGTGATATTATTTGAGTTTTACCTAATTTTCTATACTTTTATTTTTAATTTTCCTTTATTTTTCTTTTCAGAATTAATTTTGGAATTATTTTCTTTTATTTTATTTCTTTCAATGCATGACCTAGTTTTTTTAATTTCCATTTTGAGATTGGTGATAGATATGAACCTGGTTCTTTTTGCATTTGATTTCTAACATGTTGAGGATCATTTGAAACTTTATTCATGATTTTTTAGTTTGTTTTTGCTTGCCTCTTGCTATGCTGCTTTGTGATGAAGGTTCTAAAACCCTAATTGATCTTTGTGATTTTATTTGACATATTTTGCTTCTAATTTTGATCTTGTCCTTTTAGTATGATGATCCTACATGTGTATGGAGCCTTTGTGCTTAATTGTTGAATTTTTTAGGTTGATTTCCCTTTTATGTGAATTTTTGTGCTTGCTTGCCCTATTTTGAATGTATTTTTTATGTATGATTGCTCATTAGGTTAGGAGGGCACTTGTGCCAACTCCTAGAGGTTAATTTGAGGTCTTTTAGAATGTTGTTACATCCCTGGTCTTTGTATGATGATGTTACTTTGTTTTGCTTTGAGTGGCTTGTTCTTTAAGTCCCACACTTACATGTATGCTCACATCACTTCTTATGTCCATATACCTCCCTTGTTTGACCTCAATTGAACTTGTATGCTTTCTTGAGTGCTTTTACTCTTTGCTTAGACACTTCCTTGCCATGCTAGGATTCTGGTCTTGAAGTTTATGGATCATGTTTAGTTTGTAGGGTTTCTTTCCATCTCATATATGCTTGTTTCTTTATGGTAACTTGTATGACTTTGGTTGTGACTTCTTAATCCAATTCTTTCATAAGGTTGTATAATTGATCTTAGCATGTGATTGAAATGTTCCACTTCTGGTTGTGATACTTTGATATGGTATCTTGTTTGTTTGAATCTTACTTGATCCTATTTGCTTGCATCTTATCACTTGTATATGTTCTAACCTTTTCTTGTAGGTGCACATGGTAAGTGAAGTGTGGATGTTATCCACATTTAAAACCTTCATCTCATCTCTTTATTGCTTTCATACTTGTCTTTGTGATGTGCCTTATGCCATCATGTGTATAACTTTATTACTTCTCCCTCTTAGAAGCAACTTAACTTCTTTAGAGAAATAAGTTGTTTTCTAACTTCTTCTTTCTCCTTCTTCTTTTCATCTTTCCTTCTTCTTTAGGATAGTTGAAGCCACACTAACCTAGGTTCCTCTATGCATGATAACATTAAGATTAGTCTTTCCCCTTAGATTTTACCTTTAATATCCTTTTTGGTTCTTCACTTCTCATCTTCATACAAAAACTAAAAAAACACTTTAATAAAGTTTGAAGTGGTCTCTTGTGTTATGGCCTTATTCCATGGATACTCTTCTTCACCCCATCTTGGTGGTGGAATAAGTGTATCTATGATGCACGAGTTCAATCATGAGGCTTCTTTCACAAAGAAAAGCATAAAAAAACATTTCTTCACTTCAATTCACAAAACACTTAATAATTTCAAGAAAACTAGTGAATTCAAACCCTAATCTTAGGAAAAAAGTTTGAGGGTCTTCTTCATTCTTGGTGGAGTTGTACTCATCCTATTTAGGGATGTGGTAATGGGAACACATTCCTTAGAAAAGGATTTGCCTTCACTTCCTTGTGCCACACTCATAAAAAACACTAGACAAAGAATAAGTGTCTCTCCTTCGGGACTTCTTTTCTCATCACCTTCACTCCTTTCGTAAGAACTTGATCCTACTTGTCACTTCATAAGACGGTAACGCACTCGTGCCAGACGAGCCTGAAACACCTGAGCATTGACATAAGTAGTTCAAGATTCAAGACACAAGTAATCTTTTCCACCCCTAGTCAGGGGAACTATGACGTCTCTGATCCTCATGTCCAGATGAGGTACGTAGGCAGCGGGGTAGGGCCCGTTCGAACACTCTTTTATTTTCCCTACATTTTCCCCTTTTCTTTTCTTTTCTTATCCAGTTCCAGTCTTTCTTTTGCATCAACTTTCATTTCTTCACCCTTTGAAACAGTTTCTTTGCAAGCGTGGATCCCGTCGGGTATGGGGGACGATGTGGGGTGCTAATACCTTTCCAGGTCGTAACCGACTCCCGAACCCAGATTCTTTGGTTCGCAGGACCTTTGTCCTTCCTTTATTTTATTTGGTTTGTGCAACATTACCATTCACATTCCTTCGGGATAAAAATGTCTGGCTGACGACTCTACCTCTTTTCCGCGCCACTTTCGTGTTTGTACCAGGATGGAAATCAAGGGAGCGACAAAAATCATATACGACCCCATGATGGTAGTACCATTGTGCATGAAATAAAAGGCGAAATACATGCAAATATCAGTGACTCCCAAAATGATCATAGAGGTAGTGATTTGGAAGGAAGGCTTGGAAATTGTTAGAAAATTGATGAATTAAGTATGGAGGTTGTGGAGGAAACTCCACAATAATCTTGTCTTGTTAGGGTGTCTGGTTATCTAGTTATCTCACTATTACCATGATTGGAACAAAACAAGATTTATCCATTTGGAACTGTAGAGGTGCAGCAAGTGTACAATTTTTCAAATATTGTAAGTAATATATGACAATGTATAAACCAAAAGTTCTTGTTATTGTCGAAACAAGATGAGACACTATGAAACTCCAAAAAGTGTTTAAAAGGCCTGGCTTTGAGGGTTTTGTGGCTACTAAAAATCAAGGCTATTCAGGAGGAATTGTCATGGGTTGGATTGAGGGAGAAGTTAGTGTGTCATTGGTTAGTAAAAAATTCAAATAAATTCATACTGAGGTGTAATTCGGCGTTGAATCTAGTTGGAAAATTACTTGCAGTATATGCTAGCCCCAACAAAGATAATAGAAAGATATTATAGAAATAACTCAAGAATATTAGCAATTCGATGCAAAAACCATGATGACTGCGGGGGATTTCAATGATATAACCTTTGAATATGAGAAGAAAGGAGGAGCTCTCGTGTCTCAGAGCAAGTGCAGGAAGTTTATAAACCGCATTGAGAAGTGTGGATTGATGGACTTGGGATTTGTAAGGTCAAGATTTACTTGGAGATGTCCTATCTACAATGGAGGACAACACATTTCTGAAATATTGGATATGGATATGTGTAATGATGAATGGAGATTAAAATTCAATGAAGGATATGTGAAGGTTCTTCCTAGATTGGAATTCTCAGATCATCATCCAATCCTCGTCTCTCCTGTTCGAACAATGAGAAGAAAGTATAATCACTACTTCAGGTTTGAAAGTGCCTGGCTAGCATAAGATTCGTATCATGCGATGCTTGAAAGCGCTTGGAATAATGACAATATTGTTCTCCAAAATCTTGAGCAAGTTAAGAAAGGTGCATTGACTTGGAAGCTAACCAATATCAGTCAGATCACTAACCAAAAGGCCATTCTGACCTGAAGATTGGGAGGCATCCAACATAATATTTATGAAAGATGGAACACTGTTGGAGAAGAAGCTGCAATTGGAACTGCCTGATATTCTTAAAAAAGATAGAACAATTATGCTTTCTACGGTCCAGATCTAAATGGTTGGTGGACGATGATAGAAACACTAAATATTACCATCTTAAAACAATCTAGAGGCATAAAAGGAACCATATTCTTATGATCAAAGATGAGATTGGGAATTGAGTGGACGATGAGAACCAAGTTAGACAAATGTTTGTTGATAATTACAAGAATCTTTTTTCCTTAAATGACACTAGGTTGGAATGTGAACAAACTAACTATTCCTTTCCAGTTATAGACTCAGAGATGATGCACGATCTCAACAAGAAGATTATGGATGGGGAGATTAAATAAGCCGTGTTTTGTATGATCCCATGGAAGGCCTCTGATCTAGATGGGTTTCATGCAGGGTTTTATCAGAGGTCTTGACAAACTGTTGGCACAAATGTGTGTTAGTTTATTACAAAAGTGTGGCGGAATCCTAGCGAAGTTTCAACCATAAACCAAACATACATTTATCTCATTTCTAAAGTGAAGCAATAAAATTCCATCAACCACTATAGACCTATCTATCTTTGCAATGTGTTGTACAAGATTGTTAGAAAAATTGTGGTAGGAAGACTTAAGAAGTGTATGCCTAAGCTGGTGTCTCCTTTTCATTCGGGATTTGTGACAGGAAGAAGTATACAAGAGAATATCATAGTTGCTCGGGAAACTATCCATAGTATGAACAATATGAAAGGTAAAAGAGGGGATTTTTCCATTAAAGTGGATCTCTCAAAAGCTTATGATAATATGAGCTGGGAGTTTATATGGCATATTTTAGACGAAATCAAACTACCAAATCAACTAATAAATATTAGCATGCATGGTGTAACGAGTGTGGAATCCAATATCAAGTGGAATGGTGTGGCTTCAAAATATTTTTGTCCTTGTAGAGGCATTCGACAGGGTGACCTGATATCACCATATTTGTTTGTGCTATGTATCGATAAACTTTCTCACATGATAATGCATGTAGTGGATACCAAAAAGTGGAAGGCTTTCAAAGCAGGAAAACCTGGACCATCATTTTTACACTTAATGTTTGCAGATGATCTGCTCCTATTTGGAGAGGCAACTGAAGCTCAAATGATGTTTGTAAATAATATTTTGAATAAATTTTGTACGATATATGGTGAAGAAGTAAGCCAAGAGAAGGCGAGGATTTATTTTTCTAAGAATGTGAAAAAATCTACCAGGGATCAATTGGTTAAAATCTCAAGCTTTGTGGAAACAAGTTCTTTGGGAAAATACCTTGGTGTTCCTATTACAGGGAAAAGCCCCAGAAAGCATGATTTCCAATACTTGGTTGATCAAGTTAATTCGAAGTTGGCATCGTGGAAAAGCAACCAGCTTGCATTCGTAGGTAGGATCACATTGGGAAAAAAACATCATTGAATCTTTTCCTATATACCCAATGATGACAACAAACATCCCTAAGTATTCTATCAATGGGATTGAGAAGATTCAATGGCGTTTTATCTAGGGGATACTGCTGCCAAGAAAAAATACCACGCTGTAAATTGACATACAGTGACAAGATCCAAGCATGCTAGAGGGCTTGGGTTTAGAGATATGGAAGTTTTAAATGAGGCTTGTTTAGCCAAATTTGGTTGGCATCTCCAACATGGTGAAAACAGTATGTGGAAACAATTTATTTTAGGGAAGTATGCTAGGAAATATGGTAACTCCAAAAGGGTAGCAAAGCATTCTGACTCGAGTTTTTGAAAGCTATGGTGAAAATTTATCCTAAACTTGTTGAGTATAACATGTGGTACATGGGAGATGGGTTGAAAATTGATGCTTGTAAAGATAATTGGTTAGCATATAATGTTAAAATTGCGGACATGTGTGTTGATATTCCTACCCACCTCCAAAATGCATGAGTTGCAGACTTAGTGACATAAACTTGAAGTTGAAATTGGGAAGTTATGAATTCGTGGATTCCTGTTGACATTAATATGCACATTGCTAGTATGACCCTCCCTCTTTAGATGCAGGTTTAAATGAAGTTATTGGAATTGGAGATTGCAGTAACAGGTTATCGGTTAAGGAAATGTATTATGTGTTGACTGAAGAAATTGATATTGCTTGTAGCAACCAAACATATTGGCAGGGAATATGGAAGCTGCAAGTTCCGCAACGAACTAGAACATTCATTTGACTGCTTATGCACGATGTCCTCATTACTAACAAGAAGAAAGCTCGTTTTGGGAGTGGTAGTGCAATCTGCTCTCTGTACGGAGATGAAGAGGAAGATGTTCTTCGTATTTTAAGAGTTTGCCTTCGAGCCATGGAGATATGGCTATCAGAGGTTCACACTAACAAAAAAGTTTCTTTTTTGCATGTAATATTAATCAATGGATCCATAATAACCTTCATATGGATATGGGATGGCAATAGGATCAAGAGTGGAAAAATGTTTGGGCTCAAGCCTGCCATCATCTTTGGATATGGCATAATAAGGAATTACACAATGACAATTATCTCAGACCCCTGAACATGGTGGCGTAAATAAATATGGTTAGTCATGATTACAAGATGGTTATGGTAGTTTTGGGATCAAATATAAATCATACTAAGGAGCTTCAATTCATTAATTGAGAGGCTCATCTTTTAGGGAGAGTAAAACTTAATACTGATGCTGGGAGAGATAAAATCGGGAATGCTAGTTGTGGAGGTGTTATTCGTGGTAGTGACGGAGAATGGCTTATGGGATATTCAAAACATGTGGGAATTTGCAACAACTATATTGCGGAGTTGTGGGGGGTCTATGAAGGAATGAGAATTGTGACTGATATGGGTTTACAAGTACAAATATTAATTTGGATGCGTTGTGGTTCAAGATATCAATACGAATAATCCGAGCAAAATTTGGGGTAGAAAGCTTATTTCTAAGATTAGAAACTTGCAAGAGCAATTCAAGGATATGCCAATATCACACTTATACTCTATTTGTCATGAGTTTGTGACTCAGTTGTTAGAAAGAGATTTGGCCGGTGTGGCCACTCCTAGACTCGTATGTTTCTAGTTTGTTTTAGGCCTGTTGGCCCTCCTTGTTTCCAAATAAATGAAAAATAAATAAAAAATTAACAAGTATCAGTGAATTTCAAAAAAGTCTTATTAAAATAACATATTGTCTTATTTGCCTGCCGCTAGGGCAGGGTCTGTACACATAATATTCTTTTAAAGAAAATTTTACCCTATACCCCTATATTTATCTCCATATCCCTACATATCAAATTTTTAGACAAAAATACCCCATATAAATAGTGTATATTTCAAAAATTTCATTATTTTTGCTCCACATTTTCTCATTGCACGAACTGTAAAATCAACACAACTCAAATTCGCTACCGAAAAACTCCTACATGCTACTTTCGGTACATAAAATTTCACATTCCGAAAAACCAGAGTATGCTACTTCCGGTTTGCATTTTGTTTTGTTTTACACCCCATAACTCACAATGGAGTTACTTCCGGTTTGTGTAATTTTTGTTTTTACACACCGAAAGTAACATGTGAGCTAACTTTGGTTTGTATAATTTTTTTTACACACCGGAAGTAACATGTAAGCTATTTCCGGTTTGTGTAATTTTTGTTTTTATACACCAGAAGTAACATTTGAGCTACTTCTGATTTGTGTTTTTTTTACTCACCAGAACTAGCATGTGAGTTACTTCGGGTTTGTGAAATTTTTGTTTTACACACCGGAAGTAGCTCCATTGTGAGTTTTGGGGTGTAAACCAAAAAAAAATACAAACCATAAGTAGTATATTTTAGTTTTTCGGAGTGTGAAATTTTCTGAACCAGAAGTAGCGTGTTAAGGTTTTCCGGGAGTGAATTTATATTGTGCAGATTTTACTGTCAATACAATAAGAAAATGAGGAAGACAAAATTGATTTTTTTTTAAACATACACTATTTATATAAGCGTATTTCATCCAAAATTTTGATACATAAAAATATGAGGATAATAATTCGTAAAATTTTCTCTTTTAAAATATTGATTATTTCTCTTTTCAGTCCGTTAAATACACAAATATATTTTTAAAAATATATATTTTTAATCTCATAAATAACATTTAATTTATTATTTTAATTTCTAGTATTCCGGAGAGACGTTATTATCATTTTCTTTAATTGAAAAAAAAGGTAAATGGTTGTATTCTTGTTCTTGTAGTTTCGGAATCACGAAACTTGTTTTGGCAAGCTACATCTATGAAACGTATGTGTTTGGATAGCCGTCCTAAAAATAGTGTTTTAAATATCTAAAAATGCTTTCTTTAATAACATTCAAAATAAAGGCTGGTTTTACTTGCACCACACATTTTATTTGTTTGAAAAAGTATATCACAATTTTGCGGATCTCTTTTAATTATTTTATTGGGTATAGATTGATGAGTCATTTTAGGTCTGTTTATATAGATTAATTTTGTTAATTAGTGAGATCAATGGATATAACTATCTTATCTTGTATTACTTGTAAGTTGCTTGACATTGACATGCGTACCGGTCTTTGTTTCCATTTGAAAGCAATCGAACATTGATCGTGCAAATCCACTTGGGAACATTATCATATTATCTTTGCTCTTTTTTGTTTTATGAACCTCTTATGATTTGTCTTATATATATATATATATATATATATATATATATATATATATATATATATATATATATATATATATATATATATATATATATAAATTATACACGGAAATTCTCAAAAATAAATGAATCTCATATGATTTATTACTTATACAGATTTTGTATATTATTAAGAAAAATATATATTTTACGTCGGTTGCGAAATATATTTAATTTAAGTTACAAAGAGAAAGTAGTGAATGACGTAATTAAAAACTACCATTTTATTTCTCAATTATTAAAAAATCATGAGATTAAGTTATCTGCATATGGGTTTTTGTCAAATTTTTAATCTGAAACATTATATCATAAATATTCATTCTTAATACCAAATACAAATCCAAAATAATACACGCTTTATAATTTTTATAATAAAAGTAAAACAAATGATTTACCAACAAAAGCAATAAGCAAAATGGAAAATTTGTAGGTAATCCAATAGAATTTGTCATTGGTCGTTAAATACCTATAATTCGAATAATATTTGAAATTAATTAGGATAATCAACAACAACTTTAAATCTATATTTATAAGGAATAAGAAAGAGTAAAATGAATAATTATAAATTAATAAGTGATATAAAACATTTACTTACTAGTTTTTTCATATCCCCTCTTCACGATCATGACGAATAGCATGCATATCATTTGAATCATTTTCTTCAGTTGATTGGCGTACATTTGTTGCTAAACAAGTGGTCTCATAGTTAAAATCTTGATTTTCATCAGTACTATCAGGAAGATGTTTTTCTTGAAGAACAATTAACCATATAGTGCTAGCAGGATCAATGACATAAAAAATTTGTTTTGTTTGGATTGTCATGATGAATGGTTCATTCCTATAGGTTGCCTTTCGAAGATTGGTCCATGTGAATCCTAATTCATCGATTTCTACACAAATATTACTGTCAATCCAGTTGCACTTAAATAAAGACACTTTAAAAGCAACATAATTAAACTCCAAAGTCTTTTCAATGACCACAAAGTACACTCTAAATGCTAATACAATATTTTTATCTTTGGAATTAGAAATGGATTCATCCTTAATCATAACCTCACTATTTTGCATGATGCTACGATCAAAGTGTTGAGAATTAAGTGTGAGGAAAAAGTCTCACATTGATTAGAAAATGAAAGATTGGATACTATATAAGTGAGAGAATCCACACACATATCACCTTAAGGTTTTAGACGAATATGTAGTGTATCTCTGTTATCTCCCAAATTTCGACGCTAACATAGTTGGAATATTTGGCTTAGAAAAGAGTTTTTCGTTGTAATCTAAAAGTGAAGTTTTTTCGACCTTACTCAATGAAAGGTGTAGGTCGAAGGAACCCTCACCTACAAATTTTGTACTTAGAGGAATTCTGAATTTGGAGTATTTTCTAAGTATTGATGGAATTCGACCATGCATAGTTCGACTAGATATGACAGTTACTCAGATTGCACACTCTCAAGCCTTGGAGGGAAAATGTGTAATCTACAATTCAAAAAACAAGGACAGGTGGCGCAAGATGAAGCTTTTTCAACATGCAGCGTGACAAGTGTCACAATCTTGGAATAAAACCGTCGAAAGCAGTTACATTGTATTTATATAAATATCTTAGTCTAGTGTTAGAATAAGTGTGTGGACATATTGTACTAGTAACTCCGTAAACACTCAAAGTACCCGTGTGTAGAGAAACGAGTGAAGTGAGAATGTACGTGATGTAAACACCACCATTTTTATCTTTAATGTCATTTATCCTTCTAGTCATTTATCTTTTAAGTCTTTTATGTTAAAGCACTTTACATTGTTTTTTCATTTACTTTTAAAGCAATTTACTGCCTTTTCTCGACATTTTCTGTCCTTTTAACATTCTTGCCTTGCATTTATCATTTCATTTACTTTGAAAGTTCTCTCTTTTATCTTATTTTCTTGTTTTTTATTACTTTCTGAGTCCTGTCGAAGGATTCATGAAATTTTCCCAAGAACATCATAATAAACTATTAGCACATGTCCTAGGATCAATTTGGTCGATTCCTTGAGTAACTAAGGGTGTTTTAGTATCCTTAGAAGACCAACGGTTGTTTACCAATTTTTGGGGTAAACAGTCTCTCACAAAGGTGTGTCCCAAGTAGAAATGCTCCCTTGTTGACCCACTCGAATCACCCCAATAATGGTATCAGAGCCTGGTTTCGAGTGAAGGGATAAACTTACTTGTATCGGAACACTTCTCGTAAGTGTGGGTGTATTCCCGCAGGTGTGGGTGATACAAGAGTGTGTGGAATAAAGAACTTCCACTTGAGGGAGAGCATCCTGTTTATACTCACACTTGAGGGGGAGTGCTGAGAATCAAGTGTGAGAAAGAAGTTCCACATTGATTAGAAAAGGAAAGATTGAACACTATATAAATGAGAGAACCTACACACCTATCACCTTAAGGTTTTAGGTGGATATGTGGTGTGTCTCTCACAAAGGTGTGTCCCAGGTAGAAATGCTCCCTTGTTGACCCCTCGAATAATCCCAACAATGGTATCACGAGCCTTTGGTTTCGACTGAAGGGACGACTTACTTTTATCGAAACACTTCCTGTAGGTGTGGGTATAAGGCGTTCCATTGAGTTCAACGGTGATATAAGTATATGTTGAAGAGAGAGCTTCCACTTGAGGGGGAGCATTGTGTATAGACCCACACTTGAGGGGGAATGTTGAGAATTAAGTGTGAGGAAGAAATCTCACATTGATTAGAAAAGGAAGATCGAACAGTATATAAGGGAGAGAACCCACACATCTATCACCTTAAGGTTTTAGGTGGATATATGGTGTGTCTCTCACAAAGGTGTGTCCCAAATATATCCACCCCCCAATCGCCCCAACGAGTTTTAGGTAAATATGTGGTGTGTCTCTCACAAAGTTGTGTCCCAAGTAGAAATGCTCCCTCATTGACCCCCCGATTCTCCCCAATAGTGGTATCATGAGCATTTGGTTTCAAGTGAAGGGATCGACTTACTTATATCGAAACACTTCCTGCAGGTGTGGGTGATACAAGTGTATGTGGAAAAGAGAGCTTCCACTTGAGGGGGAGTATTGTGTATAGACTCACACTTGAGGGGGAGTGTTCAGAATCAAATGTGAGAAAGAAGTCTCACATTGATTAGAAAATGGAAGATTTAACACTATATAAGTGAGAAAATCCATACACCTATAACCTTAAGGTTTTAGGTGGATATGTGGTGTGTCTCTCACAAAGATGTGTCTCATCATTTGATTTTGTATAGAATGAACATTTTCATGTTCCAAGTAATTACAGTAAAGTTAGGCATTCATGATAACCATTTAATTATATCTGATGGGATACTCATTTTAGAAACACTTTCATTAAACCTATTTATGAAAGTTTTGTTATGCTCTGTCAGCAACCATCTTTCATTAATTTGGGGGAAATGTTCCTTTAAAAGACTTTTGTGAGTGGTCAAGTAAGGTTGAAGTTCACTAAGATTATTCAATATATACAAATATGTTTGAAGAACTAATTCTTAGTCAAATGTCTTAACATTTAAACCTTGAATTCTTCTACCATCATAACATTCATCATGACGAGACTCAAGAATTCCTATACACTTTGCTTCTAACAAATAGTTTGTACAAAACTCAATAGTCTCTTTTATGATGTACCTTTCTACGATCAAAGCTTCCGGAAAGTGATGATTCTTTGCATACCCTTTAAAAATCTCCATGGAACTTTCTACCGAATACATCCACCATAAATAATCCGAACCAAAAATTCTAATCTCCCTTACTATATGAATAACTAAGTGAACCATAATGTCAAAGAATGATGGAGGGAAAAAATCTCTAATTGGTACAAGATAATTGCAACTTCATATTCCAAGTCATCTAAATTTCTAGGATTAATAACTTTACTACATATAGCATTGAGGAATAAGCATAATCTGATTATATTTACGCTTACATTTATTGGTAAAATGTCATAAATAGGCACTGGTAAAAGTTGTTACATCAAGATATGAGAATCATGAGATTTTAAACCAACTAACTTGAGATTATTCATTGGCACAAGCTTCTTCACATTTGATGAGTACCATTGAGGAACATTGATACCCTGCAAACATTCGCAAAAACCCTTATTCTTTCTTTCTAGACAATATGACATGTTGGGGGTAAATAGGTTATATTTCCTATTTCTTTTGGGGATAACTTTTGTCGTATATCCGTCACTATCATATCTTCGCGGGATTTTTTAGTATCTTTTGTATTGTCTTTAATGTTGAGAAATGTTCCAATCAAACTATCATATACATATTTTTCACATGCATCATATCAAGACAATGTCTTTCATCAAAACTAGACCAGTATGGAAGATCAAAGAACACCAATCTCCTTTTCCAAATATTTTTCTCCACTTTTTTTCTTTCCAAATACAACATTAATGTGTTGTTGTATTTTATAAACTTACCTCACAATTAAGGGCTTTGGAGTGATATCAAACTCATGCTCTCCATTAAAAGTATTTTGCAATATACGATATGGATGATTAGGTCTTAGAAATTTCCAATGCCCAAGATAAATTTTCTTTTTTCCTTTTTAAAATTGGTGGTGACATGTATCAACTTCACATATAGTACACACTTTATGTCACTTAAAGTTATACCCAAACAAATTACCGTATGTAGGAAAGTCATTGATTGTGCAAAACAATATGGCATGCAACTTAAAGTTATCACATGTATACAAATCATCAACATCAACACCTTCCTCCCACAAAAGTCATAAATCTTAAATCAATGACATTAAATAAACATCTACGTTGTTCCCTAGTTGTCTTGGACCCAAAATCATCATTGGTAGCATCATACACTTGCGCTTCATGCACAACCATGAAGGTAAGTTGTAAATTATGAGAAGAACAAGCCATGATGTATGGTTAGTACTTAAATTACCAAAAGGGTTCATTTTTTTTAGCAAGTCCAAGCCTAAGCTTTCTCAGTTCAAGGGAAAAATATGGAAAAAAGGAATTAATTTTCTTTCATTGCAATGAATCAACGACATGGCGGATTCTTACTCATCATCATAGTAGGTTGCATTTAGATACGATAAAGGCATTGATGTGTGTCCAAGATTGGCTATGGACCAATGTGAAAGGTATTCAAATTTGTATACTATAATCATAAATTTATACTAACTATAATAAGAGAACATTTAAATAATAACTAATTAATAATTAACTTAACCTTTTTACTTATCAGGTTTTACAAAATCAAAATTTGAGAACCTTGAAATTAATTTGGCTTTGAAAAATATGAATGCCGATATTTAATTTAAAGAGAAAATTATGAATTTCTTTGTTGATATTTTTCATGTCGAATCAAATAGGTGTTGTGAGAAAATTACTAATTCAAATAGTAATTGGTTACAACTGTGTTAAATTGTCAAAAACTAAAGAATAAAGGTTATGCTTGAGGGTCTAACTGATTATACATTCTTAGTAGTCGATTATCACTAGTTTGTATTTGTTTTATTGAAATAGTTTTAACTATTTATAGGTTTTGCATAACCTGTTACATGCAATTAATTCGATTTTTTTGAGTTTGTTTCTTGTATCCCAATCAAATGTAATTTTGTATAAATACCCAAGAGATATCTCAATAAATGTTAATGTGCATTCTCACCCTCAATTATACCGTCTATAATTCTCTCTCTTCCTAACTCCCTTTCTTCACTCAATCACTCAATTTTCACTAATCGTGTGGTTCCAAGTTCTAACATCTGGTATCAAAGTCTAGTTCGATCCTCCAAACACCTAGCATGCAACATGAATTCAGTCTCCAATGAAAGAATCAATGCAAAATTTCTCACCCTTGATGCAAAGAACTATGACAAATTATGCTAACAAATGAAGGTGTTGTCTAGCTACCATGATGCTCTTGAAGTAATCAAGAATGATGTGAATCCTTTTGTAGAAGGTGCAACATGTTCACAACAAGCAATAAATAAGGAAGAAAAGAAGAAATATTTCAAGGAGCTCTTTTCGATCCATCAATGTGTGGATACAAACAACTTTGATAAAGTTGATGATTGTAAATCATCGAAGAAAGCGTGGGAAATCTTAGAGAAGACATTCATAGAGGTTGACAAGGAAAATGTAGTGAGGTTACAAACTCACAAATATCAACTTCAGTTGATTCAAATGAAAGAGAAGGAAACCATCAAGTATTTCATAATGAGAATTACTCGGTTGGTGAACCAAGTAAAAGCATATGGATAAACAGTCACAGAGCAGTATGTTGTCGCAAAAATCTTGTGTTCTTTAATGCCAAGATTTGACAATGTAGTTCTAGCGATTGAGGAATCGAAGGATCTTACGATGATGAACCCGTTTCAATAACAAGGACAAGAGATCAAAAGGAAAATAATGGAGGGGAGAAATTGTGATAAGGAAAATGCGGAGGACAAGAGATCGAAAGAAAAATGGACCATGAAGAGTAGAGGGGATTTTTAGAATTTATTCTTAAAATTTTAGGACCCTAAATTTTAAGGATCTTTAAAATTATATCTCAATTTTTTAGAAAGTCTGGTGGATGTTTTTAATCATTCAAGCTTAATCACACATTGTGTTTTATGGATTTTGTAATGATACTTTCCATTATTCTTTGATCATTAGGTATGTTTATGGCCTTCCACAAGACCCACATGTTAATGCCTGAATACAAACAGAGCACAAAGGAATAAATACGACCTCACTCAAGCTTGGATCACACAATTCAGACATTTTGTCAGTTTCCCATCGTTGGATCGGGTCAGATAGTGATCCACACAAGATGTTGCATAAAGCAAAATAAATTCTATCTAACATCTCTATATAAAGGCTTTCACATGTTGATACTCCAATATTCTACTCATTCTCACACATACATTATTTCTCATTCATTCACTGAATTGAACATTTGAGTGATAACCTTATAGGTCCATCCTTCTCCGTCTTACTGAAAGTTAGTTCCACCATGCTTGAGTCCTATTTCAGTCTTGTTATCAACTATTTTTGTTCCTAAATGGAATAACGATGTCATTTGTAGGAATTAACATCTGATTCTCGCGAAATTTAGTGAGAAACCATTGTCTTTTTACCGTAACTCGGTAAGCTCCGATCTCATCTTCTCCTCGTTCGAATCACTGAATGAACTCTTTAAACAATGATAACATCGAGAGCTACTCGATCAATCACACAATGAACGCCATTGATGTAATCACTTCCATAATCAATGTTCTCGGTCTTGAAAGGGAGACTTAATTCCCTCCCACGGTCGAAGACGATCCTGTCATGTCGACTTCACTTCCTACTTCTTCATTACAAGATCAATTCTCTCCGACAATCGACCAATGCACCTTTTATGTCCTCCTGAATTACTAGTCTTTCCAGCCACCACTCCAAGGCCAAAATTCGGTGCAAATTGGCGTCATAACAAAGCATCCAACAATTCTAGGCCAATCTAGGTATGCAAGGTAAGGGTGTTTGCAGGCCGACTGCGTTCAATTTTGAGAGAATCTGATACCCAAACCAATAAAATTATTTGGATTAGTTTGTATTGGATTTATATATTTTGTGATAAATCCCAAACTGAACCATACCGAAAAACGAGTTGATTTGAGTTGTATTAATTGGATACATTAGAAACGAATGTACAAAAATATTTTAAAAAAAAATATCTAATTTACATAAACTAATTTTCCATAACAATATAACATTCCTATTTTTTTTATCCATATAGGTTACGAATGTCACATGAAATTTCATTTTCTTCTTTTTAAAGTTGAATATCTTATACTAGTTTCCATGATAATGATAATGATGATATAAATTATGAATTAATATGATTGGTTCGGGTAGACAGACTTGCAGGTAGAATTTTTAAAAATCCAATGCTCAAACCAATTAATATCGGATTTTATTGGTTTGGTTTGAATTAGGGTTGACCCAACATAATCGGAGGCCCAACGCGAATATTAAAACGAAGAATTTTTTTTCATTCACTATAATTAAAAAGTCTTTAAGTTAAATTGAAATAATATAGTAAGAAAACTTTTGTGCCACAACCAGATTCGAACTCCAAACTCTTTTGAAGGGTGAGCTATTCACTAACCAATTATGTCATCTGAACAATTTGATGGAAATTTCGCTATTTTCGAAATATACTATAAAATATATTTTTTGAGGCCTAAATACCCGAAAATTTTATCAAACTACCCAACTTTTTCAACTTTAATCTCTAACTACCATACCTTTCAAATTATTTCTCAATTTACCCCACTTTTTTTATTAAAAAAAATTGAATTAAAGGGGAGTCGCCAATTGAATTGGTGATCTCCTATAATTTATTTAAAATTTTCAGTTACCTGCGGATTTTCCTGCAGATTTGAGATTACCTGCGGATTTACTTGCGAATTTACCTACAGATATAGGTAAATCCGCAAGTAAATTTGCAAGTAATGTCAAATCTGCAAGAAAATCCGCAGGTTACTGGATTTACCTGCAATTTTATTTTTGTTATGAAAAGTGGGGTACATAGAGAATTAGTTTGAAAAGTGGGTTATTTGGATTTTTTTTTTAGAAAAGTGGAATATTTGAGTAAAAATTTCTAAATACCTCTTAGAAAAAATATTTTTTTGAGGCCCAAGACAAGGACCTAATCCACCTTATCCTTGGGCTGACTGGTTTGATTTTTGCCCGAACTAAAAATATGTATTATGATCCAAACACTAGGAGTTAATTTGGATTTCAATTTGGTTTAGATTTTCCCAACCAATGAAAACCAATATACTCAACAATGTTTATTACCTAGTGCAACAACAAAATTCACACTCTCTAACTGCAAAAACACTTTGAATAGAAGAAAATATGCAGTACGCTCCTCCCCAGGACCATTTGAGAGCAAAGCAGCCGCACACAAAGATTAAAGAATTGAGCTAAACCGATTATTATTGGCATACTCTTTGTCGCCCCCACCATTCATCGTCGTGTCATTCTTGAAGATCTCCATGCATGACGTCTTCTTGTAAAATGACTAAAATAACCTTTTATTAATAAAATGTTCATTTATGAATACTTGAATCCTTTAATCAGTATTTTAGATCAGAATATTACATAATATATATTTTGAATTTGAATAGAAATAATTTATCACAATATCAAATAATTACAACATTAGTTAAGAGTGTGGAACATTAAACGCTCCCTACTTATAATTTAATCGAACGAATTTTATTTATTTTATATCCCTCTTTAATTACGTTCGAATTTTTAAACTTTTTAATTTTTAATATAAAAAACGAGTATCCAAGCTTATAATGGGAAAAACTCAACTATACGACTTTATTGACTATTTTTTGAAATATGAACATGTTAAAAAAACATTATAAAAATAAATAAAACTTATTGAGAATTTTTTATTACACCCCAAATTTTAGGCACCGCAATTTCTATTTTGGCCCCAAGTTTTGGATAAGTACATCCGGACATATATTTTTTAAAAAACATTGATTTGTTCAGGATGTGCATATCAGAAATATTTCTGGATCGACAGATCAGAAAAAATACTAGAATTTTAATTTTTAAGAAAAAACTAGTTTTGTTGGTTGGTCACAAATGTAAATTTATCGTCGCAACTTAATATACATTCGAAAATATCCATATATAAAATAAAATGATATATATATATATATATATATATATATATATATATATATATATATATATATATATATATATATATATATATATATATAAATATAATAATAATAATAATAATAATAATAATAATACTCTTATCAAAATACAATACATAAATAATAAAAATAGAATATATCAAACAAAAAACTAATGTGTATGTTGAAGGATCTCTCCCAGCTACCCTGTTCCTCTGTCCCTACTCGCCGTCCTGGCTCGATGTTTGCGGTACTAAAGTGCCCCCAAACAATCTCAATAATCATATCCATGACAAGTCTGCCACTAGAGCCCTCATCAAACGGGCGCGTCACACGGTGATCGACATAGGTGTCATAAAATATGTCCTTAGCAGCCATTCGATCAAGATAAACTCTGTAGGGCTCGGGCGTCTGGTTCCCTCTGAGCAAGATAAAGGCACCAACACACGATATATCCTCAATATACCCCAAGGCATTCCCTCAACCAGTAATCTTGCGAAAATGTTGTAATATCCACGTCTGAAATGGAAAACATAACATCGGTGTCAAACATTATAATGAATCTAGAAAGAAAAGAAATGAAAAAAACTTAGAATATGAGATTGTTACCACATATAGTGTACAACTGCCTGCCACAGTCTTGGTTGCCCAGAGGCAACCATCTGAGAGTCTAGAATAGGTGTATGCCAGCGTAGCCGCTCCCAGTTGTATCTATGGATCTCTGTGGGATCCAAAAGGTACCTGGGGTAAACGATATCAACGTAAGTGGAACTGGTGCCCACAAACAACTGTGTGTCGATCATCTCAGGGCACGCTGCTTGTGGATATCCACCTCAACTGGATCACCTATTGCTCGTCCTGCCTCTGCAAGCTCCTTACAAAATTTGTGTGTTAGAAATACGAACTTGAGGTGTACGCCTCTCAACGCGGTCACCTTCGCAGGTGCAGCATCTGGGGTAGCCCTAAGCTCCTCAGTCAGCATCTGTATCATATCTACCTTCAACATCTTACCGTGACAGATAAGGATGTCCGTGATCAGTAGATGTAAAAGGCACGAGATGTCGTCGAGTGTGATCGTGAGCTCATCGTACGGTAGATGAAATGGGGTTGTCTCAGGGTGCCATCTCTCAACAATGTCCATCAGCATACCATAGCTAATATGGGAATACCAATCCTAGAAAGGCCTCAAAGGCCAAAGGTAACAAGTGCAGACTAGAACCATTCATCCTCTGGCAGCTCCACAATCATGTATATAACCTTGCGCCATGGTTATAGAACTTTTGGGAATCCTTCTCCTGGAAATTTTCAAATAAAACAATGTTACAAAATGAAAATATTTTCAACGAAAACAATTCTAAACCGAGAAAAATTACCTAACCTAGCCAGACACATTTGGAAGTATACTTAGAGTACCCCATGAGTAGGGACATATCAGACGGTCCCCCGGGGTAACCCTCCAGCTCATTGAAATCGTCATCTCCGTCACCACCCTCATGTGCTGGGTAATCACCTTCAGGAACATGAATAGGCTCCTCAGTAGGTGCATCAGGAACAAGCTCCTGAGGTACGGGTGATGAAACAAGAGCAGGTGATGGAACATGAGTCTCCCGACGACGCCTGCATGCGGGCGGGGCTCCTAATGAAGTAGCAGTAGGAATCTGATGCCTCCGAGATATAGAAGCAAAGACTGACGGGGGAATGACCTGAACCTGTGATGTGGAAGGATGTTGTTTAGGATGTCCCTCAACTGTTGGGGCTGTTAGAATTGTCTCTACGCCAAAATCCTTGATTGTAGACTGCGTCTGCTCACGTCAGACAAATGCATGCTAAGTTGTCCGTCCATGTATCATACGATCGTCTATGGCATCCATGTAATATGTAAAGCATAATAAATAAATTAGAATTAAAAAAAAAAGTTTCTTTTGGATTTGCACATCAGAAAAACTTCTGTGGATGCACATCCAGAAGTACTCAAAATATTTAACATTGAATTTTTTCGGATGTGCACATCAGGTTAGCAATCAACGTTATAATTTTTCTAATTTGCACACCTGGTACATATTTCAAGTTCTAAAAACTTAGTCATGACTACTTTACCATAGAAAAATGCATTTTAATGTCCTGATCGTCCGTTTGAAGCAACAAACAATACCTACATTGTCTCTAACATATGTTATTCATGCTACCTAACAATTTATACACCTAAATGTCTATTCTAAATCGATTACTCATAAATAACTCCGAAACTCTAAAATTCGAAAACTAATAGATTAAATTGAGATACAAAGGATTTAGAAGGTCTTGATCGTTGTAAAAATGATTCTACGCCAAACTCGATTGAAAAAAGTCGAGATTTGCGAAAATGAGAAATTGAGAGTTTGAGAGATTTGAATGTGAAATGCTAAAGAATGAGAGGGGGGAAGCTCTAGCGCGAAGTTATAAAAGTTGTTCCGGATTTGCACATCAAAAAGTATTCCTGATATGCACATCCGGAACAAATCAACGTTTTTATAAATAATGATACGTCCCAATATGCACATCCGGAAGAAGAGGGTAAAAAAAGAATTTTGCGTGGTGTCTAAAAAAACTTTGAGATGTATTAAGCAATTCCTTATTTTTAATCATCTATGAATCGCGACAAGACCCATAGGAAGGCACATGTTTTCGGGTAATTGATAGTTAAAAATTTACTCAAATTCATTTTAGTAATCACTTTTTAATGAATGATGAATGATATCAAAGAAAATGAAACAATTTGAAATTTATAAAGGAAAATTCTAAAATAATTATATTTATCCATTTTACATAAAACCAAAATGACAATTAAAAATTAAAATTAAAAAACTATTAATGCCTACACTAAATATGGTGGAAATTATCGTCATTAAGAAAGAAAAAAAAAACTTCAATTACCTGAAGCTAAGACAAGTACTAAAAATGATGTTTACAATGCATTTAAGACCATACAATACCTTATATGCACTAAAGTAGTCCTTTCAAGCATTGTATGAAAGATTCACAAAACCAATATTGTCCTATGAAAATCAAATTATATACATGATTGATGAATTTTGAACGTTTGAACAAAAATCACCTTCTAAATTACTGCAACTTCTACAATAATTATTTTTTTACAGAATCTCTTCTTGAATTCACAAGTATTTTTTACAATAATTATTGATGAATTTTATTGTCAATCTAAATACTTTTAAATAGACTTACAATAAATAAAAAAGTCCTGATTAAATTAGATTAGTAAGTACTTTTATACATAATTACTATCATTTAAATGATAATAATCTTATTTAATAGTCCATATCACATCTCACCAGGAGTCACCAAATTTTCAAAGCTATCAGTATGTTTTCCATTTTTGTTGTTGAGTTCTTCTTCACTTTGCCTCTCCTGAAACACAATGAAAGAAGACAATTTGATTACCAATTGGTTGAATCCTAGAAAAGAAAGAACTAAGAACCAATTTGGAGTAGCTTCTATTATATGAGCTGCTTAGTTAAAATAAGTTTAGTTTTACTTGCAAAAACATTATTCCAGATCCTGTTTGAGTAAACAAATTAATTAAGCAATTTCTATATAAAAAACAGTCAGTTGTTTTAACATAAACTATAGTTAGTACATATCAGTTTATAGGGAGTACCACGGTTCTATCTCCCGCAACTGCGACCAGAAGGGGACTCATTTGCAGACACCTCAGTTGTTTGTTCATTCACAATATTGTCTGACAAGATGCTGATTGATCTGCATCATCAACAATATTGCCATCAATATCGGCTTCTTCCGGATTCACTTCTATTTTTCAAAAATGAAACACAAGTTCTCTTAATTCCACCTGAGGATTCACTCTGGCATAAAACCCTAGACTAACATGGTATGACAATTCACAAAAAATTGTCTAGATGGATTAAGGTCATGTTCGGATAAACAACTCAGTTAGGCACTTATAGCATTACTGTTTATCATATAAGTGTTTATGTATTAGCTATTTCTATAAAAAAAAAAGATAAAATAAAGTCAAATTGTTTTCATATAAGCTACAAGTTATGTTCATAAGCTATCTTTGAGAGTTTAAGGAAATAAGTTGAAAACAACTTACAGACATGTCATGGCGTATGGCGGTCCATGGCAGAGAGCCAAAATCCTGCCATAGCGGCCGCTTTACTGCGCCATTATAGCAAATTATGGCAGAAAATTCCGAAATATTGGCCAATATTTACCATTGCAGCAAGGCCAAAAACCACCACGTATATCCGCTAAAACGGCCATGGCATCGCAATTTGATAACACTGAGTCAACTAATGACAAAAGGTATAATCATTTCATACCAAAACGATAAACAAAACCCACTTTGTTTGACAATGATATTGTAAACATCGCTAGTATTAAAATCCTTTACACCAAAATTCAATATACCCCACCTATACCATTGATCAAGATTTGAAGAAAACCCGAGGTTACCGATGAAGAAAGTAACAAGATGATTATGAAATGGAAATAAGATTATAAATCAAAGTCTCACAACTACACCTTTCAAGTAGTTCCTCATCTAACGAATTTCCAGAAGAAGAAAGCCAGTCCACATCAAGGAAATTGGAGGAGTCACATGCATGTTCCTCATAACAAATGTGATCGCTTTTGCAATATTGGTCATTGACGATTCCTCCATAAATTTGCCTATATAACATTGATAACACATGTTACAAATCATTTGGATGGCTTGAGTAATAAATCATATTAGTTCAAACTACGTATCCAATTACACATAGTTTGCATAATGCAAAATGTGAATTAAGCATACCAGCAATCACAAATAGATCTTTCACAAATGAATGTGTCTGAAGTAGACTCCAAAAGTGATCGCTTATCGGGATTTTCAGATGAGTGCTGACAGTCTGGAGCATGCAAGTTCCTAATTGTAGCCTCATTTTTACCGAGAATGTAGTCTGATTGCCATCTTCTAATATATGGCCTACTAAACAAAGAAATGACATTTTTCAATCTTCGGACAATGTAAGACATGTTCAAGAGTATCATCAAATGTGGAGCAACACAATAAGAATGGCATTTATCAACCCTCCAAAAAAAGTTGTGCAACTGAAAAATCCAATTATACCCTGCGATTCCATCGGCTAAATTTGGGCCATGACTTCCAATATTGTAATGTTGATCAGAATCAAGCTCCCACAGTGCTGGTTTTCCCTGATGTGGCTGAAAATGCCCCAAGAATCTGAACAAAATAATATCGAACAAGACATTAACTTATTCATTCTAATGCAACTACCATAAATATATAACTTTTTTATAGTACATTAATGTTACCTATAGTAACAACCACTATGCATGTAAGATCACAAAAAAATGTCTTGTTTAACTTACATGTTTATTGCTTTTTGTTTAGCACCATCCAAACATGTATTGTTGTAATAACGTCGTATGGATCGAATAAGTTCTTGGGATTGTGCAGCCGCCTTCCATTGACCTCTTGTTTCAGAAAATATCTAAATAGCAAGACGAATCATATAATTGATCTTTATAATATCCAAAAAAATTATTTTTTATGAAAATCAATCTTTAAAATGTAAAGATTACCCTGTTGTGCGCTGCAGAACCCCCATATTGAAAGGCTAATGTGTCTCCCATGGACTCATAAGCTTTCATTACTTCCGTTGCCAAAGAGTTGTCAAGATCAATATGCGGGTCTTCAATAAATCCTAACACTTGTAACTGATGTCCAAGTGCAACTAATCCATAAGCAAACTGCGCAATATTGGTGCGGTCTAAACAATCTATGCAATTTGTCCTCAAGACGCCTGATTGAAGTGTTTTGGGTTTGACACTGTAATCTTTGTTCTCATCATCACCATTGTAATCACAATTGCCAACTTTTGTTTCCTTATCAACATTAAACTTGCTTATACTATTAACAGAAGTTAGATTCCTTACTGCAACAGTTTCATCGACATTGTTATTTCTGCATTAAATTTCAAAAGGAAAAAAATTATCAACAATAGTAAAATAATCAAGTAAAATCTCATCTTGCACTAGAACAACAGCAAATCACAATGTGTTGTTATGGTACTTACTTGGAGTAGGAATATGGGAATAATCCCTCAAGCCACGTGTTTGGTGTCACTGGACAGTAGAAGAGGCCAGTTAGTTTCAACGCAATCGCGGCCACTTTTCCCAGTTGCAACAGCACATTCGTGGCCTTGCTGCTAAAAGTTGTTGATCTAATAATGTCAGAATAACACCCGGGAGAAAACCTATGGAGCTTGAACCAAAGAGGAAAAGAAATTTACCGTCTTGATTGCCGATGCAGATCCAAATGAAGAAACCTCAGGTGTTCATCCTCGCTCAAACTTTGATTAATAAAGTTAACAGCTTTAGCAAACGCAGTTCGCAGAATAGTTTCACGGGGCCTCTTCTCGTAAGTCTTAAACACAAAAGATAAAAGAATATAAAAAGGTAGAAAGTCTTGGTCTAGACATGAGACAGAAACTAAACATGCTCAAAAATTCTTACCTTAATCAAGTTCAATATAATTATGGGATTTCCGTATCTCTTAACAAGATTGTCAAAGTGGAGTCTTGTGGCTTCAAACATGGTGTCCTTATGTGATACTAGAGAAAAAGAACCAAAATGAGCAGTTAGGGTAAGTTACATAGTATGATCCTGCTTTGATTGGCTTATCTGAAGGCATAAGCATAAGCACTTGGTTAGATACCGTACGTATAATGTCAGGTTTTATATTCAATGGTGAGGCTTCCTGAGTCCAGAAGAGAGGGATCGAACCCCGTATCTGCACTACAGAACTGATTTGCATTGGGGATCCATCACTAGCATCTGCAAAAACTATCTGCTCTGTCTCAACGTCATTAGCTACTCTACCCCTTTCATTGACTCCTCGTTTCAAATATCTGCGCCAAAAGATAAAGAAACCTTGAATATGTCTAGAAACATTAAATAAGCAATGACAAGAAGTTCAAATGCTGAGAAAAAGCCGGTAAAGAACAGCAACCATTCATCCGGGATCACAAGTACAGATACGTGAAATAGAATGCAACCTTAATTTCATCATGAATTCAAGGAAAGCTAAAGAGAAGTACAAACCTCGTACCAGCATAGTGCCTTGAGCGTCTAGCAATGATAATCATGTTGAACTCACGGCCAGATATAGAAAGGTTAACCTACACACAATACCATGAAATGAAAACTTGTCAAGAAAACATCAAATCTTTTCTAAAAACACGTAAAACTAAGATTTTTTCTGCCGTGTTAAGAGATGTCTTAAAAGCTATCAATACAAAAAACATAAAAAGTATACCGGCAATAGGATGTTAGAAGTATGTCCTATAATTAAGTTAGTCAAACCTTTTGTGTAGTTCGACTTCAAGGAATGAATTTTCCAGTATAAAGACAACTGGAACGCTTATAAAACTTTACATAAAAAACAAAACTTAGAAAAACAGGTATGTACCTGTTTAAAAAAGCCATAGACTAAGGCAACAGTCCAGGAAGTATTCTGGAGACTGTTCCTGATTCCTCGAGTTAAGAACTCGTTCCAAACAAATAGTGTTTCATAAAGTGATTGTCCCATACAATTATGACCAGATAAGTTCTTTTGAAGACTTAGCATGATATTGTATGAGTAGCTGTAAAAGAAGTCCTTTGTAAGATCCATACTGCATAGAAGCTTCTTGTATCTAAGTCACAACAGAAGAAAGAGAAAAGTCCACTTATAAAGTGATTTATATTGAATGGATGAATACAAAATGAGCATAAAAACAACTTGTGAAACCAATAACTCTAATCAAACCTATATTTCAAAATTAAAATAAAGGGATATCCCATGCGAACCATGGAAACACATTGTCTCACTCGTAAAGTTATATTTACATCATAATAGCAATGGAGTTTGCTCCTGTACACTTTCACAAAATGAGCTTAACAACAAAAGTAGAACATGAAAATGAAACCAACAAGGAGGAATCTACTATAAATATTACACGACATCGAAATCTAGAAGAAGCTTTATGAATTCTATCTCGACAGAAACAGTTAAAGAGTACCAAAGAAAGACGAGTGTGTTGACTTGAGGAAGCCCACATTGTAAAACTAAAATGTAAGACATCAAGACAAGTATAATTATGACGATCTAACAGAATGTTTACACAACACGATTTAATGAACTCGAATACAAAATGTAATTCATAACATAATCCTCAGTTAAGTACAATGGACAAGATGTGGTTCTAAATGTTACTCTTCTATGTCTCCTTAAATGGTACCATAGACACATTACAGATACATGTAAAATTGACTAAAGACCTGTTCTCATCCTTAGAATATGCCAATTTCGATCGCACACTTGGGTGTGGAATTGGAACCATTTCGCTCTTTGTGATTGCATAAACAGCGTGTCCACATATTGTGCCAATCTTCTTCCGATTTGTTATAAGCAGCATGTAGTATGGCTCAAGAAATTTGATAAATCCTAAATAAAAAGAGATATCATGAGACTGCTATAATGGTCAATAATGTTGGAAAATAAACACTAGTGTAGTAAAAAATGTTTTGCTATAATGTAAATGATAGGAAATACCGATGATTCCATAGCAAGTTGTTACAAATTTAAGCCCGCCTGTGGACTTGTTTCCTTCATGTATACACCTCAAAATGTCACCACACTCGGTTTCGGTGAATAATGTTGGATCTTCGACAATATTTAACTCAGACGGCTCCAATCTATCAATTTTTAAGACCCTCCAAAATGTTCTGTTTTTGTCACTTCCAATCATGTAGAATCTCTAAGCAAAGAAAAATGGTAAGAAACCAAACCAGTAGTGCTCTTTAGTTATTCTCAGAAAAAAATCATCACACAGATGTTCATACATATTATTTATAGTTCATCCTTGTTTAAGTTAACATACATATTATTTGCAAAGCATCATAATAGTCACACACAACACTCATGGTGAAAAATAAAAAACAAAAACCCTTTTTGAAATAGGAGGCATTTGGAAAGGCCTTTTTGAACTTATCTTGTGACATAAGGACTTGCGTTAGGCCACCTTCGGATATCATAAAATGAGCGGAGCGAAATGTAGCATAATGGAGCAAAGCAAAATGAAGATTTCATTTCATCGGTTGGAAATTTTAGGACGGAACAAGGCTAATTCTTCATTCCGCCCAAATTGGTGGGGAAGACATACGATGGTTAGTAATTGAATGAAATGGAATCCATAGCACTCCATTCCGCTCTGCTCCATCTGATTTTAAATAATCTAACAATTGAATACCACTCAATTCCATTCCATCCCATTCAGCTCCGCTTCATCCGATTTCATCAATCCAAACAACCACTCCATTCCATTCCATCCCATTCAGCTCCACCCCTTCTGATTTCATCAATCCAAACAACCACTCCATTCCATTCCATCCCATTTAGCTCCGCCCCATCTGATTTCATCAATCCAAACAACCACTCCATTCCATTCCATCCCATTCAGCTCCGCTCCGCTCCATCCGATTTCATCAATCCAAATAACCACTCCATTCCATTCAGCCGCCCCATCCGATTTCATCAATCCAAACAACCACTCCATTCCATTCCATGCCATTTAGCTCTGCTCCATCCGATTTCATCAATCCAAACAACCAATACATTCCATTCCATCCCATTCAGCTCCGCTCCATCCAATTTCATCCATTCAAACAACCACTTCATTCCAATCCAACCCATTCAGCTTCGCTCCATCCAATTTCATCAATTCAAACAACCACTTCATACCATTCCATCTCATTCAGCTCCGCTCCATCGGATTTCATCAATCCAAACAAAGCCTTATTGTCACAAGCTGTTTTCAACTAATGAAAAGTAAACCCTAACTATCTTTTATTCGCGAAACAACTTATACATAAGCTCTTACATAATAAGCGCTTAATTAGAAACAAGGCATACAAGCATGAATTTGACCAAAAATACAAAAAGGCAGAAAACTGAACATAACAACAAAAAAAACTTAGAAACATAGTAACACACACTAACACAATAACCAAAATAAATTCACATCTTTCAGAATGTGCATTAATGCAAGTATCAATGACAGACTATGTAGCACCGACATCTCTAGAAAATGGTGTGTTCGTGTCAGACACCGACACCTATACCAACTTGTGATTATCTAATTTTTTTAAAATTATTAGTGATATTGCCGTGTCGGTGTCGGTGTTGTATTTGGGGGTGTCCGTGCTTTATAGATGACAGGATCAGAATAAAATCATAAATTTACCGAGCGAGTTTCGTAGAGCCTAAACTTTTGCATGTAGCGAGACTTGGAGTGCACTCCATCTACAATACCAACACTATTCTGCAACTTTTCGTTTGATATCTCCATCGCAATTCAAATCACTTGAGGTTTAAAACAAAACTGTAATTTATTAATTTTTGAGAGGGAGACGAGAGATACGACGAAATAAAACCCTGCATGTACGTTGTTGTTTCTCCTATTCAGAGAATAAGGGTTTCATTATTATAATTATAATTTCTTTTAATCTATTTAAATATAAATTTAATTTATTAAAATATTAAAAGTTTTATTTTAAATAAATTTGCTTTGATTACTTTTCTTTAATTCAAATTTACTTTAATTTAATTATAATAAAAATATTCTAAAGTATCGTTAGGTTGCGTTTTTTCAATTGTAAAAATTACTTTGAAATTAAAATTAAAGTTGATAAAGTTGAAAATATGAACTTTATTAATAAAGTTAAAATTATTTGATAATACACCTAAAACAGAAAATAAATAAATAAAGAAAAGGGCAGGTCAATGTTAAATTAAATATAAAATTAAATATCATTATTTAAATTCTAAATTTAAATATGGAATTTTATGATTGTGTGAATTTTCAATTATTATTTCGTTTAAATATAAAAGAAGAAAGTTTAATTTAATTAACAAATTTAAACGTGTGTTGGATTTTTTTATATGAATTTTAAGTAGTGTTTATATTATTAATAACAATGACAGAGAAAAAAAAATGAAAATAATGAAGTAGTCATATTTTGTATTTGATTTTTTAATTTATATCATTGTGATAAATAATATTTTCATGACGAAACTTTCGTCTCAAATATGCCAAAAATATAAATTCTGGAAATGACATGTTTGATTTTCTTAAAAAAGAAACAACATTTTCTCTCGGTTTAATAAAAAACTGAGATAATTTAACTAAAGTGAGTGTCATATTTTTTCCAAAAAAAATTAATAAACCTAATAGTTCGATGTTTTTGAAAAACGAGTGAACATAGCGAACATAGCTATAAGGGAATACACTTCGAATCCCTGTAAGTGTATTTAAGATTTTTTACAATGATTTATTACTTGGCGCCTTCCAATCTTTTTTTATATTCATTTTTTCTTGTTAATTAGTACACCCACGAATCACTATTATAAGCAAATTTAACTTTTTATGGTACATTTGATTATTAATGTATCTAATCTATATATGGACTAGATACATTAATAGTCAAATGTACCACAAAAAGTTAAATTTGATGTTATAATAATGATGGAGGGTGAAATTCTCAAAATAATTGTTATCAATAAAAATGAATAGGCAATAATATGAAATGAAATATTTCATTAATTAAAAACAAAACAACAAATAATTATTCTACATATTCAAATTTATGACTTCATTCAACTTCAATATATCACTATTAACTATCTCTAAGTAAGAGAAAAGTTCTGCAAGAACTCTTCCATATGGTATGAGGAGAGTCATTTCCTCCCAAGAAATGATTATTATTTTCTTGGCTTAGTTGCAAGTTTGGTCTCCATATTTATTTTATTTTTATTTTTACTTTTGATCCTCTCATTTCAAAAACCACTATTTTGGTCTCTATTTTAAGTTTTGAGTTTACTTTTAGCCCCCTCTCCATTTTAAATCATATTTTTAATGATGTGGCACGTTCAAAGATGATGCGACAATTCCAAGCGGTATTTTATTTTATTTTTTATTTTTTTAATTCCAAGTGGAATTTTATTTATTTTTTAAATATTTTATTTATATAATTCTTTTTAAAATTAAATTTTTACATTTTTTTTAATGTTATTTTTATCTTTTCTTAAAAGTTAATTACATTGGGTCATTTGAAACATCCATAAACTCATTGTCAATCCAACACATTTTACATATGTGTTGTTGTGTTTGAGTTATATAAACACCAAAAACAATTGTTTCCCAACCAATGTGGAACAAAGAAATGCACCTTCCATCTTATGTTAATCAGGCAAACACATTGTATTTGATGTTTTTCCAGTATTGGCTCCTTCCATCTTCATAACCTTTTATCTACTTCTTCAGCATTGTTATGGAAGGTAACCAAAGACATCTCTCTGGAAATTTAATCTGGTCTATTTGAATCTGTCAAAGTTGTACAATCAGTGGTGTTTTATTGCATCACATATTCACCTCAATTTTATGCCAATGTTCATGTGCATTGGCTTTTAGCTGTCAATCTTACTATTGTTTTCCCTATACAATGTAACTCCAAAAACCAGCAGCATGTGTAACCTACCAAAGAAAATCCTAACCCCGTCCCTTATAACTACACACCTAGCTGCAAAATCCTATTGTCTCTTCTGTTGACCTCAGACAAACAAATCATAGTGTTTATATTGAATTCGATCTCCGCAGTCTTCGGTTTTGTCTTTGTCCCATAATTGGAAGGACCAACTCTTTCAGTTGCAGAAAAACAAAACTACTCTTCAAGAACAGAAAAGAATGATCAAGAATCGTGAGTCTGCAGCCAGGTCCAGAGAACGCAAATAGGTTACTTTCTTTCGTTTCTCTGAATCTTTGAATTTGGGTCTCTTGCTATTATGAAGAAACTTAATTCAAGTTAAGATTTTTCTTCATTTTTAGGGTTTTAATTTAATATGTGGTGGTGTAATTTACTACAGACTTATACTAATGAGCTTGAGAGACAATTGTCTCACATCGGTTGGGAAATAATTGCTTTTGGTGTTTATATAACTCAAACACAACAACACATATGTAAAGTGTGTTGGATTGACAATGAGTTTATGGATGTTTCAAATGGGTCAATGTAATTAATTTTTAAGTAAAGAAAAAAATAAAAAAAAATAAAAAATAAAAAATTAATTTTAAAAAGAATTATATAAAAAAATATAAAAAATAAATAAAATTCCACTTGGAATTAAAAAAATAAATAATAAAATAAAATACCACTTGAAATTGCCACATCATCTTTGAACGTGCTACATCATTAAAAATATGATTTAAAATGGAGAGGGAACTAAAATTAAACTCAAAACTTAAAATAAGGACCAAAATAATGATTTTTAAAATGGGGGGGTCAAAAGTAAAAAAAAACACTAAATAGGGGGACCAAAGTTGCAATTAAGCCTATTTTCTTTAAGAAGTTAAAAATGGTAAGAGGAATATTAACTATGATGTTCTTGGTAAGGAATAACAAGAGATACTTGTCATCAACAGTAAGTGTTTCTAGTTGTTTCTCTGTTGGACGGAGATTTGACACCATAAATTGATACAAAAATTTACCGATTAGTAATAGAGTAACGAGACTGTTGAGATTATGGTAGTTGACATAAATAAGGCGAATGTGATATGTGTAGGCATTGTTGAAAATCTATAATGTTCAACACAACAACCTTCATCTTCATAGTTTATTGTCTGAGCAATAAGTGACTGAGTAATTATGATAGGAGAGTCATTAACATAAGACTGGATTGACTTGGCATCATGACCAGATGACCCAACATAGGCATTTAACCATAACTCTTTAACGAGTTTAACGTAGATGGGTTCATGAAGAATGTCAAAGTAACCATTCAACTTTTGTTTGCGAATAGTTGTTGTTATGGACTGGACCAACGACTAGATATGGCTCAATCCTTTCTAGCCCATGAAACGGCCCAATAGCTCATTGTCCAAGGGACTCATTGTCATAATGGACGTCTCTCTCTCCTCTTACTTAGCCTCTACTTGACATCAGTGGGGACTGCCCAGGATCAGCCAGGATGGCTCTTGCTCGGGAAGCCTCACGCTCGACGAAACACTTCCCGACCATGATGCTCGTCATCGCTCAGTTCCTGACAGTTACCTATTTTTGTGGATCCTTGATTCAGGCCCAAAAATAGGGACCGTTGGTCACGCGCTTGGAGCTCTCTATATAAACCATCTCATTTGAGAGGGCCAAGTATTGAATATTCTCTCCTAAAACACTTTACACGTACTTGCTAGCTTTGTACCCGTTATGACTTTGGCATCGGAGTACCTTGCAGGTACACCCCCATCTCATTCTCCTTATTGCATGAGCAAATCCGAAGATCCACGTCAGCAACCATTGAAGTTCAGATCACCAGGTAAGATCAGTGGCGCCGTCTGTGGGAACGTCGTCTCCCCGTCTTTTCACCCTCCGTTCGTAAAGATAAAACATCACTCTCGATTTCATTCTTGATGGCTCACCAAGAGGATTCCACCGTAGCTCGTGCTCTCTCCAGCGTCCCTGTTAAGCAACGAGACAATGAGTTGAACAACCATCCCCTCGGGGAGCCGAATCGTTCTTAGGATGGACGGACAACATCCCCATCCCCTGAACCATCCCATCAGCCAGACATCACGCCCGCAGATCTCACTTTGATACCCATTCCAGAGGGGGCAAACCAAACATTGGCCGCATTGGTCGAAGCGACCAACACCATCAATATTCTGCTCCTACGCCAGAGTGAAATATTGGACGTTCTTGAGAAGTTAAAACATTCTCGGTCTCCCATCCTGATGAGGAGGCATTGTCGATCCCGCAGCAGGTCGCCCAGACAGAGAAAAAATCAACAACCAGAAGCTTCTGGTTCTATCAAGAAGAGGAACTGTTCGTCTCCCAGGTGAAACAAGTCCCCGCAAACGAAGAAAACACACAGGAACCTCCAGCCTGGAACGCGACCATCCCCTGAAGATACCAGAAATCGATCAAGATCTCCTCCTCGTAGGCACCGCGGTGATACTCCCGTTCAGTCTCCCCTTTTTCCAGCAACGAAGATGAACCTCGCGGCCCTCTCCTCGAAGAGATCATGTCTACAAGACTCCCAAAAGGGCTCAAAAAACCCATGCCCTTGGGGACCTACGATGGCACAACTAATCCGGACGAACACATCGAAAACATCAACGCTTTGCTGGATTATCGAGGCATCCGGGGAGCTATCAAATGTCATCTCTTCCCCATGCTTTGAGAAAGGGAGCCATGGCCTGGTATAAGAGCCTTCCCTACGAGTCCATCACATCATGGAGGCAACTAGGGAGGACGTTCTCCCGACATTTTACATCCTCCCGGCGTCATCCCAAAACCGAGGCATCTTTGGAAGCAATCGTTCAAGGAAAAGAAGATCCCCTCCGATTGTACATTGAGAGGTTTAATAAAGAAGTTGTCTAGGTTTCGACCGTGGATGACATGAAAAAATACCTCATATAGCGAGGACTCCAACCTCAAAGTGATTTCAGAAAGGCGGTAGGAACCGAGACGCTGACCACGCTTGATGCCTTTCTCCTTAAGGCGCAAGCTTACATACAATATGAGGAGAAAGAAGCAACAAGTACCGCCTATGATACTCGACGCAACGAGGACACAAAGCCTTCCAAACACGACGACACCTCAATGTCACGACGGGAAGGTGACAAAAGAAAGGAAGAATGCTCCCGTTAACCGTGGGAGCATAAAGGACCTGTGGGAAGATTCCACAACCACACTCTTCTTACGGCGACACGAGAAAAGATCCTATCTGAGTGCACGAACTCCGAGTTCCACAAGGCCGGGGTTAAATTCCCGAAACAGCTGCCGAGCAAGCCGAATACGGACAAGACCAAGTATTGTCGCTTCCATAAATCACACAAGCATAATACTGAGGATTGCATACACCTGAAGGATGCTATTGAGATACTCATCCGGGATGGCCACCTAAAGCAGTTCACTAAGAATAAGTAGGCCCCTAGACAAGAGGTCCAAGAAGCCCAGAAGGCTGAAGACGCTGCCCCACCGATCGCGAAGAGTAATCTTCAAGTCGCGCTGAGCATCACGCGACCAGAAGATTTTTACATCCCCGAACCATATATTGGTCCAACATACTTCACCGTATACTGCCCGTGGGAGTCTTTTCCATCTGCCATGGTGATATATAGGGGAGGACCTAACAAGATCAAGGTGGGGTCGGTCAAGTGACGCTTCGATCAAATGATCACCACCAGCTCAAATCAGAGTTCAACCCTCGATCCTCCCAGAGGAGATTCCGCGCCCATCTCCTTTTATTAGGAAGATCTCCTCGGAGGAGCACCCAACAACAGTATTCCTCTTCTGGTCCGCACTCAGATGGAAAACTTCGACGTCCACAGGATCCTGGTCGACCAAAGAAGTTCAGTCGACATCATGTATTCTCAGTTGTTCGCTACCCTGCAACTAAATGAAACGCACCTGACACCGTACGTCGGCTCAGACCTCCAAGGCTTTAATGGGACAATATCACGACTGTGGGGTTATGTGAACCTGATCGTCACCTTTGGAGTGGGGGAAACAACACGGTTCGTCAAAGTACAGTTCCTCGTGATAGATTTCCCGTCGTTATACTAATGTATTCTAGGACGACCAACCCTGGATGAACTCATAGCAATACCTTCCACAGTACATCTAAAGATGAAGTATTACACTTCATCGGGACAGGTAACCACCCTTCACGGGGATATCAAAGCTGCTCGCAGGTGCTACGAGGCCGCTTCTAAATGTCTCAATATAATAACCACAAAACTCAAGCCGATCAAGGTTATGCTCCCCGACACTTCCGAGGAGACAAAGGCATTACCTCACGTGGATTCCATAGACCCCGACAACAGGTTCACCGAGGAAGATGAACAATCATAGTTGATTGCAAAACTCTCCTCAACCGCTCGACCTATCCCTGACGACGATTTCGAACTAGTAGCGCTAGGAGCAGATCCTTCTAAGGGCGTCAAAATTTGAGCTGACCTCCCAGGCCTAGTAGAAAGCAACTCAAAGCCTGCCTAAGGGAGAACGCTGACATGTTCGCGTGGAGAGCCGCTGATATGTCCGACTTGGACCCGGAGATAGCGTGCCACCATCTGGCCATAAACCCTATCGTCCGAGAAGTTGCACAACGGAGAAGGAAGCAGTCCCAGGAGAAGGTAGAAACAGCCGAGCAGGTTGTAAAAGACCTTCCAAAGGCTCATTTTGTAACCAAGTCCAGGTACACCACCTGGCTCTCAAACGTTGTACTTGTTAAGAAAATTAATGGAAAATGGAGAATGTGCGTTGACTACACCGATCTTAATCGGGCATTCCCGAAAGACGTTTACCCTCTGCCTAACATTGACAAATTGGTAGATAACTCTGCAAGTTTTAAACTTTTGTCCTTCCTCGACGCGTATTCTGGGTATAATAAAATACATATGGTCGTGAACGATAAAAAATACATTGTGTTCATGACCGAATCAGACAATTATTACTACAACGTAATGCCTTTCGGCTTAAAGAACCCGCACGCTACTTATCAACGCATGATGAACAAGGTCTTCCGAACATAAATCAGAGACATGCTCGAAGTTTACATGGATGACATGATCGTTAAATCCCACGAGGAAACCGATCATGCCCTTCACTTAAAAAGAATCTTCGACCAGGCACGCAAGTGCAAGATGCGATTCAACCCGGATAAATGTACGTTTGGGGTCCGCGCGGGCAATTCCTCGGGTTTTATTTAATGGGGCGAGGAATAGAGGCTAATCCCAACAAATGTCGGGCATTTTCCGAAACACCCCCACCAACGTCTAAAAAATCCATTCAGTCTTTGAATGGGGTGCTCCCCTCATTATCACGTTTCGTAGCGAAGTCCGCTAAACACGCCCTCCCCTTCTACAAGATCCTCCGTAAAGAGGTCGCTTTCTAATGGACTGAGGAATGAGATCAGACCCTAAGACACTTCAAAAAGACCCTATCAGAACCCTCAGTTCTATCCTGACCTGAGGCAGGGGAAACACTATTCCTCTACCTCGCGGTCGCCTATAAAGCCATAAGCGCTGCACTCGTGAGAGAAATGCCCGAAGGCCAAAAACCAATTTACTTTACAAGTAAAGCCTTACAGGGACCTGAACTTAGATATCAAAAAATCGAAAAAGTGGCATTGGAGCTCCTCCATGCAGCAAGACGACTTAGACATTATTTCCTCGCGCACACAATCGTTGTACGCACAGATCAACCCATTAAACAACTCCTCGGGCAACCGGATATGGCCGAGAGAATGTTGAAATGGTCGCTAGAACTATCAGAGTTAGACATTCGCTACGAGGGTAGAACAACTATCAAGGCACAAGCCCTCGCAAATTTTGTGGCCGAGATGGTCACCCCAGAAGGCCCAACCTGCCCGTCCCGAAAATGGACCATTTTCATGGACGGTGCGTCGAGCTCGACGGGGAGCGGCACGAGAATCATCTTGGAGAACGAGGAAGGTATCCTGATTGAAGTATCCCTCGCTCTATCGTTCCCAACATCCAACAACTAAGCGGAGTATTAGGCATTCCTCACAGGGTTAAGACTGACCAACGACTTGGGGGCAGAAGATATCACCATTTGCACGGACTCTCAATTAGTGGCCATGCACGTCAAAGGAGAGTACCAAGTCAAAAGTGATAGCTTATCAGAGTACTTAACCCTGGTCAAGGAAAATATTGCGAAGTTCACATCCGTAGAAGTGAGGCATGTGCCCCGTGAAAACAAGACCCGAGCAGAAATTCTCTTGAAACTCGCGAGCACAAAGAAGAAAGGAGGAAATAAATCAGTTATTATGGAAATACTTCCAAGACCCAACATCGAAAGGCCAAAAGCGACGATAGACATCAACGTCGTCGGTGACGCCAACTGCTGGATGACCCTTGTGTACCAATTTCTAACCAGCGACGAGCTTCCCGAAGATCCAAAGGAAGCCAGCATTGTCAAATGACGATCCTGCTCATACGTCTTAGTCGAGGGAACACTCTACCGATGAGGGTTCTCCATACCTCTCCTCAGGTGCATTGAGGAAGCATTAGTCTCGCGCGTCTTGCGTGAGATCCACGAAGGAATTAACGCCCAACACTTGGGCGGATGATCCTTCGCAAGGAAATCCCTATGGGTAGGATACTATTGGCCCACGATGCAAAACGATACAAAGGAGCATGTGAAGAAATGTGACAAATGCCAATGGCATGGGGACATGCACCTCGCTCCACCAAACGAGCTAACAACAATGTCTTCCCCATGGCCATTCGCATAGTGGGGCCTAGACATCCTCGATCCTTTCATCATCGGTTTAAACCAAAATAAGTACCTAATTGTCAGCTTCGATTACTTCACGAAGTGGATCGAAGATGAACCCCTGGCCAAAATCACGGCCCTTAACATACTGTGTTTCTTCAAACGAAACATCCTCGCTCGTTTCGGGATACCTCTAGCGATCGTTATCGACAACGAAACTCAATTCACATATAAGAATTTCCAAGAGTTCGTTGCCAGTGTCAGAGCCAAACAACATTTTGCATTTGTGGAATATCCTCAAACCAGCAGGCAAGTAGAAACGGCGAACATAGTCATTCTTCGAGGCCTTAAGCGAAGACTGGACGAGATCAAAAGGCATTGGGTCGAAGAATTGCACAACGTCCTATGGGCTTACCGGACTACTCCTCACTCGACCACATGGGAAACTCCCTTTCGACTTTCATACGGAACGGAAGCCGTTATCCCCGTAGAGATTTACATAAAATCCAGATGGATATAAGCTCCTATGGACGACGATACCAACGCAGAAATATTACGCGAGGAGCTCGATCTAGTCGAGGAAGTTAGGTCAGGGGCAGCCCTAAGCGAGGCATCCCTCAAACAAAAGATTACCTTAAGGCACGGCGCTAAGGTCATCAAACGAGCATTTGCAGTCGGAAACCTCGTGCTTAGAAGAAATCATAAAGATTCCAAAGAGGGAAAGCTAGCCGCTAATTGAGAAGGACCCTACCGAGTCCAAGCAAAGACGGACAACGAAGCGTATTACTTAGCAAATTTACAGGGGGAAGAACTTGCTCGTCCTTGGAACGAAGAAAAACTAAAACAATACTACAGTTAAGGCATCATCTGACACTAACACCGGCCTAAAATGCATACCCATGTACAAGTATTGCATGCCATACATTCAGTTCGGTGAGACCCTCCTTAAGAACGAGGTCGGTCATCATCACACGATTGGATCCTCAAACGAGTCCATCATCTTCTAAGTACCACGACCAGGCAGAACACCCAACTTGCGATGGGACGTTCACACCGCGAAGCACGTATCATTAACATGTTCCGAGCATCGCTCCCTAGCCAACCTTATAGATGTCATTCTGCCCAGTACCCCAAACAGACAGATATATAAACCGAACGCCACCTTCCCAAAGTTATAAACACTTAGAGAAAATAATAAACAAAGTGTGCCCTTCGACGAACACATCCTTACATATAACAAGATATATAATCTGGCCACCAAGGTCGTAAACATGAAATATTAAAAATTCAGCCACGAGGACTGACTTGTTCTTAGGTTACATAAAAGGGGGAACATACTCCCCCGTCAAAGGAAAAAAAAGGCTATAGCGTACAGGCCAGCCAACAAAAGACATACAAAAAGTTACAAGTCTCGGGCATCGATATCGGCTCCCGGATGGCCCTCAGCTGGGTTCCCAAGACCTTCGTCCATAGGGTTGTCCTGCTCGGTTTCTTTGAGGAACTCGAGGATGTGAATAACGCCATCTTCAACTTTGTACATGAAACTGGTGCCTTCCTCATTGAACGTAAAACCGGGTTTGACTATTTTTAATTGATTAATTGCGTTCTTAAAAGCGACACCAGCCATCTCTTAAAGGTCGGTATACCCCTCCTTAATCTTGGCCACCAACTCTGCCCGGGTCTTCAGAGACTTTAAATCTTCAGGCTCGTCCTTAGCCGGGGCCAGATCAACTTTTAAACGAGAAACCTCCTCCGCAACAACCTTTTTGGTAGATGACACCGACTCCTCCAACTCCTTAACCCTCTTAGAAGCCTTGTTCAGAGACTTCTCACACTCCCCAGATAGCTCCTTGGAGGCAGCCAACTGAGCTTTCAACCTGTTGATTTCATCTTCCTGGGTGGCAGTCCCTTCGACGAACATCAAAGCCATCTCCAGAACTCGCACGATCGAGCTAGCATCCCGCGCCAACCAGGCACGCATGTCCGGTCGACTTGTCTTTTCCAAGTGAAGGGTATCTGCTTGCTGGAGTTGGAGAGAATGCTCTTCGAAGAAGTTTGGCTTGAGGAAGCACAGAGGAAACTCGAAGGAGGGCTTTGGGGAGGCATTACCAAATTAACCACGTTGTCGTTCCTAGATCTCTTCCCTGCTCTGGAAGTCCTACCAGGAGAACCATGAGAAGCCGGTGAAGAGGTACCCGAGCCCGTGACCACCTTGTCACTTAAGCGAGTCTGTGTCAATTTTTTGGGTGCCCGTTTTCTGTTGAAGTTGGCCATCATCTTGTCCTGAGAGTTCACCATTGAATCTGAAAAGGCACAAAACAAAATGGTTAGAACAAGTAAATAATAGACAAGCATAATAAAATACAAGCATTAAATCTACCAAGGTACTCGCGGACATCCTCGTCTGTCCCACAAGCCAAGAGCTTGGACACTTCAATAAACCTGGGGATCACCTTAGCACCCCCGTCTTTGTCCAGAACAACACGACCATGTTTGTCTACATGCACCTTCATCGTTATCTTGGAGACATAGCTCATCAAGATCTCATAGCTAGTCTGGTAGCTGTGGTCCAAAACGAAACCAATCTCCAGGAATTCATCGGTTCCACGCATGAAATGATCTTGTGACCAAGAGAAAAGAAATTTCAGCAGAAGTTGGGGAACCTCCTTTCCATCCTCATCCAGCAAAGCATGTCCCTGATCGTCAGCGTCCACTCCCCAAAACTTGCATGAGTTCAAAACACGTTCAAATATCGGTTTAACCAGTTAATAACGGTCCTTAAAGTATCGAATCGATTCCGAGAAAGCTTTGAATATCTTCATTTTATGCTTCAGGGAAACCCATATGAACTTCCCATTCACGACCTGCCGCTGAAGGTGGAAGACGTGAAAGAACAAAGGAAGCGTCGCCCCTATCTGCAGATATCCACATATCTTCTCGAAATCCCGGATAAAGGCAAACGAGTTCGGGTGTATCTGCAAGGGCGCAAGTTCCAAATGAACAAACACGCTCTGCTGGAAGTCAGTGAACGGGAGCCTAAATTTCATTTCTTTGAAAAGGATATCGTATAGGGGAAACATATCTGAGCAAAAATTAGAGCAGATACGGTCCTCGGGAGTTGGGTACCTCACCATCCAGTTAGCTTGATTCACGACCACGGGGGGAGGTCCTACCACATCCTGGGCATATTGTCAGACTATGTTTAGTGGCTTGACGGCGACCCATTCACTGACAAGGATGTCCTCTTCCACTTCCTCGTTCTTTTCCTCAGATTCAACCGAGTTGTCCTTGGCCGAATTAGTCTCTTCAGAATCCGCGGAAGATTTCGAGCTTCTCCCCGAGGGCGAACTCTGCTCGGTTTTAGTAGGGGAAGACGCAGACTCGTTGGACAAATCCTCGGTCTCCATGTTTATTCGGTCGTCGTTCGACATCGTAGCACCTGAAAAGGAGTGAAAGCAAACGTGAATTCGATGACAAAATCAAATCCACCCTTCCACCGCTTATCTAGTGAAAGGGAGCGCTAGGGGGCGAGGACGTTGTCCTTGGTCAATGACCTTAATCGTAAGGAGTGACAACGATTTGGTAACCACCAGGGTAAACAGGGAGATGCCTCCATGACGAGGATATCGTGAGACGGGCACGATTTTACCCAGAACTTCGGTTGAGGTTCAACTAGAGAAGAAGAAAAGTGTCGTCGTAGATGGCGCAAGCTAAATTTAGACTCTGTCGCAATAAACTACTCTGTCACCGGCCGCCTCCCACAGAGGCGACAAACACCATGTCGGAACCCTAGATTTTTTGCCAAATCAGCTCTATCAAACTAAAATGCTACCCTAACTGCATACAACTACCTAATTTGTCGAAAATCAAAAGCTCAATTAAGGAAAAAGGCACAGGAATTTACAAGTTTGAAGATTTTCTACGGTGGTCAAAGATCGTCCTCATTAGTCATGGAGGCAGACAGTGGTTGACGATGGCAACGATCAGCTTGCTTGAGCGATCAGTGAGCTTGGAAGCGAAAAATGTGGAAATGAGGCTGGACACCCTATTTATAAGCCCCTCCAACACGTGCACCAGCACGTGGGGTTTGCAAACCTATAAACGACACACTCATTACCCAGAGACGGCGTAGGCTAGCTATCATTACACATTAAATGCGTACACTTTCCCAGGAACACGCGTGTCACGCCAATCTCTCCAAACGTTTGGGATCCTCGTCTACAACGACCAAAACATAACGACCGATCCCATTAACGACCATGGTAACAAAACAGTCTGAGGGTTATTCCCCATCACGATGACGGTCGGGAATCCTTAAGTCATCACTTCTCCTACCAGAAACAACAATTTGGGGGGCTCTTGTTCTGGACTGGACCAACGACTAGATATAGCCCCATCCTTTCTAGCACATGAAACGTCCCAATAACTCATTGTCCAAGGGACCCATTGTCATAATGGTCGTCTCTCTCTCCTCGTCCTTGGCCTTTACTCGACATCAATGGGGACCACCCAAGATCAGCCATGATGGCTCTTGCTCGGGAAGCCTCGTGATTGACGAAACACCTCCCAATCATGATGCTCGTCGTCGCTCAGTTCCTGGCAATTAACTATTTTTGGGGATCCTTGATCCAGACCCAAAAATAGGGACCGTTGGCCACGCGTTTGGAGCTCTCTACATAAACTCTCTCATTTGAGAGGGCCAGGTATTTAATATTCTCTCCAAAAACAATTTACTCATACTTGCTAGCTTTGTGCCCGTTCTGATTTTGGCATTGGAGCACCTTGCAAGTACAACCCCTCCCGTTCTCCTTATTGCACGAGAAAATCCGAAGATCCACGTCAGCAGCCATTGAAGTTCTGATTACCAAGTAAGATCAGTTGTTCTTAGATCAAAATCTTTGTCTTTCAAATTATCGAAATCAATAAAAATTTTATTGATAACGAACAAAATTTTTTCATCTAAGGTTGTTGAAGACATTTTTGAATAAAAGAAAATACTTTTAAGACACAAAAAGTTGGAAATGAAAAGTAAAAACAAGGAATAAGTTTGAAATAAAATGGAGAATAAGAAGTGAAACAATTAGAGAAGCTCAAACGCCACCTTAAAAATAAAAAGGATACATTAAATTTTCTAATATGGAAAATTATTGATATTCTTGTGATGTGATTCCAATGCGGGCCATGATTTATTTTTTTTAGAAATAGAAACCATATATTAGCTTTGTTTTTAACAAAACATCAACTTATTATCTTGGTCATTCAAAAATTCCGAGGGGAAAAACAAATCAGGAACACAATTTTTTATTATTATATTTTTTTTTGTAAACTAAATGATATATCTCGTTAAACATATTTTACCAAATCTTAATCTATGTAGCCGCTTCAAACTCGAACACAACATTCTTTTGGAATCCATCTCATAAATGGTGTTAATGTTGTTGTTGTTGTATTTAGAAGCTTGTAAAAGTTCTCTATGATGAATTGCAAATGCAGTAAAAACATTTTTCCCAATGTGCATTAAATGCGCACGTTTCCCAAGGCGCATGCGTGACGTGACTTCTCAGCATAACTGTTGGGATCCTCGTCCGGCGACCACATTTTAATGCCCATGGGTACGCGAGTTCACCTATACCGAGCTAGGTGACTAAAGAATATCGCAAGTCTCAGATTCACCCCGTACGTAGCTGAGAATCCTTATGTCATCACTTCTACGATCAGGAGCAACGACTTGGGGGGCTCCTGTTCTGGACTGTCCCAATGACTAGGCATGGTCCAATCCACTCATGCATCCAGGATGACTCAATATCCCAAATGTCAAAAGGACCCATTGGCTTTATGCCCCTCAGCCGAGAAAGATTTGTCGACCACGATTACCCGTGGTTGGATTCCTCTGCTCCTTCAAGACTTCTGCCCGACACCCACGGGAGTTACCCCGATTCAACCGAAGACAACTCCTGCTCGGATATTCCTATGCCTGACACGCATCCCATCTGACCAGGTATGCTCGTTGCAACGACTAGTTTCTGGAAGTTACTTATTTTTGGGGGATCCACGATCCAGGTCCAAAATAGGGACCAATAGCCAAGCGTTGAGGGCTCTTTATAAACCCTTTCACATGAGAGGGTCGGGTATCGAATATTCACTCCCTTAACACTTTTACTCGTACTTGCATACTCTTTTTCTCGCTCTTACTTTGGCATCGGAGTACCTTGCAGGTACACCCCCAACTCTCCTCAATGACCGAGCAAAGACTTCAACATCCATGTCAGCGTCCGTAGCCATTGTAGATTCCGATCACCGGTATGATCATGTCCTTTATGTTTTTTTCCACTACAAACAAGTCCTTTAAGTTATCTAACGTCTTCAACTTTACCCTTGGACAAATAATCCATTCCAAAAAATTTGATGTGGCGCTAAAGGTGCTAAGGTGTCTATTACATTTGCTGAGTGTGTTGTTAATTATTTTTGTCTTATTATTTAGCTAATACTTAACCTCAGATAAAATTACACAATCCTAATCCCAAATTAGTGAAGGGGTCATTGGAGGAGAATGTTACACTGATGAGAAGGCAACGACAAGGAGAAGGCAATAACGTCATTGAATCACGACCCAAAGGTATGATTCATTTTATTATAAATTAACTGTGGTGTTCGTTGTATCTGGTTATGTTGTTGATGGTAGAAATGTTTGGGTTCTATGTCTCATTCCATTTTTTGGTCTGTTTATTGTCGATGTTAATAGGTAAAAATGGTTTTTTATGCATTTTATGTTGATATCTATTGTGGTACCCTAATTTTTACCCTGAATCGCCAAATTCATTTATCTGACTGTATTTTCACTTTGCATCGACTGCATCGCATATCATATACTTTTCATCATGCATAATGCCCGAATTATCAACCAAAATACATTTGTTAGATTTACTGTCGATTCAGTCAAAATAAATATCAACTGTGCAAATTAATGGACGAAAAAAAATCGAGCTTGCAAACATCAATTATATTAATTTGTGTTTCACATATTTTAATATGATGTGCTCATTTTAATTTCTCAGAAACTTTTTCAGTCGCACTTTGATCAGCTGTGCCTTTTAATCGGTCTACTTATTTCAAAATTTGATCAAACGCTGTATTTTTTCAATACGTATATTTGGTGTTGGTCATTTTGGTGCATTCTTTTTTATTTTTTTTGGCAACTTTGGTACCGGATAGTGTATCCGTTTTAAACTGATTTTTTTTAATTAATTGATAATTATTTCATTTAAATCAGATTTTTAATTTAGATTTATTTTATTGTTAATTTTATTTTTACATTTTTTATTTTATAATATTTAAAATTTGTTATAGCTCTTTTTAGTATTGCTTCTTCATTAAGTATCATAAAAAAATTTTGTTTTGTTGCTCCATATATATGCATTGTAACGACTACAATCTGTACATAGAAAGTGACTCATCATTCATTACCAGACAAAAATTTTGTACCCTCCTATTATTTTTCTCTTCATAGACTAAAGACTTTTTTCAGAAAAAAGGAGACCACTACTTGCAGCGAGCAGGGAGCGGTCCCCAAAGAAAAGAAAAAACATAATACCCTCTCTCTGTACACAAGATCACCACAATATCTCCTTCGTTTTCCAAAAAAAACCATTTTCTTATTACATTTTGACTCCAATACAAACCACAATACATAAACTTCTTCACCCACTTTTACATTTTATTTCTTTCATATATCACAAAACACTCATCACTATAGACAAGACGTACCTTCATGCTACTGTACATGCACCCCTTACATCCACCATCTTCCCTCTTCTTCATATAAACACAACAACACCTACTAACAAGAGGACTCCCTTTTCATTTTTCTTCCACCAACTTTCATCAAACTCATAACCTTTCATGTAGACATCATCTTTATCACCATACAAAGATCCATTAACTCCATAAATTCCATAAAAATACCTACAAAACCATGTTAAAATCTTTTTTCCAAAACCATTAAATCCATAACTCATCAACACGTTCATTTTCTTTGACAAACTTTCTTCTTCCATTCTTTTTAATCATTAAAGTCATCACTTTTAACATAAAAATACATCACTTCTAACACCATTTTCTAACTCAACTTGAATCACCTTTCATCTTGACCATATACCACAAGCCACCAAAACTTACCATTAAACACCCTTCATCATTGCTTCCATATTCAAACTGTCCAAGCATTAACCTCAGCAACATCACACCATAGCCTTCACAAACCGCATAACACTCCACCTACAACAACAACTACTACTACAACCATCGTTCCACACAACATCGAACCGTGACGAGGGCAAACGAGAAGCAAGACACAAACATAACAGCAGTGGAGCAAAACGGGCGGAAGGGAATCACGTCGAGCAGACGGAAATTCACGCGACATCGTGAGAGAGAGAAAGCACCAAATACTTTTCTAAAAAAAAAACAAACAGTAAGAACTTCATTTCGTAACGTAAACATTTGCCTTGTCTTACTTTAATGCACATACATGGTTATAATATAGTTTTTCTACTGATATATATATATATATATATATATATATATATATATATATATATATATATATATATATATATATATATATATATATATATATATATATATATATATATATATATACACATCTCACATTTCAAAACACACACACACACACACACATATATATATATATATATATATATATATATATATATATATATATATATATATATATATATATATATATATATATATATATATATATATATATATATATATATATATATATATATATATATATATATATATATATACTTATGTTTTTTTTTAGTTATATATACTCCTTCTTTTTTTTTCAAATTATATAATATTTATCCATGTATAATATAGGTTTGTTTAGTATGTATATATCGTACTGTTTCAAGTTATATATAATGTTGGTTTCTTTTTTTTTAGTATATATATAAAAGTTTGGTTTTATAAGTTTGGTCTGATACTGTAAGTTTTATTTCTTATTAATAAATATTTACACACTTTAATCAGTTTGGTAGATGCATACTTATTTCATTTTATTTGTGAATATATATACACTTTGGTTTTTCTCATTTACTTATGGGTCCAAAGACAATTAATTAAGAACGTTATTCCATTAATATTCCGAAAATAAAAAACAATGTATTCATTTCTAAAAAAAAATAACTTCCAAAAAATATTAAATTTTAAGTATTTTAATTACTTATTTATTTTCATTAAAAAAATAAATATATATATATATATATGTTTCCATAAAAATCCAAAAATGCTAATTATTTATTTTTAAATTGTGATTTCTTTTAGTTTGTTAATTGTTTTGTTAAATATTTAAAATATCAAAAAGATTTTCATTTAGTTAGAACTAACGCTTCTTTCTTGTTCATTCGTTCACTTGACATTGATACATAACTCTGACTTTTTGACCGTAGCCCTACCCCATTTGCCTTGTACATTTCCATTTACTTTATTTTACTTTTTCATTCCATTTCATTTGCAAATAGCAACATTTTCTTTAGTATTAGGAGCTTGCACCCATTTACAGTATTGCTTTTATCATTTCAATCCAAAGGGAAATAACTCCTGCTGTTGACTCAATGTCATAGGAAGTTTAGCCATCCCTAGTTACCTTTTTGACCTTAGCAATTAGGTCCTTCTTTTTTCTTTGACCTTAGCAATTAGGTCCCTCATCCTTAGGTCCTTAGCCATTAGGTCCTTAGTATTTTATTTTATAACCTTTTGTGACTTTGCTTAAGTCACGTGAGTGTTTGCCATAACACTTACCTTCCCCCACAAACCTTGAGCGTAACCAAGCGTTCGTTAATCCTTAGGAGAACTACGAGTGCTCTGATTCTATACCCGATACGTAGGCATCGATGCGATGTTGTGCGAGCACCATTAGAAATAAAAGCCTTAGGTTCCCTTAATTTTAGCAAGCAATAAATAACAATAACACAAATATTAACAAGAGGTTCCCGTAGGATACTGCGGATGCTTAGGATGCTAACACCTTCCCTAGGTATAATCAACCCCCGAACCTAGTTTCTCCTCATTTAGGGTTTTTACGATCTTTTTCCCTTCCCTTGGATAAATTAAAGTTCGGTGGTGAATTTTATGATTTGCGATACAAGTTAATTGATAGCTTGATATCCGATTCTCACCGCAACAGAAATGGCGACTTCACTGGGGAAACCCCAAGAGGGTTAAGCCTAACTTGTTTTATCTGTGTTTTTGTGCTATTATTATTTGCTATCTGTCTGGATTTTTTCTGTTTTTCAGGGTTTGACGATACATGTGTGGTGAGATAAGTCTAACCCGGACTTGAGTGCTCTTATGATAGGACTGTGGTATATTCGAGTAGGCTTATAGGGAGTTGAGTCCCAAATAAGCTGAATCGAGAATCCACCACTCAGCAGAGGCCTCCTCGGATATAGTTTTGTTGATCGAGTTCAGTCGTGAAAACATTACTACTTTCGACCTGAGAGCCGTTAATGCTGAGGACCGTAGAACCCATTTACCCCACTTGGCCTTTTTTTAGGATGTAGTGCGATGACTATGAGGGTGTAAATCCAAAATAGTTAATACGCGATGCTACACTCAGATGAGACTCTCTTAAGAATATTATTGATTACCGAGTTGAGTCGGGAAGTCGGTAATATCCGAAAGATGGGCCAGTGATTCTGGGAACTCTTAGAACCCGTTGTGTAGGTACTTTACCCCTAGTACGCACCTTGTGGTTGGTTCTTTACCCAGACTCCACGCATATGATCTCGAACCTTTGATCTTGTTGCATGTAATTGCATCCTGTGTTGCATGACCTTGTATATCATTTGCATCATTTGCATTGATTCATACATACAAGTTGTCTGTCACCTCATTCCAGTTGTCTCTGTCTTTCAGTCATCTATCAACCGTCAAGCTGATTCTTCGTAGCCGATATAGAACCAGAGCGTACCGTAGACGCAAGATGTCAGAACAAGAGGTTCATAATGCTGAGGTCCGAATGGAAATTGAGGAGTTGAAGACGAGTGTGACGAAGCTGACTGAAATGCTTCAAGTTTTGATTGCCAGAGGAGAGCCACCTCAGAGAACAGTGATCCAAGAGGTTGAAAATGCTATTGTCGAACCTCAGCCTACCCAGTTGCCACCTTCAACTTGGCCGGAGTTTGGTTTGCCAATCAACTACTCTCCACCTCATGTTACTACTTCTATGGTCGGTCAGGCGTCTAGACCCGCTTTGCAAGTTCCTGTTTTTACTGAACCTAGACCAGTGGTTCATACTGGCCAAGTTCCCTATGAGTACCATGCTGCCAGTGCTCAAGGTGATGATCATGAAGATTATGTTGAACCTGAAGTCGACTGTGAGCAATATCGAGCTATTGACAAGCGACTAAGGGCTGTAGAGGGTAATGACTTCTTCGACATTGATGCAAGCAACATGTGTTTGGTTTCCAACCTTGTCATGCCTTCCAAGTTCAAGATTCCAGAGTTTGAGAAGTACAAGGGGCACACTTGTCCAAAACTCCATTTAACGATGTACTGTCGCAAGATGGCTGCTTACGCTAAGAACGACAAAGTGCTTATTCATTGTTTTCAAGACAGTTTGAGCGGTGCCTCTATGAAGTGGTACATGGGACTTGAGAAAGATCGTATCCATAGTTGGGCGGATTTGGGTGATGCTTTCGTGAAACAATACAAGTACAACTTGGACATGGCACCTGATCGCCGTCAATTGCAGAATATGTCTCAGAAGGAGAGGGAATCCTTCAAGGAGTATGCTCAACGTTGGAGAGAGTTGGCATCTCAGGTTGAACCTCCTCTAGCTGAGAAAGAAATGACTGGTATGTTCATGGATACATTGGCTCCCTTCTATTGGGAAAAGATGATCGGAAGTGTCTCTTCCAGTTTCACTGACCTGGTTACCATTGGACAAAGACTTGAAGAAGGAATCAAGAATGGTAAAGTGTCCAAAGCCGTTGCTGAGTCTTCCAATAATACAAAAAAACCTTTTGGGAATTTCCAAAGGAAGAGGGAAGATCAGACCAATGCTATTTTAGCTGTGGGTAGAAGACCTCAGTACAAGGCTCAACATGATGATCATGCTTACGTTGCTGCTGTTGCTCCTGTGATTGTTGCTCAACCAGCTAGAGCTCCTCAACGTCCGACTTTTGGACAAACTCAGAATCGTGATAGGGTTCACTTTGACCCTATTCCCATGACGTACACTAAGTTATATCCTGGTTTGGTTCAGAAAGGTTTGATAACCACTAGACCTATGCCTCCTCCTCCAGATCCTCTCCCACCAGGCTATAGGGCAAATCTTCGTTGTGAATTTCATCAGGGTGGAGCGGGCCATGATTTGGAACATTGTTTTGCTTTGAAGACAAGAGTGAAAGAGTTAATCAGAGACAAGATCCTCTCCTTCAGTGATCCTAATCCAAGTGTCAAGGACAATCCTTTGCCAAGGCATGCCACTTGAAGCTTCAATCAACTTCAACCAGTTCTCCCTAAAGCCAGTGTTTCAAGACAGGACAACTCATCCTTGTTTACTGATTAGTCACTAGGCCTTTGTTTCCTTTATGTTTTCATTTTCCTTGTATTTTTCTAAGCAGTTTTCTTTCAATTATGTTTGTACTTCTTTGATTAATTAAATGAGCATTTGCAATCTTTTGAATTCAGTTCATCTGTTTATTTATGTCTTTATGCTTTCTATTTCAAAAAATATATATACCTTTTGTTCAAAACTTTTGATTATGCAAATGTTTAAGGGAGGATGATGAAAATAAATACCCATAGCTATTGTGGTTTGCTTTCGGATAAAATCTTGTCGATGATGTACAGGCATTGTTTCAATTCCCAAACACTGGAGAGATAAGGAGTTAATCCCTAGTTCGCCACTTCGAGCCTATAAGTAAGAGTTCCTTTCGGATCTAGACCTTTATGCTTAACCTGGGGCAGGGTAGTTGTTCAGTTATTTTGTTTACACATTCAAATTACAAGATGATCCATTACAACCAATGGTTTGGCAGTCATAACTTTCAATATTTCAAAAAATACAAAACAAAAAAATAAAAATCCCGCTAAGTCAAACACAAAAAAGGACTTAGGCAAAAGTTAGGGACCAGTTCAAAAAGAAAATCAAGCAAAAGAGGCCCTCAAACCTTCAACATCAAACAAACAAGATTTAGTGACCGCCATGTCCAAAATCGATGGGTCACTACAAACATCCATCAAAGCCAAATAAAATGATTGTCATTTCCAGTGAATCTCAAATCATCATCTTTACCCTTACATTGTCAAGATAAATGTGTGTAGATTTAACTGAATGTAGGATTGGAGATTCATCACGAAGAAGGGTGGGTACAAACACAATTTTGAGCCTTTATCCTTTGTTTCATAAACCGTGAACCAGGCCACATTACAACCCTTAAAAGACCTAATTGAGGCAAGGTTATTCTGAAAAGCATGCTACGGTAAGGTTGCGTAAACTGACTCCAAAAATATCTTTGCAACTCATTTTGTTTTGCACATATCTTTGCTTTAGCTTTCACTTTGAATGCCATAAACCGCCGTGTTTTGACTAGTGATTCATTTGCTTTTCTTCCAACAATGATTTTGATTTCAAAGTTGCATTTGCTTTTAATTACCATGATTGTATAAATGTTTTTGTTCGCAAACTATCTTTTCTAGCAAGGAATTTTCAAACAATGAAGAACTGGGCTGGTGGTCCTATCAGGGGTAAGTTCCTTCTAGACCATGTTGAGAATCAGGGCAAGGTTGTTGTTCAGTGAAAGTCCATCTCAGAGTTGGTTTTTCTAGAAGATTTTACTAGACTCATACTAAGGCAAGCTTCCAAGTGCATCATAAGGCAATCATTTTCAGAATTCGTCGAGCTGAAGAAACGATCAGCTCATCTACTACAGGCAACTTAGCTGGGGCAATTCATTGGAAGAATCCCTAAAGAAACTTTTCATCCCTTCTCCAAGGATCATCAACTTTGTACAATTTATCAGTGTGGCAAAGAACTATTCAACATCAACATCTTTAGCCCCTGAGAAGAATAATAGTGATCTCACAGTGTTGAAGAATCAGTTTTCCAATCTTGTCATCTCCATAAAAGAGTCAAGCCTTGGTGTCAGCATTTGCATTACATGCATTTGATCATAAATCATAACAAGTTCATATAATATGCATAACAAGGTATTTTATCCTCATTTTCATTTTCATAGGTCATGTTGTGGTCAACACCTTACCTTATAGTCAAAGACCAACTTATTTGGCGCATACCAAAAACTTACCTTTCTTTCACTCCAGTTTCATTCCTGGATATATTCTTTCACTCCAGTGCTATTCCTGGGTCTTTGTCTTATTCCTCTAGTTTCATTCCTGGATATCTTCTTTACCTCCAGTGCTATTCCTGGATATCTTGTTCCTTCAGTGCCATTCCTGAATTTTTTATCTGTATATTCAGTTTCATTCCTGGATATAGTGATTTTCCTTTACCTTCAGTGCCATTCCTGAAAGTCTTATCTTTTTATCCGGTGTCATTCCTGGATATAGTGATTTTCCTTTACCTTCAGTGCCATTCCTGGAAGTTTTATCGGTATATCCAGTTCCATTCCTGGATACAGTGATTTGCCTTTACCTTCAGTTCCATTCCTGGAAGTTTGATATGCCTTTAACTTCAGTGTCATTCCTAAAAATCATTTCTCACCTTATCCAATGCCATTCTTAGATATCGTGTCCCTTGTCTAAAGCTATGATTGGATGTCTTGCCTTTTTTCAAAGCCATGATTGAAAATCTCTTACTTTACCTTCGTCCAATCCAATGCATGGACGTTGTTCCTCTTTGTCATCCAATACAATCCATGGATGCCAGTTTCCATTCCACTTCATCCAATCCATGGACGTTGTCTTTTTTCTTTGTCATCTAATACAATCCATGGATTTCAATTTTTATTCCACTTCGTCCAATCCAATCCATGGACGTTGTTTCTTCTTTGTTACTATCCTTAGTGTCAGTTTGTCGCATCGAGCCGCTGCGCTTTCACTTCGAATATTTTTGTTGATTATTCGTGATGTCAGTTGGTCGCATAGAGCCGCTGCACATTCACTTTGAATGTTTATTTTGTTGTATTCTTAGTGTCAGTTGGTCGCATCGAGCCGCTGCGCATTCACTTTGAATATGTTGTTGCCTTTTATTTCTCAAAGTCAATTGGTCGCATAGAGCCATTGGTCTACCACTTCGTTTTATTGCCTTGTCTTATTTGTATTCTTAGTGTCAGTTGGTCGCATTGAGCCGCTGTGCAGTCACTTTGAATTTTATTTTGTTTTGTCTGTGTTCGTTGATCCAACGCGTTGGATTTCCTTTTGTTCCCGTCTTTTGTTATTCTTAGTGTCAACAGTTACACTTGAACCTGTTGATTTGTCACTTTGAATACTCCCCGTTTTCGCTTCTTTATCCCCAGTGTATGTCATCCTCAGTGAGTCTTGGCTTGTGGTCGTCGTTTTATCTCATTCTAATCATTCATACCATAAGCATCATTCGTTGCATAATTGTTACAGAGTTAGATAGTTTGTAGTCCAGCATAACATCGCATTTAGGGGCAAAATTTCCGATTATTTCTATATTTAAATACCTTTCACCCTGATCGCCTGAGTGTCTATCGTCATTCATGCCATCTGGTAAAGTTATTTAAATAGGGGCAACTGTGGTACCCTAATTTTTACCCTGAATCGCCAAATTCATTTATCTGACTGTATTTTCACTTTGCATCGACTGCATCGCATATCATATACTTTTCATCATGCATAATGCCCGAATTATCAACCAAAATACATTTGTTAGATTTACTGTCGATTCAGTCAAAATAAATATCAACTGTGCAAATTAATGGACGAAAAAAAATCGAGCTTGCAAACATCAATTATATTAATTTGTGTTTCACATATTTTAATATGATGTGCTCATTTTAATTTCTCAGAAACTTTTTCAGTCGCACTTTGATCAGCTGTGCCTTTTAATCGGTCTACTTATTTCAAAATTTGATCAAACGCTGTATTTTTTCAATACGTATATTTGGTGTTGGTCATTTTGGTGCATTCTTTTTTATTTTTTTTGGCAACTTTGGTACCGGATAGTGTATCCGTTTTAAACTGATTTTTTTTTAATTAATTGATAATTATTTCATTTAAATCAGATTTTTAATTTAGATTTATTTTATTGTTAATTTTATTTTTACATTTTTTATTTTATAATATTTAAAATTTGTTATAGCTCTTTTTAGTATTGCTTCTTCATTAAGTATCATAAAAAAAATTTGTTTTGTTGCTCCATATATATGCATTGTAACGACTACAATCTGTACATAGAAAGTGACTCATCATTCATTACCAGACAAAAATTTTGTACCCTCCTATTATTTTTCTCTTCATAGACTAAAGACTTTTTTCAGAAAAAAGGAGACCACTACTTGCAGCGAGCAGGGAGCGGTCCCCAAAGAAAAGAAAAAACATAATACCCTCTCTCTGTACACAAGATCACCACAATATCTCCTTCGTTTTCCAAAAAAAACCATTTTCTTATTACATTTTGACTCCAATACAAACCACAATACATAAACTTCTTCACCCACTTTTACATTTTATTTCTTTCATATATCACAAAACACTCATCACTATAGACAAGACGTACCTTCATGCTACTGTACATGCACCCCTTACATCCACCATCTTCCCTCTTCTTCATATAAACACAACAACACCTACTAACAAGAGGACTCCCTTTTCATTTTTCTTCCACCAACTTTCATCAAACTCATAACCTTTCATGTAGACATCATCTTTATCACCATACAAAGATCCATTAACTCCATAAATTCCATAAAAATACCTACAAAACCATGTTAAAATCTTTTTTCCAAAACCATTAAATCCATAACTCATCAACACGTTCATTTTCTTTGACAAACTTTCTTCTTCCATTCTTTTTAATCATTAAAGTCATCACTTTTAACATAAAAATACATCACTTCTAACACCATTTTCTAACTCAACTTGAATCACCTTTCATCTTGACCATATACCACAAGCCACCAAAACTTACCATTAAACACCCTTCATCATTGCTTCCATATTCAAACTGTCCAAGCATTAACCTCAGCAACATCACACCATAGCCTTCACAAACCGCATAACACTCCACCTACAACAACAACTACTACTACAACCATCGTTCCACACAACATCGAACCGTGACGAGGGCAAACGAGAAGCAAGACACAAACATAACAGCAGTGGAGCAAAACGGGCGGAAGGGAATCACGTCGAGCAGACGGAAATTCACGCGACATCGTGAGAGAGAGAAAGCACCAAATACTTTTCTAAAAAAAAAACAAACAGTAAGAACTTCATTTCGTAACGTAAACATTTGCCTTGTCTTACTTTAATGCACATACATGGTTATAATATAGTTTTTCTACTGATATATATATATATATATATATATATATATATATATATATATATATATATATATATATATATATATATATATATATATATATATATATATATATATATATATATATATATATATATATATATATATATATATATATATATATATATATATATACACATCTCACATTTCAAAACACACACACACACACACACATATATATATATATATATATATATATATATATATATATATATATATATATATATATATATATATATATATATATATATATATATATATATATATATATATATACTTATGTTTTTTTTTAGTTATATATACTCCTTCTTTTTTTTTCAAATTATATAATATTTATCCATGTATAATATAGGTTTGTTTAGTATGTATATATCGTACTGTTTCAAGTTATATATAATGTTGGTTTCTTTTTTTTTAGTATATATATAAAAGTTTGGTTTTATAAGTTTGGTCTGATACTGTAAGTTTTATTTCTTATTAATAAATATTTACACACTTTAATCAGTTTGGTAGATGCATACTTATTTCATTTTATTTGTGAATATATATACACTTTGGTTTTTCTCATTTACTTATGGGTCCAAAGACAATTAATTAAGAACGTTATTCCATTAATATTCCGAAAATTAAAAACAATGTATTCATTTCTAAAAAAAAATAACTTCCAAAAAATATTAAATTTTAAGTATTTTAATTACTTATTTATTTTCATTAAAAAAAAAATATATATATATATATATATATATGTTTCCATAAAAATCCAAAAATGCTAATTATTTATTTTTAAATTGTGATTTCTTTTAGTTTGTTAATTGTTTTGTTAAATATTTAAAATATCAAAAAGATTTTCATTTAGTTAGAACTAACACTTCTTTCTTGTTCATTCGTTCACTTGACATTGATACATAACTCTGACTTTTTGACCGTAGCCCTACCCCATTTGCCTTGTACATTTCCATTTACTTTATTTTACTTTTTCATTCCATTTCATTTGCAAATAGCAACATTTTCTTTAGTATTAGGAGCTTGCACCCATTTACAGTATTGCTTTTATCATTTCAATCCAAAGGGAAATAACTCCTGCTGTTGACTCAATGTCATAGGAAGTTTAGCCATCCCTAGTTACCTTTTTGACCTTAGCAATTAGGTCCTTCTTTTTTCTTTGACCTTAGCAATTAGGTCCTTAGCCATTAGGTCCTTAGTATTTTATTTTATAACCTTTTGTGACTTTGCTTAAGTCACGTGAGTGTTTGCCATAACACTTACCTTCCCCCACAAACCTTGAGCGTAACCAAGCGTTCGTTAATCCTTAGGAGAACTACGAGTGCTCTGATTCTATACCCGATACGTAGGCATCGATGCGATGTTGTGCGAGCACCATTAGAAATAAAAGCCTTAGGTTCCCTTAATTTTAGCAAGCAATAAATAACAATAACACAAATATTAACAAGAGGTTCCCGTAGGATACTGCGGATGCTTAGGATGCTAACACCTTCCCTAGGTATAATCAACCCCCGAACCTAGTTTCTCCTCATTTAGGGTTTTTACGATCTTTTTCCCTTCCCTTGGATAAATTAAAGTTCGGTGGTGAATTTTATGATTTGCGATACAAGTTAATTGATAGCTTGATATCCGATTCTCACCGCAACATCTATCATGTGAGATTTTTCGTTGGTGAAAAGTATGAAGAAGGGGAATTCACAAATTATAGGTTTGATGGTGATATATAGAGTTATTTTGAGATGTTGGGGGTTGTTTAGGAGCTGAAGTATCCAGGGGCTCTTGAAATTTGGTACGATTTTGCTGGAACATTGAAAGCGCTAGAAGATGACTTTGGTGCTTTAGAAGCATTGAATTGGGCCAAAACTAAAGGAAATGTTGATATATACATAGTTCACCCTATTTAACAACATGATATAGAAGTTGCCCTACCTGAACCTCTAATTGGTGTAGTTTTAGAAGTTCCCATACATGAACCAATTGAACCACAACCTAAGCTAAATGAACCAAATGAGCTAAATGAACCAATTGAGACAAATGAGCAAATTGAACCACAATATGAGATAGATGAACCACAACCTGAGTTAGATGAACCAAATGAGCCAACTAAGACAAATGCGGATGTTATTGAAAGTGAGCCAACTGAACCAACTGAGACAAATGAGCCAACTGAGGCCCAACATACAACAATAACAAATGTCCTAATTGAGGATGTTATTGACAGTGATGACAATGCTTTAAGACCCAGGTTTAATGACTTAGATGATGAGAATTTAAATGTTGGATTTGATGAAGTGTTAGTAGGAGAAGGACGATTCATTGTTGGCCAAAATGATCAACCCCTTGATGAACTCATACCAGATGAAACACCTATAAAAAGAAAGATGAACAAAGGAAGACCAAAGAAAAAAAGGTTGGGAATTGAACTTCGGAAAAGAGATCAGGTAGATCCAAGAAACAAAAGGGAAAACCTAGTAAAATGGTGGATGAAGGAAGTTCAATTGTAACTGGTGCTGAAACTTCAAGTGAGGAAGATGATCTTTATTTTGGATTAAGTCAAAGGAGTACTGGTAAGAAGGTATGTCGTGGTTTATCAGATTCTGACTATCAAACTGAAGAGCTAGAATGTGATAATGATACGAGTAATGATTATTTTGATGAGGGTGAGAAGGTAAATTATCCATCATTTAAACTCCAATTGTCTCAATATACTTTGAATCAAAGCAACGAAAGTTATGTCTTACAACAATCATACAACCCAACACTACAATAATCAAAACTAACTAACATCATCAATAACTAGGATCACCACTTTTTAAGCAACATATAAACCAACACTACAACAATCAAAACTAAACAGATCATGACATAAAATTGCATCTTCAACATCTTCAATACGTTCTTCATCATATCATTGTTGTAGTTATCATCCATTCTGAGCATCTTAATATGTACATCCTTCTCATCACATTTGGAACAATTTGAAAATGCATTGTGTTGTATCTCTGGTCTTCCTTCATCATTGTGTTGGTTTTTGTACTAGAGAAAAAAATTGCAACAAACGTTTTCATATTCACTTTGTTAACATAATCATTAACAACAAACCCAAATCAGACAAATCATTAAGATCAAACCCAACACAGAAAAATCATTACCATAGCTAACCTATTCACAACATACATACCTTATAGTGCCTGCATCCCCAAAATAGCTTACCCAAGTTTCTTCCTATCTTCTTAACGATCTTACCACTGCTTTTGATCCACACTCGCATAACGGTTCGATTCATGATTGGGATGCACTCGAAATTAATGATTTTGAGTTCTCAAACTTGCAATTTGTTCCATTGCTGCTATAGTGTCATTGATGAAACTCTTCAAAAATTAGGGTTACAAATTGGGGACAAAATTTTTACCTCTTGAATTTATTCTGAAATTGGCAAAATAATAAGACCAAATGAAGTAACAGACATAGTCACCAAATGTAACGGACACCTCAACACCATTTATGCCACATCACCTTTTTTGGAACAAATTATGTTACCAAGGGTAACGTTGAAGAAGTTAGTTAACTTAAAGGATCCGTTTGTAGCTAAAAAAATATAAAAGACCAAGCTATTACAATTAAATGACTTAAAGAACACTGAGTATAATTTAACCATTTTTATTCAAATAGTATTTTCTTCAAATAATCTAAAGTGTGGGGGTGTCTGAATTAATTTAGAGGGTGCCAAGTTACATTCTCCTACTTGAACTATTACAAACATAGTTAGTTTGATTCGATCTACTAGAACCAACATTGTCAAACAATTTCCATAATGAGTCTCTCTATTATTTTAATTGTTGGTGACACTTGACGCCACCATCCTACATGTGTAGTAGGAATGTCGGACATAAAATGTCAAACATGTCAAACAAGTGTCAAACACATATGATATCAGACACATGGACACACACATTCCTAGATGTGTAACTAATTTCATTTTCTCCGGTGACAAAATAATAATCCAATTACACGACCAGGGCTAAGCTAATAAATTAAAAATCAGAAACAGGAAGATATAGGACGCGAAATATAAGTTACAAGCAATATTCTGATACATAAAAAGGGGCCAAAGTCCAAGCACCGTCTATGTTTGAGACACACACAGATTTATTCTTCTATACATCATGATGCCTCTTTATTAATTAAAAAACCAAAACTAGATGCATGATTGTTAAGCCAAGAACCTTTCCAACAAGTTACCAAAGAAGAAGCTAGTTTTAGCCCATCCTTTTGTCTCTGGTTCTTTGTCATATGTTGTTACCTTCTTAACATCTACCATCATTGTGTTGCCGATTTCTTTACGAAGTGCTTCTATAGTTTTCATGTCCACTGAGTTCCCTGATGCATCCCTCACATAGAAGACATTAAGTGCTTCCTCCCCTCTAGTTGATATACCTGCCCTACAAACTGTCAGGCCATTCTCTCTTAGAATCCTTGTTACTTCGGACAGTAATCCCACTCTATCCTTTGCACAGAACTCAAGGCTCACACCCTGTGAACAAAGATTACCCGAGAAAACTTTAGAACACAAAAATCAAGTTCTTTAACATAATGCGGAAGAGTTGCTAGCAGAAATCAATTGAAATCTGTAAGTTACCTCGCTTACTCTTCTTTGAATAGCAGCTTCGATGCATTTGATGACCCTTTCTTTCTCTCCTTCTGTATCAAGCGTGCATCCGTCCATGTGCCGAATAAAGTATTCCTGAAGGTAAAATATTCTTTAGAAATCGGACAATGAGAACGATTTGAACGATTTATGTGGAGATGCGAAAATGAGAATTAATGTGGTGTACCTGGGATGCATAAGGTTTGTCTGATGAGATTGTGGCATGGGAAACAACATATTGCATATCAGTAAGAGTGCAAACAATGTCAAACATGAGTTTTGCGCGATCTTTACACCTGACACTGACCACTGAGTAACCTTTTTCCTTGCAACATTCTATCACTATTTTTGGCCGGAAAGAGGGAGGACATTCTCTGTCTGTCGTTGTTACTCCAGAACTTTCATAATCTCGATCAGCAAACAACATCTGGTGGAGCCGCCTATCGATATGTGTGAAACTCATGGAGAGACTAGTTCTACTAGCAACTTTATCGCCATCCTCGCATCCGCGTAAGATGTTATTGAGTTGCTCCTCCACAAGAGACAATCTTTTTGGATCATCCACGGCTTGTCTTGTACCGTCATTGACATAAAGGACACAAGCTATTCTTTGGTTATGAGTCCAAACTTCGGCTACAACCACGTTAAAATGGAGGCTAGCAAGGACAGCTGATATCTCAGACAAGAGACCGGGACGGTCTCTCCCGATTAGCTCAATGGCTATATGATCACCAACAGAATGCACCCCAACCCGTTTTCCTGCCCAATTCTTTACTCCTTCTTTACTCTGGCTTTTCGGTCCTAGAGCCTATTGTATGAAAAACTGTTAACAGATAGTAATTATTCCCTTGCAAAATCGATTTATCAGTAACGAATATGAGTCTGTCACATGGTGGCTAAATAGAAACCATATCTTAATATAAGAAATATATCAGATTTATATACCTTTTCAATGAGGTCAATGGTTTTGTCATCTGTTATCTTTTTTCCATGTTGATCCGTGACATGAAATACTGTATATCATTTGATAAACAAGTAAGATACTAGTGTAAATGTCGGACACAAAGACACTGACACATTTTTTTTAGAAGTGTCTTAGTAGCTAATTTATTTGGAATGAAAGTTCAATTAATCATGAACATACCATCCATGAACCATCCGCCATCGGAAGATATATGAGCTTTGGTAATTATAAAGTCAAGGTCTGTCAAAATTTGCACAACTTCCAGCAGAATTCCAGGTTTGTTAACACTATCAAACTGTATTTTTTGAAAAGTACAATAGAAAATTTGCATCAGTAGAAAAATTGCATATACTAATTCTTTAGAAACCATTGAAAAACGATGATCATTGAACCTTTAAGTTTGAAAATTGAATATAATTTGTGAAAAACCCAAAAAATTTGAAAATGTTAGTTTTGAGAGATAATACCTTGATTAGTGTACATTTATGGCAACTAGAATTGTCCACTGATACTCTGCAAAGTGCAAATAAGAAAAAAACAAATTACAGTTAAAACATTACAAAATATCAAAATTTTACCATCTTCAAATTCTAGTCTCATATTGGATAAAATTATTCCAATTTTATCACTTTCAAAACTACGTTACAACTTTTATTTTGACAAAAAAGTATGAATGAATTAAATTAAGAATTATACAACTAGAAGCTTAAAGAAATAAAGAGAGGCCGAACGAATCTGATTTGGAATTATTTTCATTTTTTTAAAATAAAAGAAAATAGAAAGCTCTATTAGAAAAGAGCAGAAGAAATTTAAATAACATGTTTTTTATATGACAATTTTTTATATGTATCAATCTCTTATTTGTATCTATCTCATTTATTCCCTATTTCAAAAGAAAATTGAAGTGTGTTTAATTTTTAGACTCATTATTGTATAATATGGCAATGAAACGAGACCGAATGAAACATTTATATCATATTTTATAATCATTTAACAACCAAACGTATTCCGTCAAATAAAATTATAATTTTTAAATTAATAATATGACATGATTGAATGAAAATTTTCTATAAAATAAAATATAAAACTATTTTACACGATATCTAATCTTCAAACTCAAATATTTAACATTAATATTATTAATTTCTTTTAAATTTTTATTTAATTTTTACTTTAACCAACCATAAAATAACATATATATATATATGAATAAAACATTTACAAGATACAATTTATAGTAATTAATCTTAAAAAGATAATTATCTTATGGAAAATGTTAATTTGTGTCTACGGACACCGGGGGCAAACACACTTATAAAAAAAATTGTATTGAAATTATCAATAAAAATTTAAAATTTTATTTTTATTAAAAATAATACATAATTTTCAAAATATTATTTCTACATTTAGTTTTCTTGTGCTTCTAAGACACAAGTTAACATTATTGTTATTTTATTTAATATAACAAAAATATAATTTAATTTATCTGCTAAATTTTTACATTTTGACTAAATTCATTGAACATAAAAATCATTAAATTTATTCAATATATTCTCTAATGAATAATTATTCATCCATTTATTTATTCATTTTTTCTTTAAAATAAAATAAAATGAATAATAAAACAATTATAATTCTTAAAATTATTAATGCCTCAAAAAATATGATTAAATCCCTCATAAGGCAAAATGATTATTGAATAATGATTGAAATTATTATTTAAATAATATGTTAATTTATTTTCAAAATAATAAATTACTCAATAAAAGTGGCAGCCCGCGGAAATCTTCAGAGTGGCCAGTTCTGGTCATGGTTGTTGCGTTGCGCCCATCAGATTTTAACAATGGGTGAAATATTGTAATTTAACTTTACCAAAACATATTTAATTTTTGAATTAATATATAAAAATTACTTTATATTTTACTTTCTGTTCAATAAATTTGTATTATTATTTAAAATAATCTATTAATTTTTTTTAAGAGAATGATTTATAATTGAATATATTTATAAATGAATAGATTGAATCCCATCCATTAGAATGTTATTAAGTGGATTACTTGATAGATAATGATTGGATGATACAAATGAATGGATAACATTTTTTTGCTATGTAAATTAGTGGATACCATTTTTCACCCCTATTAGAGTAACAAAACTTCAAAAATATAATTAACCAAAAGCTTTAAGAAAAAAGCTACTGATTCACTTTGCCTTGAAAAACAAAAATTGCAATTGAAAGAAAAGATAGTAAAAATGAACCTTGGAGGGTTGATTCTGTTGCTGAAATTCTCATACTCAGGATCAAAATATGGCCAACAAACTGCACTCATTCTAAACACCTTCTCCTATAAACAATAGCCTTGAAGTCTTGTTATTATTTCTGCAAGCAAAGTTACCCCTTAGAAACACACCACATGATAATCATATGCTCATTCATCAAGAATAAAAAAAGAAAAAACAAAAGCAACATTCTAATAATTATGCACAAGTAGTCACAACAAGAATATACAGTGTTGTATGCAAATCGTTGACATTCACTTTAACAAAATTGTTTATTTTTTCATTATTTAAATAAGAATGAGTTAGGTGAATTTTTTTAAAATTAATTAAAAAGTGGCTGATACTGTTATGACGCACTGAATATTCAAATCTCTCAAATCAATGTTTTGTTCTTGTATAGTTGTATCCACTATATTTTACTCTATGATATGGGAAGAAAAGAAAACACTACTTGGAAATTGGAAAACGCAACTTACATGTCTTTTACTCCTTCTAGTTCAGAAGCTGAAGAAGATAGAAAAGATCACAGAATCAGAACACTTTCCAAAACAAGAATAAAATAGACAAGTTTCAAAATATGAATGAAAATGAAAATTCTGCACAAGGAGTTGAAGAAACATAAACATGAATTAATATACGATAAACAAACACATATTGTTGCAAATTGCAGTGTTCCAACCCCACTAACCGTACAAGGTTGTATACATACAGCTGTCAATTTTGTTTTGTCAGATGAAAAGAAAGCTGTTTCTTGAATGCAGATTCTCTATCTGCTTTCGACGTTGGAATACCACTCAATTAACCACGGTCTCTCTGTCTCTTGTGTCGTTTGTTTTTCTTCCCCCCTCTCTCTCTCACCTTTGAGCAAAAGAAAAAATTAATGTTGTTTCTCTTAGTTAGTGGTGTGGGCGTGGGGTTCATTCTAGAAAACCATTATTGAGTCAATAGTAACAAAAGAAAAAATGGGTGACCACTTACTACAAAACATAATACTTTTTTGTTTGTTTTAGGATTGTGATTTCTCACATGTGAGTTGGGTGTTGTCGTATTCGTTGGAAGGACGTAACATACGGTAGAATCAGGAATTCTTTGAGGGTGTGCACCAAAGATTATCACACATGATCTAAAATTTGTCGAGACTAAATAGAATATCATAAAATGTTTGTCGCATTTAAACTGTCTTAAATAGAATCACTATTTATTTTGTCATGGATAAACTGCGACTATGTTATACAAAGTATCCAAAAACTTGAAACAACTCTAACTCTAAATAGAATCTGAGTCATCTCACCTTTTTGCGAGACCATGTGTAAGAAACTGCGACTATGTTATACAAAGTATCCAAAAACTTGAAACAACTCTAACTTTAAATAGAATCTGAGTCATCTCACCTTTTTGCGAGACCATGTGTAAGAAACTGAAGTTTTAAATGATGAAATTATCTTAAGAGGCCCGTAGTATAGTACTATAGTACTCTATAGAAGTTGGTTAGGTGTGACTATCATATCAAGTACACATAAACCAATCACATGATCCATTTTTGGAAGAACAAAACAAAAATTTTAATTTTATATGTTCATGTTTAGGAGATTGATAAGTATTTTAGTTATAATAACTATGTGCATGATTTTGACAAAGATATGTTACAAATTTTCTTTAATATGTAATATAACTTTGATACACTATATTGTACAACTAGTTAGTTAGATACAATACAATTACAAAATAAGAAGCACAAACCAATAATTGCTTTTGGCTTATGAGTCTTGAACTAATTAATCAATTAATCTTCTCGAAATGTTGAGAAATCAGGCTCAGTTGGCTTGAACATCTTAGGCATTTTCAAACTGTTATCATCTGGAATTATTGTAACCTTCTTAACCGCGCCTTTCTTCGTGTTTGCAGCGAATCTCGAAGCCAAAAATGTAGCCCCGAAATTCTGTCCTTGATTAGCATTGGAACTCTCTCCTGCATCACTACCATCATAACCCTCTAGCTCCATTACACTTTCATAATACAGATTCTCTTTTTCTAGCAACTCCATTGCTAATTCTCGCTTCCGGTGACGCCTCCAAGCTGCTTGTATAAACGATGCACCCCAAGCTCTCCACTGATGCGAATAGTATCTGAAAGCGTGTTGCAGTTTCTTGCTGTGTAGACGCTTAAATTGGCTCGACACGAATTTGAGATCGTCTGCTCGAAGTGCAAATGCTTCTACTTCGGTTATTGTCTTAACAGTTCTTGTCGAATCTGGAAGGTTTAGACTAGGGTCGGGCGTTAAAGCCCATGTTAGCAATTCTTCGCCGCAGAAGTCACCTGGTTTTAGGGTGATGGAATTGAAGAATCCTGATCTACCACCATCTGTTGTAGAGCTCTCTATAGTTCCTCTGATGATAAAAAGCATTTCTCGAACTGGATCGCCTTCTCTAGCTATATACGAATCTTTCGTGTTCAACGATGAAACTAGACGTTCGCATATAGCATCGAGAAGTTGATCATCCATTTGTCCGAAAAACGGTACCTGAACACGATAACTATTAATTCGACGTATTGATTAAGTATAAAAGTTAGTTATATTACTTAGTTGTTCTCACCGGCTACAAGAGACTTACTCGGCGAACAATATCAAGACAGAGATGCCTCTGAATCTGGCGTCGAAGATCAATAGGCAAGGATTTCAAAATGGCTTCTTCGTCAACACCTCTCGTGGCAAGCCATTTGTACTGAACAAAGCGACGAACACGTTCTTGTAGTTCTGGTGGAAGTTGGCGATGATTCATCCATTCTTCTGTATCTTTTTGTTTAAGTCTCCACTCTTCAAGTCTCGCAGTTGAAGATTGCAGATAATTCTTTAATTTTCCGCAAAACATCAAATCAAGACATCATTAGTATTTTATTGTCAAAAAATATGGTTTATGTTTCAAATTTTCTTTTCTTACAAGTGATGCTAACAAGTAACAACCATAGTTACAATACCTGCATGTTACCAATGAGATGTGCAAACAGGATAAGGCCTGCTATGCATATGAAACTTGAAAATAATGTTTCCCCGCTGTAAGTACTAGTCTGAAGATTTTGTCCATATGAACTGCAAATTATCACAATAACTTTTAAGAATAAGTTATGAAGTGATTGCTTATAAAAATTAAGAAAAATTCGTAAATTTGCACTAAGTTATGACATTGACATCAAACCTGAGATTTTTCAAACCCCACCAGAGACAGTAAAAATATTTTTGAAAGAATCTCGAGGAAGAGACATGATCAGTAAAAGCATCAGCAAACATTCCAAACTGAAAGTGGTTTCTATCATTGAGTGCATCGCAAGCAGAGAGGACTCGAGTGCGTCTAAACCAAACTTGCCGTTCACGGGTATTAAGAGTATTACAATCAAGAAAAGAAGGATTACAAGAAGGTGAATGTGTTCTGTTCATTTCCTTCTTGCACATTATTCTCCAACACTCGTATTGTCTCTGAATCGAAGTCACATACCACGTTGCGCCTAAAACCTGCACTGACAAACACAAGACATAACATAACACACAAGTTAATTATTATCAAAAAAAACATTATAAGTTTGCTTTGTTATCATTAGTTTCAAAACTGTTGATTAATTACATGGCTGGCGAGCATGTAGAATCCGAGATTGTACAATGCACCTGCAATAGCAGTTTTCGCTATAAGCCCACTAGTCTTCAAGATTCTGCGTTGTAATGGAAAAATCTGAAACAGCCTTGGAATGTACTGAATTAGCACTATAAGAGACAGTGTGTGGTTTGAATGAGCTGCGGTCGAGTTTTTTGTCGCCGGAATCACAATCCAAATAACTATCTGAAATTTAAAGCCTCACATATTCAAATGTTATGTTAACAATTTACTTAATTAAAATCAAGATTATACCGAAATAGCAGGCACATGTTCGCCAACTAACCTGAGGCAAAGGAAGGCATGCAAGAAGATCAATGATAAAATCATGTCTAAGGTATCGACGCCTAATCATCCCGGGATCGGTGATAAGCTCTTTGCGGCCATATACATGAGAAGTAGGAGAATTAAACGCGGTGCGAAACTTAAGAATTATATGAAAGAAGAAGAAGAGATCCGCGACAGTACGCAATAGCGTGACAAAAACGCCGAGGATGATATCGGTTTGCAAACATGCTTTGTCTCCTGTGACAGGAATATAGAAATAAAGAGGGTCTAGAAAGAGAGCAAAGAGGCAGGAGTAGAGGAACATAACGTTCCATTTTGCAAGAAATGGTGAACGTGGATGCTGTATTTGGTACCACCATGGAACTTTTTTACGAAGAGAGAATGATTTTGGAAAACGTTGAAAATGTGATGAAGATAATACTTCAAATGGTTGTATGTCGCTATTCATTTTTTTTTTAAAATTAATTAGTTCATTAATTGGTTTCTTTTACCGGAAAAGGGGCAATGGAACATCAATGTTCACAGTTGCTGCAAAATTCATGGAGAACTAAGAGGGAGGAGAATGGCAAAGGTTACAAAATATTTGGTCACTAGCTTCTGGTTCAACGTTATGTTAGGAATGAGAGCTAATTAGTAATTATTATTTGTTCATGTAATTTGCTATATATTGTGGTAACTATTTTTTATTGCGTTCATCACACAATCAATATTTTTTGTATTAAAAAATTTCTAGATAGAGACTAAGATTAGAAAAGGAAAAATTTAGAAGAACTTATATTGGAAGAATGTATCTCCAAGTCTCCCACAATCATCGGTTGCTACATCATAATTAGTAAGAATTTCATCTTCTCAACATGAGCTGGGTGTTATAATTCTAAGAGATAGTACTCTAAGTATAATATTAAAGACTATTTTTTTACTATTTCAACACTCTCCTCTCCATTAAGCTAAATCTTGCTAAGCTTTAAGTTTGTAACAAACATTCTCGTTGAAAGATGAAATCTAATACCTAATAGATAATCCAAGAAAGAATACAACCAATGATATGAAGAAGAGTGCTAAGAAGACTAATTTTAAACATTTTTTATAGGATGAAATACATGGTCCCTCACTTCGAAAATAAATCATTCATAAAATAATAGGACTCACATGTATTTCATGCAGTAAAAATGTGAGAGTTAAAAAGACAATGTTAGAAATCATAATATTGATATGAATATTTCAAACCAAACAAATAAGAATGTTGAACCATTATCATCAAAAACAACAAAACACAAGATGACAATCACTTAAAAAACTAACAAGAGCAATAAAAATTTAAGGTCTTAAAATCAATCAAGAAGATGAGAGAGGAACAAGAAAAGAAAGAACAATAGTCAATTAAACAATCACAAAGAAGAATTAACCATTAAGAAATCCATTGGCATAAGTTTAAAATCGAAAATCCAAACGAGTAAATGATAGAGAAACATAGAAAAGAGGCGTTAAAATTTAATATTGCATTAAGGACTGCATCAAACAATTATTTTCTTATTTTTAAAAAATATTTTTATCAAAATTAAAAATTAAAAGCTCAAAATCCAATTAATTTTTAATTGTTGTATCTCAAATACTTTTCAATCAAAATTCACGTTGTAATTACCACAATGCGCATGGGAACAACCGCATTGACCATATTCACAACAACCACAACTACATCTCGGTCACAACCTAAAAAAATACAAGAAGGCAACCTAGTTTTAAAGGAAGTGGTTTTACTCGCCCTGTAGGAAAACTATAACCTAAATGAGATGGATCATAATCGAATATTTCATAAGCTTCCTCACGGGGCATACAAGACGCAGAAGCGGGAAGGACCGCCTTTTCCCAAAATATGGAATGCTTTCCACCTTAGATATTATTATAGTTAGCATTGTTTGAAATTCTCTAGTAAACATCTTTATTATGTACTTACACTCAATTCTTGGGCGATTTATTCCTTAGAGAGATGTTTTTCCCTAAATGTATTTATGTTGAACTTCATAACGAAGATCCTTGTCGCCCTTTGGACAATGTATTTATGCTAGACTTCATAGAAGGTCTTTGTCGCTCTCCGAGACAATGTATTTATGTTGGAATTCATAGCGAAGGTCTTTATTGCCCTCTAAGACAATGTCTTTATGTTGAACTTCATAGCAAATGTCCTTGTCGCCCTATGAGGCAATGTACTTATGCTTGACTTCATAGAGAAGGTCATTATTACCCTATAAGGCAATATGTTTATAAGACAATATGTTTATGTTGGACTTCAAAGCAAAAGTCATTCCCCCCTCGGAGGCAATGTCTTTATGTAGGACTTCATATTAAAGGTCTTTATGAAGGACTTCATATTGAAGGTCTTTTTTGTCCACTGAGGTAACATCTTTATGCTGAAATTCATAGAGAAGGTCTTTGCCACCGTTTAGGGCAATGTATTTACACTGGACTTCATAACGAAGGTCACTTCCTCCCTCTAAGGCGGTTTCTGTAACGCCTTAATTTTTATAAGTTAATTTTATAAAATATTATGGAGAGTTTGGAGTATAATTGGGATAATGATTAAAGAATTATTTTGTTTTTAAATAATAATATGACAATGAGGTGGTATATTAATATAATATTTTTATTTAAATAATAAAATAATTAGTTGGAGGTCTAAGGGGCAATGGTGTAATTTGAGTATGTTATGAAAAGGGAGAACACGATAGATTTCTCATTATCGTGCATTTTGACGAAGAACAAAGAGCTCTGGAGAAAAGGGAGAAGAAGGGGAAAATCAAGGATCGTAGATTCCAAGGTCAAGTGTTCGGAAAAGCTTCGTCCAATTTCGAGGTAAGGGGGAGAAATGGTTTATATGGGTGATCTAACATGGAAGGGTAATCGGGAGGTCCTTACTCCTTTAGGGTTTATGAGTTATAATTGAATTGGATGAATTTGTGATGTTAGATGAATATTATGATGATGGAATATGTATGTGAATCTTAATGTTGAATTATGATTGGATGTGATGAATCCTTGATGCAAATGTGAATGGTATGATGAATTTTTGGTATATGATTGGGTCTTAATGTTAAATTGCTTGGGTATATGTGTATGATGTGAATTGGGTGATGGTGTGAGGTTAGATGGTTGGGGAAGATGAAGAGAAACATAATTATTCTAATTTGATCTGTAAATGTTAGGATAGATGATGGGTTGATGTTAGAGGTATAAGTGATGATAAACTTGACAATTGGACTATTTTGAGTGCTAGAAACAAATTAAAATGAACTGGAATTGGATTGGTGTAGTTAGGAGAAAGAAAAATGATTTTTTGTAAAAAACTGATTTTTGACGCAGAGCCTCTGACACGAGTCGTGTCACATGACACAGGTGGCCGTGTCAGGTCCCTGGTTAATGGTTTTGAAGGTTTTTGGAGAAGTTTGGACTCAGAGGGTGTGACACGGGCGACTGTGTCACCCTTCTGGACTTTGGGAAAATGTTGTTTTGTGAGCCACGCCTCAGGCCACCTGACACGGGCCGTGTCAGGGGACACGAGGGGCCGTGTCAGGCCTTTGTATTTTGGGATTTTACGATATTTTAAGTCGGATTTAACTCGTTCTTTCCATTAAGGTTCATATCATTAGTCTAAGGCTGTGAGAATAAGGTTTAGTAACAACCATAGGACCTGACAACTAATGTAGAGGATGAATCTTAGATGAGTAAGGGAATAATATGAATTCGATAATGATGAATTGGTTGGTGTTGACTATGATAGTGTATAATATATGATTTGTGTACATTATATGATGAAATGCTTGTTGTTTAAGGAAGATCATGAGGATCGTGTTGCCAAGACTATATTCATATGTGGTTTGAAAATGTATGTTGTAATCGAGTTTGTGCATACGCATACATGTTGGGGGAGTAATCACGTCTCGGGTGGAGCGTAAGTGATTGTTGGATTCATTGGGAATCAATAGGTGGGGGATGATCGTGTCTCAGTAGGAGCGTAAGCGATGCATCCGGTCCGAATCAATGGACATCTGATGAAGTTAGTACCGCATTTGCATTGTGTCATTGAGTCACTTTGCATTGATATGAATGAATGATTGATGTTGTATGCTATGATGAGTGTGTGTGAATTACTTCTTCATAAATGTTATTTGCACTATTATATTATGAATCTGTTTCTCACCCTCTTTTGTTGTTTTGTGGCGTCTGTGCTTCTTCGGAAGTACAAATAACCCAGGTACCTGAGAAGTTTGGTATTACTTATTCAAGTCCTAGGAGCTCTAATATGTAACGGGAATGGGGACTTTGATCACTTTGTTTCACTTTATTTATATTTTTAGACTTTGTGATAGTTACGTATCGATTTAATAAACTAGAAGAACAATTTTTATGATTTTGAATTATTATGCCATTGAGCACGTTAATGTTGAAACTATTAATTCCACTGCTTATGTTATGGAATAAATTGAGATGTTGGATTGATTTTGAGGAGTAATCACTCGCTTGTTATGTGACTCTGATTTTTAATGAGAACTTATGTTAATTTTAAAAATGGAAAAATGGGTGTTACAATTGGTATCAGAGCAGGTCGGTCCAATCGGCCAGATTGAGTCCGTCCTTAGAATAGTAGATTGTTGTGTGTCCTAACCTGAGATGTTTGTTTGTTGTATCAGTATGACAGGAAGGAATGATGTTGCTCTTGCTGCGGCTATGCAAGCCATGTGTTGCTCCCGGAAAAGACATTAAGTCCCACGGTGCAGATGTGAACGGTCGACGAAAGAGAATGGTTGAATAGAGTCGTCAGCTAGGCATTTTTATCCCGAGGGAAAGGTAATGTTGCATAAACCTGGAAAGAGATAGATAATACGGTTGCGAACCAGAGAAACTGAGAAAGGGGGTTGGTTACGACCTAGGAAGGTATTAGCACCAAGATCGTCCGTCGTACTCGACGGGATCCGCGCTTACAAGATTGTGTTTAAAAGGGTAGGTAGATGTGTTATCTATGTGCAAAAGCTAGGGGAAGAAAGTATAGGTGTCAGTGCAAAAGGTGTGAATTGCTCAGGAACTAAGGCTTAAAAAGGAAGTTGAAAATGGGGGAAGACACAAAGACTTTTATCCGAAAACTGTTAAGTTATGCCTACGTATCCTCTCGTGCAATGAGGAAGTCAGAACACCGTAGTTCGACTCAAAGATACTGAAAATAAATTGACTGTGAACTACTTACTTGTCTATGCTCAAGTGTATGACTTGTCTGGCTCGAGTGCTAACTATCTTGCATTAGACGGAAGAAGCGAGTTCTCATTTTCAGAATTAGTGTGATGAGAAAAGAATCCCGGAGGAGACGTTTATTGTTTGTTTTTGTGTTTTCAGTTTTTTTATTGTTTTTTGGTGTTTTGCATAGGATTATGAGCTTAAGCCTAAATCAAGGGTTGTGAACTCATTATATCCTCCCTGATTAGGGATAATGAGCCTACTTAAGTATGAGATAAGCAACTCAACTTAATTACCATGATGATGTAGGATTAAGATCATTAACCTACTTGTGATTATTTAGATGTTTTTGGGTTTTTGTTTAGTGTTAAGTAATGAGTTTAATCTCTAATCACAGATTAGTAAACTCATTACACCATCCTAATAGAAGGATGATAGATGAGAACACTTAAGCTGAAGAAGATACCTCAACTTAATCCATGGTTAGGGATTAAATTCATTATATAACAAGCCTTTATTAAATGGATGTTAATTAAAGGATAAAATTAAGAAGTGGATTTTATGGTTTGTAAGACAACTTGAGGGGGACTTGTCCATTAAACACTAGGGTTAGTCCCTCTTAACCATAAGGAAGAGATAGAACCCTAATGTAAGGCCCAAGTTACAAGATAAAGTCTTAGTGATTATTAATGTGTTTTGATTAAGAGGTGTAAGAAAATTAAAGGTTTAACACTAAGGATTAAAGTTATACACTCCATCCTAAGATAAGGATGCATGCATAACCCTAATTCAAAGTCCTAAAGCTTTAAGAGTTTAGCCTCTGATTATTGAGATGAGAAGAGAGACTCAAGGAGACTCAAAGGTAAAAAGTTAGGGGGGACTATATACAACCCTAAAAGTTATCATGCTTAGATATCCTATGGTTTGTGAGGCTTAAGAGAGGAATCTTCAGGAAGGCCACCATGGAAGAAGCAGATGAAAAGAGAAGGAAGGAGAAGAATAAGTTACTTACTTCATGAAGAAGATAAGTAACTTAAAAGGAAGAAAGTAAGAATGAGAGGACATAAGTGAATTGTATTCACTTCAAAGACAAGTAAAGGATGCAAATTCAAAGGAAATAAGAGGTGGGAGGTGAAGGCAAATCCACCTCCCAGATAACATACCAAAAGTTCCTGAAATGTTAGTATGAATGCATAAGATGCAAAGAAAAAAGAAATGAGATGAATAAAGATGAAAAGATCAAAACCATAAGTGATTGTGTAATGCAAATGTATTATGAGATGATGCAAAATCATACAAGATGCATATGGATGATCATACAAGGATGATATGCAATGGAAGCATGTTTAGAAGCATGAAAACACATAGAAGTTCATGAAACAAAATGAATGCAAAGCATGCCAAAATGATACAACAATGATCAAGCAATGTTTCAAACATGTCCTAAGATGTCTAAGATGACATACAAAAGAATGGAATGGCATGGCAAGTTTATAAGTTCATGATATGCAAAGAAGAATGTAAATGAAGATGCAAAATTAGGGTTTTAAGGCAACATGAGATGCATATGACCAAAACAGAAGCATTCACCATGATAAAAAAAATTGAAATTGAGCTCAAACAAACCCTAAACCTATACAAGATCACACCCCAAAGGAGAATGTCAGAAGCCAATCCTAGTGAAAGTTATGAAATTTCTAAGTTAACTAGGGTTTTTGGGTGATTCTTAAGGGAAAATGAAAATCAAATTGAAAATGCAAGATAAAAATAGGGCATAAATAACCTAGAAACTGTATGCAATATGAAAAACAATGCAAAAAGAATCAAATTCAAACTCATCATGGTTAGGCAGAAATGAATTTTTCAAGTTAGGGTTAGAAAATGTGAAATTTAAGAACCCTAATTCAAAGAAAATTGTGAAAATGTGATCAAACCTAAAAATAAATTTGTATGGTGAGTTTGGAAATGTTTCTAAATGTATTGGAATGCTTCATGATTTTTTTGGTGATTTTTAGAAACCTAAATGCACATTTAATTAATTAAAATCAATTAATTAATTAAATAAAACATTTAAATATTTTAAAAATACTTTTTTAATGCAAAAATTAAAATAAAGTTTTTTTTTAGGTTAAGAAAATTTTTGAAACATAAATGCAGAAAATGAGATTTTTTTAAATTGTTTTTTCTATTTTTTAAAATTATGTGAAAGAAATGCAATAAAAATGAAATTGAAAATGAATTAAATGGAAAGTATGATGATCCAGTGGCCAAGATTCAAACATGGGGGAGATGGGTTGACTGCGCGCGTGAATGGAGGGATGAGATTCATTCTGGGATTTTAAATTAATTAATCCTAATTAAAAACGAATTAATCAGAAATTATGGCTAATGAGTCAATCTGGGCCACACACGCGCGCGGGTATAATCAAATCCAAAGGCTGAAATTCAAACTGGCCCTAAACCCTAATTATATCCTTAATGACTTTCAGGTGGCCGGAGAAGACCTCCGGTCATCTTCTCCGGCCAACTCCTCAACCTATCTCTCTCGAAACGCCACCGCAGACCCTCTAAAGCTCTAGAATCAATCCTCTAACATCCCTAAGCATGAATCCAGCAACAAACAACATTTTTATTTCATCAAATTCATGAATCGAAGCAAAACAGAAAATTATGCAAAACTTTCAGAAACCAAATACATCCTACACACTCAACCATTTTCGATGATTCAAAGCTCAAAATGATCAGCACATCACATAGAATCAATTTGTAACTTAAAACGCAAGTTATGGAAAAAAGTTCTTGATGATACCCGAGATAAAGCTTTCTCAATCTGAGCTTTTTGGACCTTTCCTTGATGCAAAAACACTCCACTTGGTCCCTTGAGGCTTCTAGAGAGCTTAGAACAAGCTTTGGATGGCTAGTTTGTGGTGTTTGGTTCTGGTGTGGTAGAAATCGTATTTCTGTTTGGGGAGCTTTTAGGCCATGGCAATGGGTGGTTTGTGTTCAATGATGGATTTTGAGATGATTGGTGAAGTTTGTTTTGATGTTTGAGGCTTGTGTGATCAGAATCGAAGAGATGAAGGTTTTAGGGATTTTTGGCAATCTTGAGTTGTGGGATGATTCAGGCCAATGTGTGTTATGAAATGAAGTCTTTAGGGCTTGCATAAAGAGTGTTGATTGGTCCAGAGAGTTGTTGTGGCTCAGCTTGATTGGTATGGTGTGTTTTGTAAAAAGTTAAGATTGTGTACTATGAGGTATGGGCACGAGTCAGAGCTGGATTGGGGGTTTGTCCTGCCTCAGCTTGCATCAAGGATGGCCCTTGGATGGTTTGTGATAATCTGCAACCTTTGATTCAAGTGATAGCATATGTTTTGCAACTTTGCCTCTTTGGAGTTTCTTGAAGTGCAAGGCATGGAAAATTGTGATTTTTTTGTGCAATCTTGATCAAAATGTGTTGCATTATGTTGGTATGATGTTTAAAATCTGATTAGAGGTCATGAAATGGCTTGGCAAGTGAAATTTCAAAAATCCCTCTTTGGTGCACACTTGAAAATTATAGGATTTTTGCCAACTTTGAAAGGCCATATCTTGAGTTCTAGGATGAATCAAGACATGTTCTTGTACTTTTTGAAAATGGGAAGACATAATCTACGACTTTCATGTCCAAGGATTTTTCATTTGAAGCATTTTTAGTCATGAAAGAATAGGTTGAATATCTTTCCCAAAATGGAAAGTTTCCATTACAAGTCATTTCCAAAAATAGCAAGTTTGCATTTGGCTCAAAATTCTTCAACTTTGTGAACTTCCAACCACTTCAATGATCAAATAAAGATTATAGAGACTCAAAATGATGATGATGACCCTTTGGTACCCTTGATGGAGGCCTCAGATGCCCTGATTTTGACTTTACTTGCTCAAGAAGTTACCCAATGATCAGATGACTTCCATAGTGAATTTCTTCATAAAACTTGGTACACATGATCCTTATAACATATTAAGACCATTAGAAACAAGAATGACCAATTTTTTTTGGAATAAGGCCTCTGAAACCAAAACCCTAATTTTAGGTCATATGTGCAGGAAATCTTCAGTCTGCCTTTGTGCCTTTGCCATGCTTTGTGATCCCTTGACTTTTATGAACTTTGGGGAGCATATTATGATCATGGAACACACATGGACCCCCTTTGAAAGCTTCAAGACAATTGGGATGGCTCAGATCACTTCTTGGATTGCTCAGACCACAAACCCTAGATGCAGATGAAATGAACTATGCAGTGGGATGTGATATGCTTATGCTAATGAAAAAAAATGAAAGATCACAAGCCATGGTGTGAGAAAAAGTGAGGGCAAATTTGGGGTGTTTACAGCTGCCCCTATTCAAGCATGAGTTAGTTGTGCAGGATGTAAACGCCTGGCTTAACATACAAACAAGATAACTTGTGGTTGAATACCAAAGACAGTCCGAAATTTGCACTCATAGGGGAGTAGAAGAAAAGGGATATAAATTGTAAAAGATAGTATAGTATGAGTATCAAATGAAAGCGATGGAGGACGACCATCGAGCAGAGGACAACTGCTGGGGGTAAAACGGTAAGCAAAGCAATGACGGGGACGACCATCACGTTGGGAAATAAAGAAACCGCGACGGGGACGACCATCGGGTAAGGAAATAAAATTCTCTGGGGATCAAAGGAATGAGGGAAACACTGACGGGGACAACCATCAGGTTGAATAGAAAAGATCAATGATGGGGACGACCATCGGGTAAAACTGATGAAGGACGATCATTAGGAAAAGGAAAAGGGACCACGACGGGGACGACCATCGGGTTTAAAGAATAAATGAAACAATGACGAGGGACGGTCATCAAAAGGTGAAGGACGATCACCTAGAAGGGGACGGCCTGTTCTTTATCACAACATAGGACGAATGCCAGATAGAAAAGGTCAACAATGGGGACGACCATCAGATAAGCATGATGAAGGAAGATCATCAAGAGGTGAAGGAAGATCACCTAGAAGGGTACGGCTGCTCTTTGGGATTATCACGACATAGGACGAATGCTGGATAACAAGATCAACAATGGGGATGGCCATCGGATAAATGATGAGGGACGATCATCATAAGGTGAAGGACGATCACCTAGCAGGGGACGACTGCCGAAAGTATCACGACATAGGACGAATGCCGGATAGAAAGTTCCAACAATGGGGATTCCACTGGGGAAAGGATGAGGGACGGTCATCCAAAGGTGAAGGACGATCACCTGGCAGGGGACGGCTGCCGAATAATATCACGACATAGGACGAATGTCGGATAGAAAAAGTAGTTTTTGTTTCTGTGGGGATGTAAACACGGACAAATGCTTACACCTTAAAATAAAAGGTATAAGTGTTTGACAGTGTGTATAGACTAAAGATGCGGACGAGCATCCTTAGGACCACGATACAAACGAGTATCAATAGAAGCAAACGCTGACACGTGTTTAAGGGTGATGATATGGACGAGTATCAATCGGTTAAGCAAGGAACACGAACGAGTGTTTGATCTGCTGAGGAGTGATATATACAAGATACAGACGAGTATCTAGGACTCATGTATAAGTATGTACAAGTATTGATCTGCTGGTGAAGTATGTGCAAGACACGGACGAGTGTCAAAAAGGGATTGACCAAGGGACATAGACGAGTGTTTGACTTGTTGGGGAAGCATGACACGGGCGAGTGTCAAAAAAGAATATGTACAAGTTATGAACAAGTGTTTGAGAATTCTGTATAAGTAAGATATGGACGAATACCAAAGGGATTATGGCGACTTCACTGGGGAAAGATGGCACAGACGAGTGTCGAAAAGAACACATATAAATATGAACATACATTTGTACTTGAGAGTGAAAAAGGGATGTCTTGTCTTTTATCTGCAGGGGATATAAGTTTTATATATTACTGGTGAAGTGATTATGATGTTTACAGGTGATTGGCTCGAACTTGGCTTATGATCATGCAAATGTTTGATTTTTGCTGTAATGCTCCGTATTAGACGGAATGCTACGCTTAGTTTGGGGGAAAATGATACGAATGCCATGATTATGTAAATGAGAAACCCAATCCGAGATCCGGATCCTGTGGGGATAAAGATCTCGGTTTATCTGTCCGGAGGGAGAACTCCGCCAGGGATGAGGAAGTTTCAGCAACTCCGCTGGGGAAGTATTTTAGGCATTTCTTTACTGGGGAGAAAATGGTAACTCTGACGGGGAATAGAAAGTTCCCGGCTACTTTGCTGGGGAAAAACCGTCAGGCATTGCTCGGGAGATCCTGCTTGGGGAGGAGATAACTTCTGGGAAGTAATCTGTTGTCACTGCTTCGTCCAAGTGATACGCTGGGGATTGATGAATTCCTTAAGGGATCTTCTGGGGGATAAAAACTTCATGAGGAAATACTTCTTGTCAAGGAGTCCTGCTGATGATGCGATTGCTGGCTTGGCTGGGGATATAATGCCTGATATGCCCCATGTTGTGAAATGGTCTGCCTTGAGTACCTGCAACCTGTTAAGACAAAGGAAACGCACAAGTGTCCCAAGATATCCTTAATCAGATTCCTTCATAGGAGTTAGATTTTCCTGAGAGTAACATATTTCCTGCAAGCTTTTATTAAAATGGCTCATATGTTTTCATGCAAGTATTGTATTATGAACTTTGGACATTTTGCAAACGGAACAAAAATGTACAAAAACAAAGTGTGACTGAATATTCTGATTTTATTGATTTGTGTGCCCTGAATAGGCAAGTACAGTGAAGAAGCGAATCCCTGAAATGAGGAGATTGTTGTAAAATTGAGAAAATAAAAGTGTTGGCAATGTTTGAAGTTGATGCTCCAGTGAGCTTCCTTTGCTATGACCTTGGCGTTCTTCTCATCTTTCTTTATGAAGAAGATTGATTTTGACCGACGCTTTATCCTTTCGAAGATTTCCATGTTGTAAGTGATACAGACGAATTCAGAATGCAGTTGTTCGCTTTTTCCCAGATTTTGCGTGGATCGCCATTTCGGGCTTTCAATCCACCGGGATACCCATTTTTGCCTGAGCTGTCCGATGTGGCTTTTCAACTCAGCGGGTGTACACATTTTTTTAATAAATTTTTCTCTTATTTTTTCCCGAGTCTTTTATTCTGTTTTTGACTCGTCGGGATGCCCTATTTTTTCCTGGACTTACATTCTGTTTTTATGTCCAGCGGGTCTTTTATGCGAAGTATTTTTTAACTGCATCTGAATTCATAGGAGATAAGAAATCCTCGCCATCCATAGTAGTGAGCATCAGTGCCCCACCAAAGAAAACTTTCTTTACTATGAATGGGCCTTCGTAGTTCGGCGTCCATTTGCCCCTGTGGTCTGTATGAGGAGGAAAAAGTCTTTTCAGAACAAGCTCTCCCACTTGGTATTCTCGAGGCCTGACTTTCTGATTGAAGGCTTTCTTCATTCGCTTTTGATATAACTGCCCATGACAGATAACTGCTAATCTTTTCTCTTCAATTAGGCTCAGTTGATTATATCGGGATCAGACCCATTCTGCTTCATCCAGTTTCACATCCATCATTACCCGTAAGGAGGGTAGTTCAACTTCAACAGGTAGGACAACTTCCATACCATACACAAGCTGATAAGGTGTTTTCCAAGTAGATGTTCTGATAGAGGTTCGGTACCCGTGTCAGGCAAATGGTAGTATTTTGTGCCAGTCTTTGTAGGTGACTACCATCTTTTGCACAATCTTCTTGATATTCTTGTTAGCCGCCTCAACATAGCCATTCATCTTTGGCCTGTAAGGAGAAGAGTTGTGATGTTGAATTTTGAAGTCCCGACAAAGTTCTGCCATCATATTATTGTTCAAATTGGAACCATTATCAGTAATGATTCGCTCGGGAACTCTATATCGACAAATGATATCTCTTTTCAGAAATTTAGCTACCACTTGTCTGGTGACGTTTGCGTACAAAACTGCTTCAACCCATTTGGTGAAGTAATCAATGGCTACCGGGATGAATCTGTGACCATTTAAAGCAGTCGGTTCAATCTTTCCAATCATATCAATTCCCCACATGGCGAAGGGCCAATGTGAAGACATTACATTCAAAGGATTTGGAGGTACATGCACTTTATCTGCGTAGATCTGGCATTTGTGGCATTTTCTGGCATAGGCACAACAGTTTGCATCCATTGTGATCCAGTAGTAACCCGATCTTAACAATTTCTTTGCCATTGCATGTCCTCTTGCATGGGTACCGAATGAAACTTCATGTACTTCATGCATCAGTAGGTCTGCTTCTTTCTTGTCAACACATCTGAGCAGGACAATGTCGAAGTTTCGCTTGTACAAAGAACCATTAGTATTGAGGAAGAAACTGCCGGCTAGCCTTCTTAATGTCTTCTTATCATTTGACGATGCCCCAGGTGGGTATGTCTGAGTTTCCAAGAAGCATTTGATGTCATGTTACCAAGTCTTATTATCAGTGACAATGTCCACGGAGAATACATATGCCGGTCGGTCCAGTCTGGATACCAAAATCCGAGGTACATAATTAGCGGCTTGTATTTTGATCATGAATGAAATGGTAGCCAAAGCGTCTGCAAACTGATTCTCATCTCGAGGGATGTATTCAAGCTTAACTGTTGTGAAGAAGGTCAACAATCTCCTCGTATAGTCACGGTAGGGAATCAGATGCTCCTGATGAGTGTACCACTTGCCGTTGGTCTGATTGATTACCAAAGCTGAATCTCCGAATACATTCAAGGTTTTGATCCTGAGGTCAATGGCTTCCTCAAGACCCATGATACAAGCTTCGTATTCTGCTTCGTTGTTAGTGCAAGCAAAGATGAGTTTTGCTAAGAAAGGCATATGGACTCCTTTGGGTGTGATAAGTACTGCACTAACCCTACGACCGTTGCAATTAACTGCCCCATCGAACATCATAGTCCATGCTTCTTCTGGGTCAGACCCTTTAGTATGAATTGGCTCTTCAAAATCTTTTGCTTTTAAGAACATGATGTCTTCGTCAGGGAAGTCAAATCTCATAGGATGGTAATCATCAATGGGTTACTCATCCAGATAGTCAGACAATACACTGCCCTTGATGGCTTTCTGAGAGGTGTACTGAATGTCATATTCTGTTAGAATCATTTTCCATCTTGCAACCCTTCCGGTAAGTGCTGGCTTCTCAAATATGTATTTGAATGGATCCATCTTTGAGATCAATAAGGTAGTATGAGTCAACATATACTGTTTTAGTCGGCGAGCAGCCCACGCTAAAGCATAGCAAGTTTTCTCGAGCAGTGAATAACATTGTTCACAGTCGGTAAACTTTTTTCTTAGGTAGTATATTACATACTCTTTTCGACCAAACTCGTCATGCTGGCCCAACACACACCCCATTGACTCTTCTAATACTGTCAGGTACATGATTAAATGTCTTCCTTCAACTGGAGGCCTGAGAATTGGAGGTTATTGCAGATACTCCTTGATATTGTCAAAAGCTTTCTGAGAGTCATCGTTCCACCTGACTGTTTGTTCCTTTCTTAACAGCTTGAACAAGGGTTCACAGGTTGCAGTGAGATGAGATATGGACCTTGAGATGTAGTTCAATCTACCTAGGAACCCTCGAACTTCTTTCTCAGTCTTAGGTGCAGGCATTTCCTGAATGGCTTTCACTTTGTCGGTATCAACCTCAATTCCCTTTCACTTACGATAAAACCCAGTAGCTTACCGGAACGTAATGTGCACTTCTTGGGGTTCAACCTTAACTGATACTTTCTCAGACGCTTGAAAAGTTTCAATAGGTTTACCAAATGCTTTTCCTCTATTTGGGACTTGACAATCATATCATCCACATAGCACTCGATTTCCTTGTGGATCATATCGTGGAATAATGTTACCATAGCCCATTGATATGTTTCACCAGCGTTCTTCAGACCAAATGACATTACCTTGTAGCATAACGTTCCCCAAGGCGTGCTGAAGGTTGTCTTTTCCATGTCTTCAGGTGACGTCTTAATCTGATTAAATCCATAAAATCCATCCATGAAGGAAAATACTGAGAACTGAGCTGTGTTATCTACCAAAACATCAATGTAAGGTAATGGGAAATCATCTTTCGGGCTTGCTCTGTTCAGATCCCGGTAGTCGACACACATACGCACCTTGCCATCCTTCTTAGGTACAGGTACAATGTTAGCAACCCACGGCGGGTAACTAGTTACAGCAAGAAAACTGGCGTCCCACTGCTTTTGTACTTCTTCTTTGATTTTCATGGCCATGTCCAGGCGAGTACGACGCAACTTTTGTTTAACTGGCGGACTATCTTCTTTCAATGGCAACCTGTGCATGATGATGTATGTATCCAAACCCGGCATATCTTGATAAGACCAAGCGAACACATCGACATATTCTCGAAGCATACTGATGAGTTGTTCTTTCACTGGAGCTTGCAGACTGACCCCGATCTTCACCTTTTTCACATCTTCCTCGGTACCAAGATTGACAGTTTCAACCTCCTCCTGGTGAGGAGCAATCACTTTTTCCTCTTGTCTTAACAACCTGGCCAACTCCTCAGGAAAATCATAGTCTTCATCAACCCCTTCATCTGCTTGATTAATCGGATTGTCGAAGTCATACAAGGTCATAGCTGTAGAAGCAAGCCTTCAACCTCGAAGATTTTGATGAAGACAACACGACTATCATGCGCTTTATATTTGCATAAAGTCAAAATCTCTCAAACATGGTTTAGCAACAAGCATCGGCGTTGTGATCAAGTTTCCTTCGCACACTCGGTTTATTTCAAGCTTGGACGCAAAACATTGAGGTACATCAAAATCCTTTACAAATTGATGTACAAGTGTTCAATAAATTATTTCACATGTTATCATATTGCATATAATTTTTGAAAGGTTTTTAAAACGGTTTAACATTTTTAAAACTAAGATTTTTTCTGTTTTTAACAGTGTTAACCGGTTAACCATTTGGTTAACCGGTTAACGGCTTCAATTTTTCAAATACAGAGTTAACGTTTATATGCGTTAACCGGTTAACCATTTGGTTAACTGATTAACACTGATGAATTTTTGAAAAATTATTTTCTTTGAAATTCAAAAATGTACCTTTTTATTATACCTCTTCAAATTAAATTTTGTTTCATAATTTCTCACACCTTTTTGTAAGGGTGTCTTAAACTTATATATGCTGAAGTTTTTAAATTCAAAAACATCTCCTAGAATTTTTATAAGAAAATCATTCAATCAAAATCACTTTTTTTTGAGATATATTTTCAAACTTCAAAAGTTTTCATATTGTGATTCATAACTTTCTCATACTCATCTTTGAACACTTGTATTGATATTTATAAAGTGAATTTTGATCAAAGGAGAAGATCAACTTAGATTGATATCAAACATTGTACTACTCTAAAAAATACAAAGAATTATAATAGATTTTCTATTGTGACTTGTGAAAGTTTGTTGGACTCAAGGGATAATGATTGCAAGAGGATTGTTCTTGCACACTAGGTTGTTTAGTTGTTTAGAAAGTAGGCCTCAACGATTGAAGGTGTGATAGGTTGTACATTTCTAAAGACTAGTGAAAATCTCTTTCATGTTGGAAAGAGGACTAGATGTACCTTCGGATTGTGAAGGGAACCAGGATAATTTTTCGTGTCTCTTTTACTTTCTCGCTTTATAGTTTTCACCCCATAAACAAGCAAAAGATAAATCCATCCATCAACGAAAAATAGTCAAAAAGTTTTATAACTCCTAATTCACCCCCCTCTTAGGCGTACTTTGAATCTACAATTGGTATCAGAGCAGGTTTAGGTAACCTGTTCCTACAAGATCTTGTATGGCTTCTGCAAACTCGAATCCTATTTTCAAAGATGGTGGAAGTAGCAACAAGCCTCCACTCTTCTTTGGAGAACTTTGATTTTTGGAAAATCAGAATGAAAGCACATCTTGAAGCCCAAGGAGAAGGCATATGGGAAGCGATAGAAGAAGGTCCTCATAATCCTGTTAACGTGATCAATGGTGTTGGAACCTCAAATTTAAAGAATACTTATGATGAAGATGATAGGAAGAAGATCCTGAATGAGAAGAAGGAAATCAACATACTCCAAAGCGCTCTTAGTATGGACGAGTTCTTCCGCGTATCACAATGCAAATCGGCAAAGGAGATTTGGGATACTTTGGTAGAAATGCGTGAAGGAACAACAGAAGTAAAAAGATCAAGGCTTAATACTTTGAGTCAAGAATATGAAATATTTCGTATGCAGACCGGAGAATCTATTGTTGCCTTACAAAAAAGATTCGTTCATCTAACAAATCACTTGATTACTCTCGGGAAGACCTTCACCAACGACGATCTCAACTTGAAAGTCCTAAGATCCTTGACAAGGGAATGGCAACCGAAAGTGACCGCTATTTTGGAAAAGAAGAGTCTCTCAACAATGACATTCGCATCTCTATTTGGCAAACTTCAAGAGCACGAATTGGAACTTGGAAGGCTCGAGAAGCACGAAAGTCAAGAGAAAAAGTCCAAGGGAATTGCCTTGAAGATTGACATGAAGGATGAAAAAGATGACGAGACTTCCGAAGATGAGAACTTCATGCTTCTTATCAAGAAGCTTGGTAAGTTTTTTAACAAAAATAAAAATTCCTCTTTTCCTAAAAAGAATAAACATTTCAGGAAGAAGGATGCATCCACATCGATTCAAGAAGTTACATGTTATGAATGTGGGAAGCAAGGTCACATAAAGCCAAATTGTCCAAGACTTGCAATGAAAGGAGGATTCAAAGGCAAGAAGGATTTCAAGAATAAAAAGGCTTATGTTGCTTGGGACGATAATGAAGTTAGTTCCTCATCGGAATTGGAAAGCGATGAATGTGCAAATATGGCTCTAATGGCTTCACATCACTCCGATGAAGAAAATGACGAGGTTAGTAGCAACTTTTCAATTTATGAAAATGATGCACAAGAAGTCATATATGAACTTCTAAAAGAATGCAAGACTTTATATAAAAACATTTCATCCCAAAAGAAATGAATACTATCTTTAGAAGAACAAAATGCATCTTTTGGAAAGTACATTGAAAATGAAAAAAAAAATTGATGGATGAAAAACAAAGCCTTGTATGCAAAAATTGTGTGTCATTATCTTTTCAAATTGTTCAACTTAAAAGAGTCTTAGAAAGATATGAAAAAGGTCAAATTGGCTTGGAGGAAATTCTTAGGCACCAAAGATATCCTAATGACAAAAGTGGTTTAGGATATTCTAAGTTTTCCAAACCAAGCACAAGTGAAACCGTTTTCGTAAAGGCTAGTGAACAAATTGTTAAAGAAAAGACTAACAATTCTAAAACTATGCATCAAAGTCATAAAAAGAAAAGAATCATTAAGAAACAAAAATATGTTCCTAGATATAAATGTCAATTTAGACCTACTTATTTTTATTGTGGAATCAAAGGCCATACACCTAATACTTGCTATGTGCGCAACATTGGTGTTGCTAAAGGGCACTATGTGTGGGTTGAAAAGGGTACTAACTACCAAGGACCCAAAGCAATTTGGGTACCTAACAATACTTGACTTTGTGTTTGTAGGTATGCTTAAAAACAACTTCTACTAAATGGTATCTTGATAGTGGTTGTTCAAAGCATATGACGGGCGATATCAACAAATTTTCAAGTCTATCACTTAAGGCCAAAGGATATGTTACTTACGGTGATGATAATAAAGGAAAGATTCTTGGAGTTGGAACTGTTGGTGCATCTCCTCATACAATCATCGAAGATGTCCTTTATGTGGAAGGCCTTAAACACGACCTTCTTAGCATAAGTCAATTGTGTGACAAAGGGTTCCGAATCAACTTCACAAAGGAGGAATGCTTGATAGAACATGAAGTCACTCATGACCTCTTGCTAAAAGGTAAAATATTTAATAACATTTTCATGATTTCTTTTGATGACTCTTCCTTGAAGTTAAAATGCTTAATGGCAAACAACAACAAGTCATGGCTTTGACATAAGAGATATGCTCACACTCACATGGAGCATTTAAATAAATTAATAAAGCATGATCTAGTTGTTGGTCTTCCGAAGATAAAGTTCATAAATGACAAGTTATGTGATGCTTGCCAAAAAGGGAAGCAAACCAAAACATCCTTCAAGACCAAGAAAGTGATATCTACTTCAAGACCACTACAACTGTTACATATGGATCTTTTCGGTCCATCAAGAACAAAAAGCTTCGGAGGTAACTTTTATGCCTTAGTTATTGTTGATGATTTCTCTCGATACACATGGACATTGTTTTTAGTGCAGAAAAGTGATGCCTTCAAAGCATTCAAGAAGTATGCCAAGCAAATTCAAAACGAGAAGTCACTCTCAATAGTCTCCATTAGAAGCGGCCATGGTGGAGAATTCCAAAACTCATCATTTGAAGATTTTTGTGAAGAACATGGAATCTCTCACAACTTTTCCGCACCAAGGACTCCTCAACAAAACTGTGTCGTAGAAAGGAAGAATAGGGCATTAGTGGAACTTGCAAGAACAATGCTTAGCGACTCAAATCTTCCTAAATATTTTTGGACGGATGCGGTTAGCACGGCTTGTTTTGTGAGTAACCGTGTCAATATTCGACCAATTTTCATGAAGACCCCGTATGAGTTGTTCAAGGGTAGGAAACCCAACATATCCTTTTTCCACATATTCAGATGCAAATGCTTCATTCTCAACAACGGCAAGGACAATCTTGGTAAGTTTGATGAGAAGTCTGACGAAGGTATATTTCTTGGTTATTCTCTCTCAAGTAGAGCTTTTAGAATTTTCAATAAACGAACACTTACGATTGAGGAATCTATTCATGTTTCGTTTGATGAGACTAACCCCTCGAAAGAGGATAATATTATTGTGGATGATGATGATGATGTAGTAGATATATCGCAACAACAAAAGGAGACATCAAAAGACCAAGCAATATCACAAGAAGATGACTCACCAATTATTGAAGAACATCAAGATCTTCCAAAAGAATGGAGAACTCATAAAGATCACCCGATAGATAAAGTTATTTGTGATATTAGCCAAGGCGTTGCAACTCGACTAAATCTCAAGGATGCCTGTCTCAACATGGCATTCGTATCTCAAATTGAACCAACCAAAATCGATGAAGCCTTAGGCGATGATCAATGGATAATAGCTATGCAAGAAGAACTCAACCAATTTGAAAGGAATCAAGTTTGGACTCTTGTACCAAGACCGGATAACAAACACATCATAGGAACAAGATGGGTGTTCAAGAACAAACTTGACGAGAATGGAATCATAGTTCGTAACAAAGCAAGATTGGTCGCACAAGGCTACAACCAAGAAGAAGGAATTGAATTTGATGAAACGTTCGTTCCGGTCGCAAGGTTAGAAGCAATTAGATTATTACTTGCTTACGCTTGTTCAATGAATTTTCAATTGTACCAGATGGATGTCAAAAGCGCTTTTCTAAATGGTTACATCAATGAAGAAGTCTACATCAAACAACCTCCGGGCTTTGAAGACTTCAAGAATCCCTCTCATGTCTACAAGTTGAAGAATGCTCTTTATGGCTTAAAGCAAGCACCAAGGGCATGGTATGACCGTCTTAGCAACTTCCAATGTGAGAAGGGTTTTACGAAAGGAAAGGTTCACAAGACCTTGTTCATCAAGAATTTCAAGGGCAACACCTTACTAGTTCAAGTCTATGTCGACGACATCATCTTCGGATCAACAAACAAAGACCTTTGCGAAGAATTCTCTCTTATGATGCAAGGTGAATTCGAGATTTCCATGATGGGAAATATGAACTACTTCCTTGGATTACAAATCAAGCAAACAAAGGATGGCATCTTCATCAATCAATTCAAGTACTGCAAGGAATTGTTGAAAAGATTCGATATGGACAATTGCAAAGTAATGCCTACTCCAATGGGATCCGGAACATACGTTGATCAAGATCTATCCAGCATTTCAATTGATATTACAAAGTATCGAGGTATGATCGGTTCACTATTATATTTAACGGCAAGCCGTCCTGACATTATGTTTAGTGTTTGTTTGTGTGCCCGCTTTCAAGCTAATCCAAAAGAATCACATCTCACCGCCGTGAAGAGGATCATGAAGTATCTCAAAGGAACGACGCACGTCGGATTATGGTATCCAAAAGGTAGCACATGTTCTTTAATTGGTTATTCTGACGCTCATTATGCAGGATGTAAGACCGATAGAAAGAGTACAAGTGGTACTTGTCACATTCTCGGGAATGCACTAGTATCGTGGGCATGTAAGAAGCAAGCATGCGTTGCACTTAGCACGGCCGAAGCGGAGTACATCGCAGCAGGAAGCTGTTGTGCCCAAATCTTGTGGCTTAAACAACAATTCCTCGATTTCGGTATAGACCTTGGTTGTATCCCTCTCCGATGTGACAACACAAGTGCCATCAATATCACGAAGAACCCGGTCATGCATTCAAGAACAAAGCATATAGATATCCGGCATCACTTCCTTCGAGATCATGTTCTAAACGGAGATGTCGATGTTACGTTCGTGGATACACACAATCAACTCGCTGATATATTCACTAAACCATTGGCTAAGGAGCAATTTTTCAAGATTCGACGAGAACTTGGTATTCTCAATGAAGGTGACATCTAACCCTATCTCTAAAAATTGCTTGTTGAATGTTTTTGCTGCATAATATGTGTTTTTGTTCACTTTGTGTTACAAAAGGATAACACTCATTTTTTGCCGTTTTTGATCTTTCACTCTTTCGGTTATCCGAAAAACATCGTTTTTAAAATATTTTTTGATCAAAAGTTGCGTTATGATAATTGCTAACACTTTGTAAAATAATTTCGTCAAAAATATTTCCCTACATAGCCCCAACCATGCTGCTGTCCCTTTAAATTTTTTGAAATTTTTTGCCCGTTAACCGGTTAACGCATCCCAGACAGCAGTCCTGGGTCACGTGGTGGACATATATTTGTTGGTTTTGTTTTTTCTTATTTTATGTACTTTGTCACATGTTTGTTGATGAGTCAAATGTTTTTTTAATACCTCTTTCAAACTCCTCATTCATAAGCTCTTCACTCTCTTTGACTCACCATTAAAACTCCACTACCTCTTTTTCACTCTCTCTTCTCCAAAACCATAACCACTCCATTAATACACCATTAAAACCCACTCCACTAAAACTCTTCTATAAACTCTACACTCTCAACTTCACTCTCCATACACTCAAACCCTAATCCGAAAATACCTCCACACAACCCAAACCCTAAGCTTCAACCTCTCTTCAATGGCTCCAAGGAAAGGAAAGGCTCCTGTGTCAGTATCAAAATCCAGCAGTGAAGAGGAAATGGCCATGGAATCAACCAAGAAGCGGATAATGGATTTTCGTGTCCGGGTTCGACATCTTCTTAAGGATAAGTATGTGAATCTGAAATCCTTTGAAACTTTTAAGTTTCTGGCATTGTTAGAATATCAGGGGATGCTAGACTTCATTGCTGATAATGGAAAAGTATATCCGGATTTGGTAAAATCCTTTATGAACAACATGTCTCTTAACTGTGATGATAAGGATAAACACCAACTGTTTGCTATTGTAAGGAACTGTGAAATTGGAGTTGACCTAGGTACTCTTGCTGCTTCATTGACTATCCCATATTCGGGTGTTTTCCTCCGAAAAGGGGTAAACCATGATGAAGGAAAATGGGCAAACTATGACAAAATGGAATAATATTATCAGATTTGTCAGTTTCCGAAGGTAGCCGTGGTATCCGGCCAACGTACCTCCCGGGTACTATGCTATGCTAAGAACCTATCTGTGCATGATCGGATGCTACACTACATCCTTTGTCATGTTTTGCTGCCCAAGGATTCCAACTTGTCTCAGATTAATGATTTGGAAATGCAAGTCCTTTTTGCTGTCAAGAACAAGATTAGGGTGAAATGACTTCCTACTATGATGTATCATTTGAAGCAACAACTTGCTCTCAAGATAAGATTACCCTATGGCTGCCTCATTTCAAGAATTCTGGAAATCACCGATATGGAAATCGGTAGAGAGCCTTTTATCGCTATGACCACTACGGCTAATGAGATTAATGGAGTCACTATCATCAAGAACACCGGCATAATCCAAAGCAACGATGGAACCTACAAGTATGACGACGAATCCTCCAACTCCACCTCCATCCCACCTATTCCCGAAAACGGCATCACAAATGACTTCCTATACTCAACCATCATGACAAACCACCATGAAATCATGCGTGCCTTCAAAAGCCTTCGGAACTTAGTCTTAAGCTCCCGAAACCCAACCGAGTTTGTTGATGAGGATGAGGACGGTAGCGAAGAGGAGGAAGAAGATGATGAGGATGTATCGGAAGAGGAATGAGGACCTTGTTTTCTTGCTGTTTATTTTACCATGCTTTAAGTCTAGTTTATGCAATTTTGTTTCAAACATAAGTCCTATGGTTATTAGGAAATTTTGGTTTCCATGTTCTAAGTTTTTCCACTTTATGCTAGTACTCTTGTTGGCTATGTTGCAATTATGCTTATGCTTCTATGTGTGTTTTGCTTGCATGTCTTACTTGATGCATATTTTTTATTCAATGCGTGTATGATGCTTTTCGTTTCATATCAATGCTTGTTGGTCTATTCCTTTTTGCTAATGCCAAAGGGGGAGAAGACTTTGTTTCTCTAATGCCTCTCGATGCAGAATTTCTTTAGCTACTGCCGCTATTATTTAGGGGGAGTTGCTATATTTAGGGGGAGGATCATCTTAGAGAAACGTCGATCAAGATCTCGCACTTTTTTGGTTGTCATCATCAAAAAGAGGGAGAATGTAGAAGCACGCCTTCAACCTCGAAGATTTTGATGAAGACAACACGACTATCATGCGCTTCATATTTGCAAAAAGTCAAAGCTATCAAACATGGTCTAGCAACAAGCATCGGCGTTGTGATCAAGCTTCCTTCGCACACTCGGTTTATTTCAAGCTTGGACGCAAAACATTGAGGTACATCAAAATCCTTTACAAATTGATGTACAAGTGTTCAATAAATTATTTCACATGTTATCATATTGCATATAATTTTTGAAAGGTTTTTAAAACGGTTTAACATTTTTAAAACTAAGATTTTTTCTGTTTTTAACAGTGTTAATCGGTTAACCATTTGGTTAACCGGTTAACGGCTTCAATTTTTCAAATACAGAGTTAACGTTTATATGCGTTAACCGGTTAACCATTTGGTTAACCGGTTAACACTGATGAATTTTTGAAAAATTATTTTCTTTGAAATTCAAAAATGTACCTTTTTACTATACCTCTTCAAATTAAATTTTGTTTCATAATTTCTCACACCTTTTTGTAAGGGTGTCTTAAACTTATATATGCTGAAGTTTTTAAATTCAAAAACATCTTCTAGAATTTTTATAAAAAAATCATTCAATCAAAATCACTTTTTTTTTAGATATATTTTCAAACTTCAAAAGTGTTCATATTGTGATTCATAACTTTCTCATACTCATCTTTGAACACTTGTATTGATATTTATAAAGTGAATTTTGATCAAAGGAGAAGATCAACTTAGATTGATATCAAACATTGTATTACTCTAAAAAATACAAAGAATTATAATAGATTTTCTATTGTGACTTGCGATCCAAGTTTGTTGGACTCAAGGGATAGTGATTGCAAGAGGATTGTTCTTGCACACTAGGTTATTTAGTTGTTTAGAAAGTAGGCCTCACCGATTGAAGGTGCGATAGGTTGTACATTTCTAAAGACTAGTGAAAATCTCTTTCGTGTTGGAAAGAGGACTGGATGTACCTTCGGATTGTGAAGGGAACCAAGATAATTTGCCGTGTCTCTTTTACTTTCTCACTTTATAGTTTTCATCCCATAAACAAGCAAAAGATAAATCCATCCATCAACGAAAATAGTCAAAAAGTTTTATAACTCCTAATTCACCCCCCTCTTAGGCGTACTTTGAATCTATAATAGCAGTGTCGTTATCGGTGTAATCTGGAGGATTATCTCTGCAAGGGTTGAGATTTGTTTATTTTAGTGATTGATTTTATCTTATTTAGGAAAAAAGTGAATGAAGTTTATTAAGAAAAACATTGCCATTTATTGTTTTGTGCGAAAATAACAAAAATGAAAAGACAGTGAGCGAAAAAGAAGATAGTTTGCAAAAGATGTCCATTGTTCATTAATCATTCATTTGCACAAAATACATATATGGCCCTATTACAAAATGAGTCCTGACACCTTGGGCAAGATGCAGGACCTGATGCATGCTTAAACTGGAAATAATAATTACTCTGCAGAAGTAATCCTTATAATTTCCTGGGAAGACTAGTTGAGGACTTGCTAGCCTGGGACCCTTGGACGAATCCAGCTTTCCAGGTTGAAGTCGCTTTCAGCCTCGTCTTCCACATTGTTGATTGCATCTGGGGTCAGCATACCCCCACTGATAAACTTGGGAGCTTCAGCAGCCTCCTCTCGGACCTGTCGGGATGGTTTGTAACCCAAACCGAACTTGTCTTCCTTGATCTGAACTTGCAGCAGCTTTCCCCAACCCTGGGCATTCCCGTCTTCAACAACCTTCCGAGCTTGTTTGTAAGAAGAGATTGAAGTACCAGACACTTCAGCTGTTGCTTCATTGACATTGAGGGCCTCAAACCCTTGGCTTATTGTCTCATGGATCTCTCTGTCCATCTCAATATACTTGTAAGTAGCTAGATGACTGACGAAGATATCCTCCTCCCCAAAATTTTTGATAACTTGGCCCTCCCATTTGTATTTTAACTTCTGGTGAATGGTTGACGTTACTGCGCCAGCGGTGTGAATCCAAGGCCGACCCAACAGACATCTATAGGCAGACTGAATGTTCATCACGTAGAAGATAGTTTTGAAGATCTGTGGGCCAATTACCACAGGCAGCTCAATTTCCCCAAGAACCGATCTTTTAGAACCGTCAAAGGCTCCCACCACCAGGTTACTTGGACGCAGTGCAAGACCATCATATTCCATCTTGACCAAGGCTTTCTTTGGAAGAACATTGAGTGAGGACCCAGTGTCAACCAAGACATTAGAAAGAACAGCACCTTTACACTCCAAGGTGATATGCAAAGCCTTATTATGGTTACGGCCCTCCGTAGTTAGATCAGCATCGGTGAACCCTAGTCCATGACTAGTATTGACATTATAAACCACCGTTTCTAGTTGATTGACTGTAATCTCTTCTGGCACGTAAGTTGCGTGCATGAGTTTGAGAAGTGCATTCCTGTGGGCTTGGGAACACATTAGCAGTGATAGAATAGAGATTTTGGAGGGTGTCTGATGGAGCTGGTCCACAAACTTGTAGTCACTCTTCTTGATTATTCTCATGAATTCGTCTACATCCTGGTCAAAGGATGTCTTCTGAGTTTCCTTGGCAATAGGTTCTTCACGCACCACACTCTTGCCCTTAGCAGCAGCTTTTGCTTCAGCATTAGTTCTTGGGAATTGTGAGGCGAAGAGACGTCCGCTTCGAGTGAAACCTCCGCCTCCCCCTACATTATCAATCTGTGGTGTGGGAGTGTCAAGAGTGACTTTCTTTCTGTCGCAATATAAATCTGAGCCGTAGTGCCAAGGTACAACATTACTGCTGTCATATGGAACTGGTCCAGGCACCATGATAGTAACCAGACTGATTGCTACAGAAGAAGGAGTTGAGACAGTCTGAGGTTCATAATAAATTGTGACAGGAGGCTTGATGGGAGATGGTGCTGGTGATGAAGGTTGCTGATGTTGATGGAGATGTTAACGTGAGTTGTTGAAAGAATCTGGGACGTGGATTGTTACCGAATCATAGTAAATGGTAACTGTAGAAATGTCTTCATTGATGGTTGTTGTTGTTGTAGAAGGATGTGTTGAACTGATGTCTGTCGAAGTTGAAGAAGGGATGATTGTTGATGTTGTAGAAGAATCTGTTGGAATGATTGTTGTTGAAGTTGTAGGGGTGATATCTGTCATATCTGATGAAATGATGTGTGCTGGTGTTGTAGGAGGAATGTTTGCTGATTTTATAAGAGCTGGAACCGTTGAAGTGATCTGTAAAATGCCTTCTTTGATAAGATTGTTGATACCGGTCTTCAAATTTGCACAACCTTTGGTAGAAATCTTGCAAGCTTCGCAATGGGCCTCACAACCCGGGAACACTTGGCACTTCAGAAGCTGGGTTTTAACCTTGGCCAGAGGTGTTTGAATACTTGCAACACTGTCAATTAGGCTTAATGTTTTACCTTCCTCAATGGAATTTATCCTAGGCCTACCATGTCTAGGCATAGGATTCTTGGTAACACTTGGAGGGGGTGCAAAGTTGACTACCTTAGAATAAATCAAATCTTGAACCTTTATGTGTAAGGCCTTGCATTTCTCTATTGTATGGCCAGGTGCATTGGAGTGGAAGGCACATCGGGCATTGGTATCATAGTTTCTTGGGAGATTCTAGGGATCTGGTGGGGCTAGAGTCCTCAATTCGATCAGATTGAGCTTTAATAATTGTGGAAGTAAGGCAGCATAGGGCATCAGAATGGGATCGATAACCCTGTTGATTTGTGAAGTCCCTTGTTAAAATGGACGTTGTTACTGATTGTTATTGTTGTAAGATCTATGTTGAGGAAATTGTTGTTGCGGTGGGAAGTGATGTTGTTGAGGATACTGTTGTTGAGGCGCTAGAGCTGGAATGGTGATAGCATCCACTGATCTTGGCATGTATTGAGGCCTACCTCTGCCCATATGCACTGAGTTGGTCTCACATGTCCTACGAGGTCCAGAGAAAGGTTTCCTGGCATTGATGGAACTAGTACCGTTGTCTGAAATTTTGCCCATCTTCAAAAGACTCTCAATTCTCTCACCAGCTATAACTACATCAGCAAAGCTAGTGGAAGAGAAAGCAGCAAGTCTGTCGATGTATGTTCCTTGCAATGTGTTCATAAACATGTCGGCCATTTCTCTTTCCGACATCGGAGGCTGGACAACAGTAGCGAGCTGTCTCCACCTTTGGGCATATTCCCTAAAGCTTTCTCTTGAAGACTGAGACATACCCATTAGGAGAGTCCTGTTGGGAGCCATGTCCAAGTTATATTGATACTGGCGTATGAAAGCTTCGACCAAATCCTTCCAGTTTCTGACTGTTGCTCTGGACAGGTGAGAATACCATTCACGGGATGCCCCGATCAAACTGTCTTCGAAGTAGAACATCCACAACTTTTCGTCCATAGTATAAGCTTTTAGTCTCCCCAGAAAGGACTGCAGGTGAGTACGTGGACAAGAGGTACCATTATATTTATCAAAGCAAGGAGGCTTGAATTTGTGAGGAATCCTGACTCCCTCAACTAGACCCATGTCCATTACATCAAATCCCAAAGAGTTTTGGGACTCCAAAGATTTCAACTTTTCTGCTATTTCGTCCAGACGACGATCATATACTTCATCCCCAAAACCAATCATTGTAAACTGTTCTTCTTGAGGGTCCTCTTGCAAGGCACGACCTCCAGTGTTTCCTTAGGTATCTCTGATAACATTGACTTTAGATTGAGATGAGGCCCGAACTCTGGTGGATTTTTTCGTGGCTGCCCGTGATCATTGTTACTAGTACCTCCTGTACCTGGATGATTCTCTTCTGGAGTTTGCCGCTCGACTAACTCTCTTAATCTTTCTTAGCTCTAAGCCAACCCAGTCATCACTACCATGAACTGGTTCATCTGAGCCCTCATCCCAGTTCTCTCATTAGCCATCTGAGTTCTCACGTCAATCAGATCTTGTTGAACTTGGTCCATCTGTAAGCTTGGAAGGTTGTTTCTGGTTGGATACCGGTGAACTCTGTTGATGGGGAAAACCCTCTTGCGAGCAATGTTTCCTAAAACACACAACAAAGTGAGAAAACAACAACAAAAACACCTGCAAGACAAAGAATAAGGTTAGTATGCAATGCAATATGTCTATTTGTCTTCCAAGGGTATCCGGTTTGGTTCTTTGGTTTTGACCTTCCAGGCCTCTGGGAATGAAGATGTTGAAGAGAAATGAAGCCCAAGAGAAAATCCAAGTAATACATAAACCATATATTACAAATGCAAAAGATATATAGTTTACGATTACAACAAGTTCCCATGGTGGGTCAAAATACAATTAAGTCAAGAAACACAACAAAATCACCATGAGAAATAAAGTACAACCAAAATAAAATACAAGTACAAAGAAATCAAACATCCAGCCCAAAGTCATCCTCCTTGACTTCCTTCAAAAGAGCATCTGTCACTGGTCCAACTGGATGCTCTGTGATGGTCCTGATAAGAAGGTTCCTAGTTGCAATGACACTTGTCATCTTCTGGTACTTGTCTTGGTCTTTTGATCTCTTCAACCCTACTCGGAGTTTCAACTCGGAGATTTCCTTCTATGCTGCTAACAAGGCTTCCTGACTCTTCTTCTCATTAGCTTCCAACTGCTCAATCTTAGCCTGCGTCTTCTGATCTTCTTGCAAACGAGATTCAGTGATCCTGATCCATCTAGCCTGACTCTCCTCTAGGTAATTCTCAGCTCTGGCTTTCTGAATCTTAGCTTCTTTGCAAGCATTCTTCAATACCAACTCCCCTGCTCGGGCTTTTCTGATGAAGTCCTCTATCTTTTCTATCTTGGTCCTATGCTTGATCCGGAGCTTTTCTAACCTCTCAATATCCAGACGACCGTCATTCCTTTCCCAAAGGGTCTTCTTTAGAGCTTCAGAAAGTTGGGTATTCCTCTCTTTCAGCTTATCAAATTCTTCTAAACTGACTGTAGCTACAAGCTCTATTGCTAATGGTCCTGGAACATCTTCTAGGGTGAATGGCATGCGAGTGATCCGTCCTCTGATGCAAGACCATTCCAAGTACTGAGCTGAAGCTATGTTGTTGCACTTGCCAAGAATAGCTGTCCCTTTTGTCTGTATGTTATCCCAAGCCCAGGCTGCTTTTCGGATGATGGCATGATTATTCTGAACATCACAGTAAAGGGTCTCTGCTAAGTCCTGCTCTCTTGGGGGATGTACTAAGGCATACCCTAGCTTCCTTTTGAAAAGCAAAGGATTGTAGTTGATGCAACCCTTCACTCTTATAAGAGGTACATTGGGATACTGCCCACAACTTGTAATTATGTCCCTGCCCTTGGTGCTCTGAGTACACCATCTGATGTCTTCTGAAGTGAGAGCAATCATTCTCTTAGCCCAATTTCTTGACTGATGAGGATTCAGGAAAGCTTTTGTCTTTGGCAGGTGTCTCAATAACCAACAGTAGAAGTGAGGTGCACAACATCTGACTAGTCTTCCCCCTCTGTTTCTCATTTCTCTGATGCACTGAGTAGTAGAAATCCCCTAGCAAGGTAGGAACTGGATTCTTCAGCAGGAAGATATGAATAGCATTCTTGCTTACAAACTTAGGCTCATCTGCAAACAAGATGATTCCATATACACTAAGATCCAGGATGGCACAAATAGTTTCCCACTTCCCTGCTACAGCATGACTGGTGGCCTGAGTGATCAAGAAGTCCAAATGGAGGCTTGGGATTCCAGCCTTGGTGGTCATATGCTGATCAATGATGGTGACTTCCAAATGCAGAGCCTTAGCTATGTCTTCATTCCTAGGAGCAGTCATATCAGGGTTGATAGGAATTCCTCTTCATAGAACTGAAGGCAAGTGTGAATCATGCTCCTCTGTGATGCATCCAATTCCATAATCATGTCCATGATACTACCATAATGTTCCCTGAATAGAGGGACATGATCAGGAGTGATAAGTGTCTAAATCTGCTTGATGCCTGCTAGAGAGGGCTCAAAGAAATGGTATGTAATGTTGCTCTTCCTGGATGAGTCCATACTGAAAATGGATGCTGATGAAGATAGCTGAGGAAAAATAACTGATGAAGACAACTGGAGAAGATATCAGCTGAAGAAGATCTCTGATGAAGATAACTGATGAAGATGGTTGAGCAGAAGAACAGTCAAAACCAAACCAAAAAAGATGTGGATACCCTGTAAAAACAAATAGACAAAATGTTAATGATGCAGAATGATGTATGCAAAATGATATGCAAGGGTTTATGATTAGGTGCTGGATTTGTCATTTGCTTTGATAGGGTCCATGAGTGATCATAAGTCCGGATGAAGGTCTGAGAACCAGTAACCAGGTGGGGGACTCAAATAAAGAGTCAGAAGTCCAGGGTTTCATAAGATCAGTCCAAAGTAGTGTAACCTTAAAACAATATCAGTAACAGGGTATGTTGAGGCCAAGGGTTCCTGCAAACCTGTAAACATCCCAACCCACTCACAGGTATTGTTCTAGAACAAGGATCCTCAGATTCAGATCTATTATGAGAAGTGTAAACACTTCTAACCCGGAGGTACAATGTTTACCCTAATCATAAATGACCCTCCTCTAATTCACCTCAGATGCTGAAGGTCCTCTAAAAAGGTCATCCAGACTTAGCAGGCTTCCCATATAGCCCTAGCACTACAAGAAATCCGTAGCACAAAGTTCTCAAGAAGAAACCCATGTATGAACCGTGTTTCATATTCCCGCACCAGACAGAAATGGAATGGGAAAGAATATGAAGCCACTCTAATCCTATGTGTCACTCAGGCTCCCAGTGTGGAACCTTTCTCACTGAAATACCCCTCCTACCAAGGTAAACCAACAAATCCAGCACATATATGATATGACAATAATATGAAATGCATAAAACAATAAATGAAAACGATAAATAAATGCAGTAGATAAAGCTGTACAGAAAGCAATAAATAAAGCAAAAACAAAAGAACACATAGCACATAACACCCCCATAAACAAAAATCAAACAAGCGCTAGGAGAAACCTAAAAAAAGAACCAGAAGCCCTGGTTGCAAACTATTTCCCCAGCAGAGTCGCCAAGCTGTCGCTCCCGGAAAAGACATTAAGTCCCACAGTGCAGACGCGAACGGTCGGTGAAAGAGAAGGGTTGAATAGAGTCGCCAGCTAGGCATTTTTATCCCAAGGGAAAGGTAATGCTGCATAAACCTGGAAAGAGATAGATAAGATGGTTGTGAACCAGAGAAACTAAGAAAGGGGGTTGGTTACGACCTGGGAAGGTATTAGCACCCAGATCGTCCATCGTACTCGATGGGATCCGCGCTTACAAGATTGTGTTTAAAAGGGTAGGTAGATGTGCTATCTATGTGCAAAATCTAGGGGAAGAAAGTACAGGTGTTAGTGCAAAAGGTGTGAACTGCTCAGGAACAGAGGCTTAAAAAGGAAGCTGAAAGAGGGGGAAAAAACAGAGACTTTTGTTCGATAACTGTTAAGTTATGCCTACGTATCCTCTCATGCAATGAGGAAGTCAGAACATCGTAGTTCGACTCAAAGAGACTGAAAATAAATTGACTGTGAACTGCTTACTTGTCTATGCTCAAGTGTATGACTCGTCTGGCTCGAGTGCTAACTATCTTGCATTAGACGGAAGAAGCGAGTTCTCGTTTTCAGAATGAGTGTGATGAGAAAAGAATCATGGAGGAGACGTTTATTGTTTGTTTTTGTGTTTTCAGTTTTTTATTGTTTTTTGGTGTTTTGCATAGGATTATGAGCTTAAGCCTAAATCAAGGGTTGTGAACTCATTATATCCTCCCTGATTAGTGATAATGAGCCTACTTAAGTATGAGATAAACATCTCAACTTAATTACCATGATGATGTAGGATTAATATCATTAAACTACTTGTGATTATTTAGATGTTTTTGGGTTTTTGTTTAGTGTTAAGTAATGAGTTTAATCTCTAATCACAAATTAGTGAACTCATTACACCATCCTAATAGAAGGATGATAGATGAAAACACTTAAGCTGAGGAAGATACCTCAACTTAATCCATGGTTAGGGATTAAATTCATTATATAACAAGCCTTTATTAAATGGATTTTAATTAAAGGATAAAATTAAGAAATGTATTTTATGGTTTGTAAGACAACTTGAGGGGGACTTGTCCATTAAACACTAGGGTTATTCCCTCTTAACCATAAGGAAGAGATATAACCCTAATGTAAGGCCCAAGTTACAAGATAAAGTATTAGTGATTATTAATGTGTTTTGATTAAGAGGTGTAAACAAATTAAATGTTTAACACTAAGGATTAAAGTTATACACTCCATCCTAAGATAAGGATGCATGCATAACCCTAATTCAAAGTCCTAAAGCTTTAAGAGTTTAGCCTCTGATTATTGAGATGAGAAGAGAGACTCAAGGAGACTCAAAGGTAAAAAGTTAGGGGGGGGGACTATATACAACCCTAAAAGTTATCATGCTTGTATATCCTATGGTTTGTAAGGCTTAATAGAAGAATCTTCATGAAGGCCACCATGGAAGAAGCAGATGAAAAGAGAAGGAGGGAGAAGAATAAGTTACTTACTTCATGAAGAAGATAAGTAACTTAAAAGGAAGAAAGTAAAAAGGAGAGGACATAAGTGAATTGGATTCACTTCAAAGACAAGTAAAGGATGCAAATGCAAATGAAATAAGAGGTGGGAGGTGAAGGCAAATCCACCTCCCAGATAACTTACCAAAAGTTCCTGAAATGTTAGTATGAATGCATAAGATGCAAAGCAAAAAGAAATGAGATGAATAAAGATGCAAAGATCAAAACCAGAAGTGATTGTGTAATGCTAATGTATTATGAGATGATGCAAAATCATACAAGATTCATATGGATTATCATACAAGGATGAGATGCAATGGAAGCATGTTTAGAAGCATGAAAACACATAAAAGTTCATGAAACAAAATGAATTTAAAGCATGCCAAAATGATACAACAATGATCAAGCAATTTCAAACATCTCCTAAGATGTCTAAGATGACATACAAAAGAATGGAATGGCATGGAAAGTTCATAAGTTCATGATATGCAAAGAAGAATGTAAATGAAGATGCAAAATTAGGGGTTTTAAGGCAACATGAGATGCATATGACCAAAACAGAAGCATTCAACATGATAAAAAATTGAAATTGAGTTCAAACAAACCCTAAACCTATACAAGATCACACCCCAAAGGAGAAGGTCAGAAGCCAATCCTAGTGAAAGTTATGAAATTTCTAAGTTAACTAGGGTTTTTGGGTGATTCTTAAGGGAAAATGCAAATCAAATTGAAAATGAAATATAAAAATAGGAGATAAATAACCTAGAAACTATATGCAATATGAAAAACAATGCAAAAAGAATCAAATTCAAACTCATCATGGTTAGGGAGAAATGAATTTTTCAAGTTAGGGTTAGAAAATGTGAAATTTAAGAACCCTAATTCAAAGAAAATTGTGAAAATGTGATCAAACCTAAAAAGAAATTTGTATGGTGAGTTTGGAAATGTTTCTAAATGTATTGGAATGCTTCATAATTTTTTTGGTGATTTATAGAAACCTAAATGCACATTTAATTAATTAAAATCAATTAATTAATTAAATAAAACATTTAATATTTTAAAAATACTTTTTTAATGCAAAAATTAAAATAAAATATATTTTTAGGTTAAGAAAAATATTTGAAACATAAATACAAAAAATGAGATTTTTTTAATTGTTTTTGCTATTTTTAAAAATTATGTGAAAGAAATGCAATAAAAATGAAATTAAAAATCAATTAAATGGAAAGTATGATGATCCAGTGGCCAAGATTCAAACATGGGGGAGATGGGTTGACTGCGCGCGTGAATGGAGGGATGAGATTCATTCTGGGATTTTAAATTAATTAATCCTAATTAAAACTAATTAATCAGAAATTAGGGCTAATGAGTCAATCTGGGCCACACACGCGCGCGGGTAAAATCAAATCCAAAGGCTGAAATTCAAACTGGCCCTAAACCCTAATTAAACCCTTAATGACTTTTAGATGGTCGGAGAAGACCTCCGGTCATCTTCTCTAGCCAACTCCTCAACCTATCTCTCTCAAAACGCCACCCCAGACCCTCTAAAGCTCCAGGATCAATCCTCTAACATCCCTAAGCACGAATCCAGCAACAAGACAACATTTATATTTCATCAAATTCATGAACCGAAGCAAAACAAAAAATTATGCAAAACTTTCGGAAACCAAATACATCCTACTCACTCAACCATTTTCGATGATTCAAAGCTCAAAATGATTAGCACATCACATAGAATCAATTTGTAACTTAAAACGCAAGTTCTGGAAAAAAAGTTCTTGATGATACCTGAGATGAAGCTTTCTCAATCTGAACTTTCTGGACCTTTCCTTGATATAAAAACACTCCATTTGATCCCTTGAGGTTCTAGAGAGCTTAGAACAAGCTTTGGATGATTAGTTTGTGGTGTTTGGTTCTGGTGTGACAGAAATCGTATTTCTGTTTGGGGAGCTTTTAGGCCATGGCAATGGGTGCTTTGTGTTCTATGATGGATTTTGAGATGATTGGTGAAGTTTGTTTTGATGTTTGAGGCTTGTGTGATCAGATTCGAAGAGATGAAGGTTTTGGGGATTTTTGGAAATCTTGAGTTGTGGGATGATTCAGGCCAATGTGTGTTATGAAATGAAGTCCTTAGGGATTGCATAAAGAGTGCTGATTGGTCCAGAGAGTTGTTGTGGCTTAGCTTGATTGGTATGGTGTGTTTTACAAAAAGTCAAGATTGTGTACTATGAGGCATGGGCACGAGTCAGAGCTGGCTTGGGGGCTTGTCCTGCCTCAGCTTGCATCAAGGATGGCCCTTGGATGGTTTATGATGATCTCCAGCCTTTGATTCAAGTGATAGCATATGTTTTGCAACTTTGCCTCTTTGGAGTTTCTTGAAGTGCAAGGCATGGAAACTTATGATTTTTGTGTGGAATATTGATCAAAATGTGTTGCATTATGTTAGTATGATGTTTAGAAGCTGATTAGAGGTCATGAAATGGCTTGGCAAGTGAAATTGCAAAAATCCCTTTTTGGTGCACACTTGAAAATTATAGGATTTTTGCCAACTTTGAAAGGCCATATCTTGAGTTCTAGGATGAATCAAGACATGTTCTTGTACCTTTTGAAAATGGGAAGACATAATCTACAACTTTCATGTCCAAGGATTTTTCATTTGAAGCATTTTTGGTCATGAAAGAATAGGTTGAATATCTTTCCCAAAATGGAAAGTTTCTGTTACAAGTCATTTCCAAAAATAGCAAGTTTGCATTTGGCTCAAAATTATTCAACTTTGTGAACTTCCAACCACTTCAATGATCAAATAAAGATCATAGAGACTCAAAATGATGATGATGACCCTTTGGTACCCTTGATGGAGGCCTCAAATGCCCTGATTTTGACTTTATTTGCTCAAGAAGTTACCCAATGATCAGATGACTTCCACAGTGAATTTCTTCATCAAACTTGGTACATATGATCCTTATAACATATTAAGACCATTAGAAATAAGAATGACCAAAAATTTTAGGATTAAGGCCTCTAAAACCAAAACCCTAATTTTAGGTCATCTGTGTAGGAAATCTTCAGTCTGCCTCTGTGCCTTTGCCATGCTTTATGATCCCTTGACTTTTATGAACTTTGGGGAGCATATTATTATCATGGAACACACATGGACCCCCTTGGCAAGCTTCAAGACCATTGGGATGGCTCAGATCACTTCTTGGATTGCTCAGATCACAAACCCTAGATGCAGATGAAATGAACTATGCAGTGGGATGTGATATGCTTATGCTAATGCAAAAAAATGAAAGATCACAAGCCATGGTGTGAGAAAAAGTGAGGGAAAATTTGGGGTGTTTACACCATGGCGTAGACGGTTGAGAACATCGTTCAGGTAGTTCAGGTGGGAGGTGATGCTCAATCTCGTGCATTGGATCAATTAAGGAGTAACAAACCGCCTAAGTATGAAGGTGGAATTATGGATCCAGAGGCTGCACAGAAGTGGTTGAAAACTGTTGAGAAGATCTTCAAAACTATGGGATGCACTTATGATCAAAAGGTGAGGTTTGGCCCCCACATGCTGGAAGACGAAGCTGAAGTCTGGTGGAACAACAGTCGCCAAAGGTTGGAAGCTGCGGGGACTGCAATCATCTGGGCAGTGTTTCACAGAGATTTCTTGGAGAAGTATTTCCCGAAAGATGTCTGCAGTGCTAAAGAGATAGAATTCCTGGAGCTGAAACAAGGTAACTTGAAGTACGAGAATGGCTTGCGTCCTGAGATCAAGCAGGGCATTGCTTGCTAGAAGATCAGGAACTATCCAGAAATGGTGAGCAGAAGCCGAATTTATGACAATGACAATCGAGCTCGGATTGCACACTACAAGTCTGTGAATGACAAGAAGGGAAAGCCGAGATTTGGTGGTACTCCTTATAGTGCTCCAGGTGATAAGGGGAAGTAGAAGGCTAGTGCTGAGAAGAAGACAAGTTGGGGATGAGGTACTTCCGGTAATCTCAAGTGCTACAAATGCCATGGTTCGGGACATCGCGCCAATGAATGTCCTAATGAAGTGAAGAAGTGCTTCAAGTGTGGGAAGCCAGGCCATATGATGGCTGATTGCAGGGCGAAGGTGCCTACTTTCTATAATTATGGATAGCAGGGTCATATCAACACCAATTGTGAGAAACCTAAGAAGCACCAGTCAGGCGAAAAAGTATTTGCATTAGTAGGAGCTCAACCTACTAGTGATGACCGGTTGGTCAAAGTTACTTGCTTTATCAATAATATTCCTTTATTTGTGAATATTGATACGGGTGCAACACACTCGTTTATTTTTTTGGAATGTGTGAAGAAGCTCGGATTGGAACCTTCTTAATTAAGTCGAGGGATGGTTATTGATACTCCATCTATAGGTTCTGTGACTACCACTTTGGTGTGTCGTAATTGTACTCTAACTATCTCGGGTAAAGCATTTGGAGTGGACCTTATTTGTCTACCACTCAGTAATCTTGATGTGATCTTGGGTATGAACTGGTTGGAACCCAACCAGGTATATATTGACTATTTTAGGAAGAGGTTATTGTTTTTGACTCCGGAGGAGGAAGAATTGACTAGTTCGATTTCTATGAAAGAACTAAGGACTTTGTTAGAAGATGAGGAGAAGATGTTTGCAGTGTTCGCTTCATTATCTGTTGAAGAGGCGGCCACTATTGAAGAGTTGCCGGTGGTGAATGAATTCCTAGAAGTGTTTCCTGGTGATATTACAGAGTTGCCTCCGACGCGTGAGGTGGAGTTCTCTATCGATTTGATTCCTGGTACTAGGCCTATTTCTATGGCATCGTACAGGATGTCTGTGACGGAGTTAGCTGATTTGAAATCTCAGATTGGTGATTTGCTTGATAGGAAGTTTATTAGACCCAGTGTATCACCGTGGGGAGCGCCAATGTTGTTAGTGAAGAAGAAGGATGATAGTATGCGTTTATGCATCGATTACTGACAGCTGAATAAAGTGACCAATAAAAACAAATATTCACTTCCTAGGATTGACGATTTAATGGATCAACTTGTTGGAGCTTGTGTTTTTATCAAAATTGATTTGAGGTCGGGGTATCATCAAATTAGAGTGAAGGAAGAAGATGTTCAGAAGACGGCGTTTAGGACTCGATATGGTCATTATGAGTATGCAGTAATGCCTTTCAGAGTGTCTAATGCGCCGGGAGTATTTATGGAGTATATGAACCGTATATTCCACTCTTACTTGGACCAATTTATTGTAGTATTCATCAATGACATATTGATTTATTCGAAGTCCGAGGAGGATCATGCGGGACTAGTCAGTGCATTTTAATGCACATTCTACCATGTTTGCACTTAAGCATTTCGTTAGTTTTCTTTGTTTATTTTTATATTTTAATTTGTTTTTCTAATTTATTTTATTTTTGGCTTAATTTGATTTTCGTACTTAATTTTCAGCTTTAACAGCTTTTACGGAAATGATCATAATTGGAGTTCCAGGAATCTGATTGAGACGTTCTACCAGTCGACGGAAAGCTAAGAGAGAGTGCTACAACTTTCGTGTTGGAGCCGAAGTTAGATTCGGAGTCATATTTTCCAGAATTTCGTTTGAAGCTGCTGCATTAGTTTTATTTAGTTTCGGGTCATTTAGAATTGGGTATGGGTTATGTATTTGACCCAGTTGGGTTGTAAACGGGTTTTTGGTTTTCCCATAATACCTTGCAGCCGCAGTACTGTACACACATTCACTATTCACGATTTTATTTTTATGCTTGAAAGAACGCAAATGGAGAACTAATCACCAAGATTCATCTACTGTAATCGGTTTCCACCGCAACCTTGAGGTTTTATAATTTTCAATCAATTGCTTTTCCGTTTCAATATTATGCTATAAACTTTGTCTGTTTTATTCAATTATATAGAATAATATTGATTAATTTCGATTGCACCTATCATTCATTTACTTTATCGTGTATGCTTTATCCGCGCAATTTTTGTGTTTTCTTAATTCACGGAAGATTTAATCCGTTTGCTTAATTCGGAATTTAGGAATATAGGTCTTATAGGATCTTTTACGCTTGTTAATGTTAGAACAATTATGGTTCTGAACCTCCAAGTGTTTTGATGATAACAAAGTTTATTATAGAATAGAAGTTCTAATAAATATCTTTATTCTTGTGTAGAAGATCAATTCATTTAAGTAAAACGTACTCGTATAGAAGATTCATTGAGCCACATACAGAAGATACTCTCAAAGGAGAATCCATCATTTAATGACATATTTATTGGCTACGCATCAAATATTTATTATCTCTGATCTCCGCTTAGAAGATGTTGATATCCATAATGAAGACATTAATTAAAGAATATTTTAATTAATGGTCAAGACAAGTATCTCTGTTTATGGAAGGAATTTATGGTATTAACTTATATCCTAAATTTAGCTCAAGATGTCTCCAACGGTTACATTCATTCAAGGACTATATAAAGGATTTCATTTGAAGAATTGACCAGTACACTTCAATACACTCACGCAAAAAGACTGAATCAACTTGTGCTTATATACTGTAACTTTCACTTAGTGATCCTTGCTTATCAAGAAGCATTTTTAGTTACTTCTTTATTATCATTGTAATAGTTATTTTATTCCTTGAGTGACTAAGTTTAGTCAGAAGACTCAAGAGGACATTGACTATAGGTCTTTGTGTGTATTCAAATTGAATAGTGGATTAAGACCTCAGTAGAGGCAAAATCACCTTGGCGGGTGGACTGGACGTAGTTTGAGTTCAAACGAACCAGGATAAATTAACGTGTCATTAGAAGTTATTTTTAGTTGTTAAAGAAAACCCAATTCCAACCCCCCTTCCTTGTGTTTTGCGCACCTTCAATTGGTATCAGAGCGCTAGGTTCTGAGAAAAACACTTAACTGTGTCAGTAAAAGATCCAGAAGTTAAACACATGGCAGAAGCTGGAAACAACAACAATGACTACCAGAATGACAAGATTAACGCTAAACCTCCAGTGTTCAATGGTGACAATTTTGACTACTGGAAGGATGTTCTGGAGAGTTTCTTTCTAGCTCTAGATGGAGATCTCTGGGACATGGTGACTGATGGATACACTCATCCTGTTGGAGCAGATGGTCAGAAGATTGAAAGAAAAAATATGACAGCTCAGCAGAAGAAGGAATTCAGAAATCATCACAAAGCTAGAACCATACTTCTAAGTGCTATCTCATATACAAAATATGAGAAGATCACAAACAGGGACTCAGCTAAACACATGTTTGATTCTATGAGGATGACACATGAAGGCAACACTCAAGTCAAGGAGACTAAAGCTCTAGCTCTCATCCAGAAGTATGAAGCTTTCAAGATGGAAGAAGATGAGACTATTGAAAAAATGTTCTCAAGGTTCCAAATCCTGGTAGCTGGACTAAAAGTTCTGGACAAAGGCTACTCAACAGCAGATCATGTGAAGAAAATCATCAGAAGTTTACCAAAAGCTTGGAGGCCCATGGTCACTGCTTTAAAGCTATCAAAAAATCTGAATGAAATTTCCTTAGAAGAACTGATCAGCTCCTTGAGAAGTCATGAGATTGAATTAGAAGAAGATGAACCCCAGAAGAAAGGTAAGTCTGTAGCTCTTAAATCTAACAAATATGTTTCTAAAGCTTTACAGGCAGAAGAAGAAGAAAGCTCTGGATGTTCATCAGAAGAAGATGAATTATCTCTCCTATCCAGAAGAGTTCAACAACTCTGGAAGCATCGTTAGAAGAAGTTCAGAAATACCAGAAGAACAAACAATTATTCTGAATCAACATCTGGTCATAAGAAACCCAGAAGCAAAGAAGTTGTGTGCTACGAATGCAAAGAACCAGGACACTATAAAAGTGAATGTCCAAAACTTCAGAAAGAGAAACCCAGAAACAAATTCAGCAGAGAAAAGAAAAAGAGTCTCATGGCAACATGGGATGATTCTGAATCATCTGAAGCAGAGTCAGATTCTGAAGATGAACAAGCTAATATTGCATTAATGGCAAACATACCAGAAGATGATCACACATCAGAATCAGAATCAGAATCAGATTCAGAAGAGGTATTTTCTAAGCTTTCCAGATCTCAATTAGAAGCTAGCTTCTCAGAAATTCTTGAAAAATATCAGAAGCTTCAATTCAAATACAAAGACATGAAACAAAGTCTGGTATCTGAATTAGAAGAAGTTAGAAAACTAAAAACTGAAAACTCTGAGCTGAAAGAAAACATATTTGAATGTAAAAATTCTATTGAAAAACTTAAAGCTCAGAAGGAATCTGAATTAGAAGATCTAATCAATTCTGACAGTATCATAAAACAGTATGACTATAGCTTTCAAAAATTTCTTGCTAAAAGCATAGATAGAAGAAAAATTGCATCTATGATCTATGGAGTTAGCAGAAATGAAAGAAGAGGCATAAGCTATGTGAAAACTAAAGAAACTCTGAAGTTTAAAAAGATTGATGACATTGTCATAAATACCAATACTCCTCTAAGTTCTCATTTCACCTATGGTCATAACCATGATCTAATATACACTAGTGAGTCATCTTGTTCCACAAGTTCTGATTTGAAACCTAAAATGAATCAGAAGTTTGTAAAAACTAACAAACAAGGACCCAGAAGAATATGGGTACCCAAGGATAAAATTGTGTATGTTGCAGATGTCTTTAACAGCAAAACTGAAACACCAATCATGGTACCTAGACTCTGGATGATCACGACACATGACGGGAAGAAAGCATATGTTCCAAAGTCTTGAATTAAAAGATGGAGGCCACGTAGGTTTTGGAGGAAATCATAAAGGAAAAATAATTGGCTCTGGAACTATTGAATGAATTAATTGCAGATATAGAAGTAGAAATCTCTACAAACAGAACTTCTGAAGATCAATCACTGAAAGATCAAAACAATACAATTTCTCCAACAACGTCTGAAGAACCCACTCAGAAGAAACTATCCAGAAGCAATATTAATCATCCAGAAGATAAAATCTTGGGAAAGAAAGATGAACCAATCAGAACAAGATCATCATTCAAAAACTCTGAAGAATCCTTAATGGGACTTGTTTCTCTGATTGAACCAACTTCTGTAGAAGAAGCTCTCTCAGAAAATGATTGGATTCTGGCTATGCAAGAAGAACTTAATCAATTCACCAGAAATGATGTGTGGGATCTAGTTCCCAGGCCCAGAGGATTCAACATCATCGGCACCAAGTGGGTATTCAGAAACAAGCTAAATGAGCAAGGAAAAGTTGTCAGAAACAAAGCAAGACTGGTTGCACAAGGTTATAGCCAACAAGAAGGAATTGACTATACAGAAACCTATGCACCAGTCGCCAGGTTAGAATCAATTAGACTTCTAATCTCATTTGCTGTAAATCATAATATCATTCTATATCAAATGGATGTCAAAAGTGCATTTTTAAATGGTTATATTGATGAAGAAGTGTATGTACACCAACCCCCTGGTTTTGAAAATACAAAATTTCCAGAACATGTTTTCAAACTCAAAAAATCATTATATGGTTTAAAACAAGCTCCCAGAGCTTGGTATGAAAGACTAAGTACTTTTCTTCTGGAAAATAAGTTCATCAGAGGGAAATTGGATACAACTCTTTTCAGTAAAAACATTAAAAATGATCTTCTGATATGTCAAATTTATGTAGATGATATAATTTTTGGTTCTACTAAAAGTTCCTTGGGAAAGGAATTTGCTAAGTCTATGCAGGCAGAATTTGAAATGAGCATGATGGGAGAACTAAAGTTCTTTCTGGGAATTCAAATAAATCAAACATCAGAAGGAACGTATATCCATCAAAGCAAATATGTAAAAGAACTTCTGAAGAAATTTGATCTATCAGAAAGCACAATATCTAAAACTCCTATGCATCCTACATGTATTCTGGAGAAAGAAGAGGTAAGTAAGAAAGTAGATCAGAAGCTCTACAGAGGTATGATTGGATCTCTTCTCTATCTAACTGCTTCTAGACCAGATATTCTATACAGTGTATGTTTATGTGCTAGATTCCAATCAGATCCTAGAGAAACTCACTTAACATCGGTTAAGAGAATCTTTAGATATCTGAAAGGTACTACTAATCTTGGTCTGTATTACAGAAGATCAGAAGAGTATAAACTTGTAGGATATTGTGACACTGATTTTGCTGGAGACAAAACAGAAAGAAAAAGTACTTCTGGAAGTTGTCAATTTCTGGGAGACAATCTAATCTCTTGGTCTAGCAAAAGACAGTCAACCATAGCATTATCAACTGCAGAAGCTGAATACATTGCAGCAGCTGGATGCAGTACTCAGATGCTCTGGATGAAAAATCAGCTTGAGGATTTCAATATCTATGAGAGTAACATTCCCATCCTCTGTGACAATACTTCTTCTATATGTCTCTCTAAAAATCCAATTTTACATTCTAGAGCTAAACACATAGAAGTTAAACATCACTTCATTAGGGACTATACTCAGAAGGGAATTTTAATGTTAAAATTCATAGATACAAATCACCAATGGGCTGATATCTTTACAAAACCCCTTCCTGAAGATAGATTTAATTTCATACTAACTAACCTTAGCATGAAGTTATGTCCAGAATGAAAATGCTTTAATTATATGTCTTTACCTCTTAGAAGTTCTGAAATTAATCCTCTATATTGTTATCTCAGAAGATACTATGTTCTAACTGTTTCATTCTAAGAACTTCTGTTCAAAGGAATAACATGCAGATCTTCAAATCAACAAGTGTCAACAAGGCTCTAAGGACTCCCATCAAAATTAAAACAAGTGTCCAAATTCTGAAGAGTGACAGAACATGCATTGGACAACTGTCCTCTACAGAAGGACATCTGTTGATCTTCTGGGAAACTGATACGGCTAACTTGACACCAAAAAGGCAAAAATTTCTTGGGTAACTGTTCCAGAATATTTTACGCCTTACCCTATGTCAGCGCATTTATTGCATATAATCATTATGTTTTTAAACTTAATTTTTCCCACTAATTTCTCAGTTAATTAAATGCATTATTTTCCTATATATGTAACGTTTCTTTTTCACTTTCACTTTTTACCCTAATTGCACTTTTACTGAAAATCTTTTCACCCTCATCTCTTGCGTTTTCTCTGAAACTTTCTAAAAACCCTAAACCTTCAAAACCTCATCTTAGTAACTAATGGCTTCCTCTTCTCATCAAAGAATAGACTTCTCTGATGTGTTCTATGTTGAACCTACGAAGACTCTCACTACTCCTGCTGACAAACTGGAAGTCCTTTGTGAACTATTTGTGGATTTCAACAGTCTGAAGGAAAATGGTTTTGATCTCTTCCCGGACGTTCAAGCTCAGGGCTGGGAGAAGTACTTTGACCGCTTAATGGGACCAGTCTTCCCAAAACTGGTAAAGGAATTCTGGGCTTACGCAACAGCCACCAACTCACGTGTTACATCGTACGTGCTGGGTAAACGGGTAATTATTTCTGAAGACCATCTTGCCAAACTTATAGAAGCTGATGGAAATGGCATCAAGTGCAGTGACATGGACAGGATGTCTGATACTACAGTGATAGAAAAGGAGACCTTCACCTCTGGCAAACCCTCAAATAAAATAAAAGATTTGAAGACCCCTCTCAGAATTTGGGCCAAGATCATTCTTGGGACAATCTGTCATAGGAAGCCTACCAACTCTCCAGATTACATCAATTTGGACCAACAATTTCTACTTTACTTCATTGCCAAACAGAAAAAGATCAACCTTGCACACACACTATTCCAAAATCTGAAAACTAGTGTGAAGGAAACTAGAGATGGTGATAAGACCAAGAGGGATTGGATTCCTTTTGGACGTGTTATTTCTGACATCCTTTGTCAAAACAAGCTGGTAGACTTTCTGGCAGAATTAAAGCAAACTCAACTTCTTGAAACAGATGTTGGAAAACCTCTGAATGCAAAGAACTTGAAAAAGATGAAGTTTATTACTTCTATTCAGCAAGAACCTGTCCTTCATTCTAGAGAAGTAATCACCACCAGGAGGATTCCATTGGAGAACTTCCCTCTCTTCTCTTCTGACACACCTCCAGAAGTTGTGGTAAATTACCTGGATATTTGCAAGCAACATGGTGTGGACCCCCAGTTCAAGCCAACTGAACTCAAACAGAAAGCTCCAGATGCTGCCTCTGCAAGACTCAAGAAGAGAAAGGCTGCTGAAGGATCATCTCAGAAGATTCTAAAATCATCCAGAAGATCAGGTAAAACTTCTGCCTCTAACTCTGAATTCATTTCTGTAGTAGAAGCAGTTAACGTAGAAGTGTCTGAAAAACCTTCTAGCCCATTACCTTCTGACCCACTATCTTCTGTTGATATTCCTTCTGCACAAATCCCTTCCTCTGAACCACCTCAATCTTTTAATCCTATTCAAACTGAAATACCTGCAACTGCTGCTGTTGCATCCATCCTCTCATCACTTTATCCACCAGAAGCTGAACCCAATCAACCACAAACAATTTCTGATTTTGACATACCAATAGATACTACTCCTCTTTCTGACATTGATCGCTCTCCCATAACTGAAACACAAACTGCCCTGCAACATGTCCTATCAGATCTTGAAAATTTTCAATCCTCAGAATCTGTCCAAATTCCATCTCCTGAAAATGCACCTAGACTATCCCCTATAAGAGAAAGTTCACTATCCTCATATGTATCTACACCTCCAAACTCTCCTACATTTATAAACATCCCTGACACTCCTCCAGAAGAAACTGAACATGATAACCCACTCAAAACATCTGTTGATTTTGAAGCTTTACAAAAACTGTCCTTAGTCTCAAACAAAACAGCCATACCTATACCTAAACCAAAACCCTCTAGAACAGACATTTCTGCTTTATTACTTGCCTTTGAAACAGTCTTGAAATTAAAGTTAGAGGATCTGAATTCTGCGTGCTCAGAGCTTACAAATCCAGCTGCTTCTGATTTTCTGTGGGCTACCTTCAGAAAGTGGTTTAATACTGAGTCAAAAAGACTTAAGGACATCTGCTATGATATTGCTCACCAGAACTTCTGTGAGTATCTTCAAGCAGTTGTTTCTAATGTTGAACAGTCTAAACCCTTTCTGCTGGACAATAAGCCTTGGACAGAGTCAGAAACTCTGGAAGAACTCTCTGAACTTCAAATGGTTTTGGTACCTTCTGAAGAAGATCATGTTGATGAACCTGAGACTCAAGCTGCCCCAGAAGTTGAAGAACCTCTGACTACAAATTTTGTTCTGCAAACATTAGAAGAGCTGAAGAAGGAGAATCAGATGGTGAAACAACGTCTAGATAAGCAAGATGAAACCACTGCTGAATTGAAGACCTTGCTTGGCAAGCAAGTGGAATCATCATCTGAGACTAAATCTTTGTTGGAGACCTTAGTTACTAAGATGAACTCCTAATTTCATGCTTATCTTCTGCTTTAGCTGTCTTTTGTTTTATCTTCTGCTTCTGCATAACTCTTTAAACTTCTACTGGTTTTTGTTTTGATAAGATTTTTAATATAATGGCAATTTTCTGGTTTTTCATTTGCTTTGACTCTTTTTGATTATGACAAAAAGGGGGAGAAACGTAGATGATTCTGATCCATAGCAGTTTACCATAATTTGCATCTTACATATAATATTCTAATAAAACTATTTGAGTTGTAATCATAGAAAAGAAACAGGTCAAGTAACCAACTCAGGGGGAGCTAAGGATCATGGAACATCTGAAGAAATCTTTTAAATCAAAGGGAGTTCATTTAATTTTATTAAACTCTATTCTCATTATCTAAATGTTTTGTCATCATCAAAAAGGGGGAGATTGTTAGAACAATTATGGTTCTGAACCTCCAAGTGTTTTGATGATAACAAAGTTTATTATAGAATAGAAGTTCTAATAAATATCTTTATTCTTGTGTAGAAGATCAATTCATTTAAGTAAAACGTACTCGTATAGAAGATTCATTGAGCCACATACAGAAGATACTCTCAAAGGAGAATCCATCATTTAATGACATATTTATTGGATGCGCATCAAATATTTATTATCTCTGATCTCCGCTTAGAAGATGTTGATATCCATAATGAAGACATTAATTAAAGAATATTTTAACTAATGGTCAAGACAAGTATCTCTGTTTATGGAAGGAATTTATGGTATTAACTTATATCCTAAATTTAGATCAAGATGTCTCCAACGGTTACATTCATTCAAGGACTATATAAAGGATTTCATTTGAAGAATTGACCAGTACACTTCAATACATTCACGCAAAAAGACTGAATCGACTTGTGCTTATATATTGTAACTTTCACTTAGTGATCCTTGCTTATCAAGAAGAATTTTTAGTTACTTCTTTATTATCATTGTAATAGTTATTTTATTCCTTGAGTGACTAAGTTTAGTCAGAAGACTCAAGAGGACATTGACTATAGGTCTTTGTGTGTATTCAAATTGAATAGTGGATTAAGACCTCAGTAGAGGCAAAATCACCTTGGCGGGTGGACTGGACGTAGTTTGAGTTCAAACGAACCAGGATAAATTAACGTGTCATTAGAAGTTATTTTTAGTTGTTAAAGAAAACCCAATTCCAACCCCCCTTCCTTGTGTTTTGCGCACCTTCAGTTAATTGGTACTATTATCGAAACCGGATTAGAATCCGCTTAGGGCATGAAAATTATGTGAATCGATGATAAGTTGGGAAACCAAAACAGTAGATAAATCGTTTAGCTTAATTGCATAATCACTTATTTTAATCGCTTAATTGTTCTATTTTTTTATCGACATTAAAATCAACCCCCCATTAATTGTTACTATTGTTAGTTAATAAGATCAAGAATCCTTGTGAGACGATTCGAGTCATTGTCGCTATACTACGCTTTAAAGAAAATTACTCGTTTTTGATCCGTGCACGACACGCGAATCAAATTGGCACCGTTGCTGGGGATTTTTGTTGTTATTAACCAATTTTATAGTCATAGGTATAGTTTTCTTGCTAGTTTTTTTCTTTTTTCTTTTGTTTTGTTTTGTTGTATTTGTTGATTTTCAGGGTTGCAATACCAGTTGCAGTATAGTGATAAGTTTTCCAGCCTTTCAGGTAAGTTGGAAGCCATTGTTTTGATTTGCTCTGATTTTTTCCCCAGAAAATCAGAAATAAATCGAAGAACAATACTCTTTTAGAATAGAATTCTAAAAGATTTCGACCCTCAAAATCGCAAGTTTTGCGTTTTTCTTTTTTATTTGATTTATTTTCTCTTTTCATATTTTCAAAAAAATCTGAATTTTTTTGTGCGAGCTTTATTTGATTTAATTAGATTTTTAGAATTATTTTTATATTTTTTATATTTTGTTTTAATCGCTTTTCTTTTTTTCCATTCTTTTTAAATCTGCACTGATTTTATTTGATTCTGTGTTGAAATTTATAATCATATCATGGATGATCAAAGAACTCTGAGAGAACTGGTTGCACTTGTGAATTATAATGCTTTATGCATTGAATATCCTGTTGTTGATGCACCTTTCGAATTTAAATTTGGTTTCACGCTTGTTGCCAAGTTTTAATGGTTTTGCAGGTGAGGATCCACATAAGCATATAAATCAATTTCAGGTTGTGTGCTCTGCACCTTCTGAACCTTCACTAGAGGACCTTATCAACCAAATGACTATAAATAATATCAACTTTCAACAGCAAATAGATTCTAGTTTTCAGACTTTGCAAATACAACTTGATCAACTTACCACTTCAATGAATCCCATGCAGCAAGCTCAACGATCAAACCAACAGCCTTTGGAAGAAAATTCTATTTTTCTAATAGAGTTGCCTTCAGAAACTGTTGATGATACTTGTATTAATTTGTTTGCAGCTAATTTTCCATCATTGTCTGATTTTGATGATGTTTACTCTTGTGATATTTGTACTGGCACTAAAATTTGCTCTGTTTGTGCTGAAATTGAGGTTGCCTTGCAAGTTGATATTCTTACTACATATGAGGTTGAAAATGAAGTTGTTCATGTCAATGAAGCTCTCGACACCCCGAATGTCCGGAACAAACCATCCATCGAGAAATCACCCTCTTTAGAGCTGAAGCCACTTCCTAATAATTTATTTGAATTTGTGCAGGAAGAGAAATCATTACAGGAACATAAGAATGTAAGATCAAAGTGCGCCTAAGAGGGGGGGGGGTGAATTAGGTGTTATCAAATTTTTCGATTCTTTTTCTTCGATGGATGGATTTTGCTTTTTATGGTTTATGGAATGAAAACAGTAAAGCAGGAAATAAAAAGTGACACAGAGGTTTATCCTGGTTCCCTTCACAATTCGAAGGTACATCCAGTCCCCTTTCAACACGAAAGAGATTTTCACTAGTTTTTAGAACAGTACAACCTATCACACCTTCAATGGTGAGGCCTACTTTCTAACAAACTAAACAATCAAGTGTGCAAGAACAATCCTCTTACCACACTAACCCTTATGTCCAAACAATTCTTGGAACACAAGTCACAAATAGAAAACACTTTCTATAATTTTTGTTTGAGTGAGTAATACAATGATTGGTATCAATATAAATTGATCTCCTCCTATATTCAAAATTTACTACTCAAAATTCATTACTCAAAATTCAATAAAAGTGTTCAATGAAATATGAAATATGATGAACAATGAAAACTTTTAGAAGTATAAAAAAAATATATTTGAATTTAGTGATTTTGATTGTGTGATAATATTTGAAAATTTCTTGGAGGTGTTTATGAATTTGAAATTTTAAGAATTTATAAGAGTTGAAACACCTATTCAAAAAGGTATGAGAATTTATGAAATAAATTCTTGAAAAGGTATAAAAAATTATGAGATAAAATCTTGAAGAGGTATAACACTTTAAAAAAATATTTGAATTGAAAGGAAATAATTTTTCAGAAAAACCTTCAGTGTTAACCGGTTAACCATATAGGTTAATCGGTTAACGCGCTGAAACGTTACCAAAGAATTCAAATTAAGGGACCGTTAACCGGTTAACCCATATGGTTAACCGGTTAACACTATTATAATCCAGAAAAATATTTTGATTTTACGTGTTAAACCAGTTCCAATTTATTTCAAAATAATGCATATGCAATGAATAATCATGATAAATTATTTTGAACACCTGTATATCATTCTAAGGAGTGAGTTTTGATATACCTAAGCCTTGTGTCCAAGTCTTGAAAATGTTGCACAAAAGCTTGATTTGAACGAGCATTCCATTGATGATGCATAGCCATGATCTTGATCTTTGTTGACATCTCGACTTTTTGCAATACGGAATGAGCTTGAATATTGTTGACGTCATCAAAACATTGAGCTTGAAGTATGCTTCTACATTCTCCCCCTTTTTGATGATGACAGCTGTCGCTCCCCGGATTTCCATCCTGGTACAAACGCGAAAGTGGTGCGGAAAAGAATAGAGTCGCCAGCAAGGCATTTTTATCCCAAAAGAAAGGGAATGGTAATGCTGCACAAACCAGAAGAAAGAAGAGGAAGGACACAGGTTCTGCGATCCAAAGAGACTGAGTTCGGGAGTCGGTTATGACCTGGGAAGGTATTAGCATCCAGATCGTCCGCCGTACCCGACGGGATCCATGCTTGCAAAGAAAACTGTTTCAAAGGGTGAGGGTATGAAAGCTGTTGCAAAAGAAAAGAAAAGAAACTGGAACTGGAAATGAAAAGGGAACTGAATGAGAAAACAAAGAGAAAAAATGTAGGGAAAATAAAGATTGTGCTCGAACGGGCCCTACCCCGCTGCCTACGTACCTCATCAGGACAATGAGGATCAGAGACGCCGTAGTTCCCCTAACTAGGGGTGGAAAAGATTGCTTGTGTCTTAAGGCTTGAACTGCCTATGTCAATGCTCAGGTTTTGCAGGCTCGGACGACGAGTGCGTAACCGTCTTGCAAAATGACAAGCAGGAGCAAGTTCGCGGGCAGAGCGAAGGAGATGAGAAAAGAATTCCCGAAGGAAAGACGCTTATTGTTTGTTTTGTGTTTTTTAGAAGCTTTTATGAGTGTGTCACAAGGAAGTGAACTCAAGCTCTTTTCCATGGAATGTGCACTTGTCACTACATTCCAAGATGGAATAATAGAACAAGCACACCCAAGTAAGGAGAAGATCCCCAAAACTTGAACCCAAAGATTAGGGCCTAAGCTCACTAACTTGTCAAATTATTAAGTGTTTTTGGTATTTACAATGAAGAAGTGTTTTTTATGCTTTTCTTTGTGAAGAAGATACCTTGATCAGACTTGTGCATCACAAGGTAAACTTGTACTATCCCAAGATGGGAAGACTACAAACATACCTCATGGTATAAGGCTATTGTTCAAAGCATCACTTCAAACTTCATTAAGATGTTTTTTATGGTTATGAGATGAGAAGAGAAGAAGAACCAAAGGATCACAAAGGCAAAAAAGTCTAATGGGGGACTAAAGAAATCCTAAGTGTTGTCATGCATGGACATCCTAAGGTTAGTGTGGTTTTCTATCCTAAAGAAGAAAGAAAGAAGAAGAAGAAGAAGGATGAGATGAAAAAGGCCTAAGCCCAACAAGCAAAGAGTTAGTACAAGTAAGAAATAAGAAGAAGAGATGAGATTTGGAGATGTGGAACTCACATCCACACCTCTCACTTACCATAGCCCCTGCAAGGTTAGCAACATAAGCATACAAATGAAATGAAATGAACAAGATGACATGCCAATATCATACAAACAGAAGTGAAGTCATATATACAAGTGCACAATGGATATGCAAGACAATTAAGGAGCAAAATGAATCACATGGCAAACAAATGCAAACTTATGAAGATGCAAAGCAACAATGCACAAACATGGATTCAAGGCACACAATCAGAACCAAAACAAGTCAAAGAAAAGCTTAAGAAGCTAACAAGATGAAGAGAAGAGACACACAAGACCCAACAATCACAAAATGAGGTGAAAGAAGTAAGGAGATGGAGTGAATACACTTAAGAAATGAAAGGACTTAAAAGGTAAGCAAACACAAAAAACTTTCAAGACACAAACCCTAAACTAAGATCAGAATAGAACCCATACCCCAAAGGGACCCCAAATGAGAAGAAGAAGTTGGCACAAGTGCCCTTCTAAGCTTATAAGAGAGCTAAAGGTCACAAAGAAGCAAAATGGGACAAGGTACAAAGCAAAATTCAAATTAATTCAAAAAAGCATATAAAATTCTACAACTTAGGACAAATGATCCTCAAACATGATATAACAATGAGCCAAAAGGATTGGGAAAAATTCAGAAGCCAAGTAGGTCAAATGAGGACATAAACAAGAACTAGGATTGAAAACTTCCTTCACAAGTCAAAGGACCAAGACCCAAGGAATAAAATTCTAAAAATCAGGGAAAAAATCACACAAGAACTACATCATCTTAGGAATCCAGAGCAAAAAGAATGAACACAAAACTCAAAATAATGAAACCTAGGGAAAATGAACAAGGCAGTGTACTCAAGAAAGGATTTAAAATGAAGTAAAGAAATGGAAGAATTAATATGACACGTGAAAATTAGGAAAAATGAAAAATAAAAATATAGAAAAATAAAAGAAACTTAAAAGAAGACTCAAGAATTTTTTTGGGAATTTTTTAATGATCAGAACTATTTTAAATAATTAGAAAGTAAAATGGATAAAAGAAATAAAAATGAAAAAAAAAGAAATTAAAAAGAAATGAGGCTGGGGGGTGGAAACAGCAGGGATTTACATTGAAGTGGATTGGGCCAGAAACTGAGGGGGGTGCGCATATCAAGTCTGAGCCCAATTCTTGCGCAGGCTCATGTGAAATTATAGTGGAAATTCAAGGAAAAATGAAGAAAATACACAGCCAACGGATTGATCAGACGCGTGTTATGGACCATTCATTAAATGACGTGGCTATTTGGTGCATTATGAATGGAGAGACCATGGTTATTATCATGGGGTGAGACACACACAACATTAAAACAGAATTAGAATTTACGTGAGAATGGGAGGTGGTGTGAGGGCAACGTGTCATGATCTGGACGAAGAAGGGGCTGGATCCAAGGGCTGGAAGACCTTCTTCTTCCTCACAAACCCTAAGTGACCTGAACGCAGCGGAAACATCATAATATGAACAAAACAACATCAAAATGAACCAAACCCTCCAGATTGGGTAAATGAGGCATGCTGAGTTCGAATATGAGGTTGAAAAAATCAATGGATCCTTGGATGCTACGGATCGAGCAAAAACAGCTTGCACAAAGAAAAAAGAAATCCACATATCTCTCACTATAATGCACCAAAACAGAAACTACAACTTGCAGCATATTCAGTGAACATCAAGGATTACAAAACACCTAATTAATTTCATTTTTAGATCCAAAGATTTTGAAGCATACCTGAGTTGCAGATCTGGAAATAATGAGATAGAAAGCCCAATGATGGATGCAAATCACTCTAAACTCACTCTAGATGCAAAATAAATGCATCTAAAGCCTTGGATGTGGCTGGATCTGAAGCTTCTCAAGCACCTGCCCTGAAATGGCAAGGTGGTTGATCTTGAAGGAGAGCTTGAATGATGGTGTGATTAAGGATCCTTAGCTGGCACTGATCAAGAATCCACAATTTGTTTTGAGATTGATCAAATGTGTGATGAGAAATGAGAGAAAATGCAATTGGTGCATAAACTTGGAAATGAGAGAATGAGAGAGAGGTTGCCAATTCTGAAACCCTAGCTGCTTAAGTATGATCTCACAATCCCATGCTGAAAGAATTGGCTCATTTGCACGTGTGAATCACAAGCCTTTGGTGAATTTGAAAATTTTGCAAAATGTGAGGGAAGCATGTACTCCTCATGCTTTCCTTGGCCTCTCAGCACATGGGCAATGCAAATCCTACCCTTGATCATAATACAACAAGTCCCGGCCCTTGGATTGAGGTTATCACACTTTCCTCATGATTTTGCAAAATATTCAATTTTTGAACAACTAACTTGCTTGGCACGAATTTGTGGTATTCTTTGGAGAAAAACATTCCATTTTCATAGTATTGTAACATTAGAAACAAAATTGAACCATTCCAAGCCTTACAATTAAGTTTTGAAGCTTTTTGCTTTGGTTGCATGCATGAATTTTTGAATTTGCCCTAAAATGCAGCCAATTTTCGAGGGACATATCTTGCAAACCATGAATCCCATGAAAATGTACTTGTACTTTTTGAAAATGGGAGCCCTTAATATCCAACTTTCATGTTTGACTTTGGTCCATTTGAAGAATTTTTTATCATGTTAAGCTCATTTGAAAATTAGGGCAAAAGTTGCCAAAAATGGAAATTCTCAAGAACCAACTTTGTGCCAATTTTGCAAAAAGCCTCAAATCTCCATTATTCTTGAACTTTGAACATTCCAAACCTCTTATAACATTGTAAGGACCCCCCTTGGCAAGAAAAAGTGGCTTGGACCCCTTGAAATCACACAGTTGACTTTTTAAGGACACAGTTGACCAATTACTTCATCTGCAAGCAACTGGAGAATTTCCTGACTTCCACATGGCATTTTCTCATGAAAATTGGTACCTAGGATCCTCTTGACATATAGAAGACTTTTCCCAAATGAAATGGCCAAAGTTGTGAAGTTTTGGTGCTTGAATCTCAAACCCTAGTTTAGGTGTCTTGTGTAGGAGCTTTGCCTTATCCTGAGATCTCTGGTGATCATGCAACTTTCTGAGCTTTTGCAAATGGACTTGATCTTGTAAATGCAATGTAGACCCCTCATAGGAATTGTACAAAACCATTGGGACCCTTTTCATGGCTTTTGATGCCTCAAGGACCTCCACAGATGATCATATGCCTAATGCTAGAACATGAAGAATGTTATGCCTCATCTTTCCATGCTAGGATGCTAAGAAAATGATATGTTCATGATGAATATGATGTGATATGATGCTTAAAATGAAGAGGGAAAATTTGGGGTGTTACAACAACCAAATGAATTTTTCACAAGCTTTGATCGATCGATGTTTTGTTCTAGGCTTGCTTCTCCCCCTATGTCCAGCAACTCCCCCTATCTAAACAGAGGCAAAATTCTGCACAGAGAGATATTAGAAAACAAGCTATTCTCGCCCTTTGGCATTAGCAAAAAGGAAGAGAGAATCAAGCATAATCATGAAAATATGCACGCATAATATTCAGCATGATGCAATTTAACATATAAACGGAAAGCATACACGATAGCACAAATATAACACAAACATAATTAGATTAAAACGGGAAAAGAGTACGGAAACATACAACGAAAATGAAATAAAAAATGCCTAACAAACTTAGGACTTATAACATAATTCATAAAACTAATTAAAACAATAAAAACAACAAGACATGCATGTTCATTCATCATCCGACATTTCATCACTTTCATCTTCACCATCTTCACCATCTTCACTACCGGCTTCACTTTCATCATCCTCTTTGGTTTGGTTGTGAGAACCGATAATGAGTTTGCGAAGACTTTTGAGAGTGCGTTGGGTTTCACAGTGGTTTTGTTGAGCTTCACGGTGGTGTGTCATGATGGTGGTGTAAAGGAAATCATTGGTTATGCCACCTTCGGGAATAGGAAAGGATGGAGCGGAGGAACCATCGACATATTCATAAGAACCATCGCTGCGTTGAACAATTCCGGTATTCTTCACAATTGTAATCTCATTAATCTCATTCGCCGTAGCCTTCATGGCGACAAATGGTTCCCTACCAATAACCAAGTCAGTTTGCTCAATGACCCGAGAAATGAGCCTAGCATACGAAAGTCTTGTTTTGAGCGAGAGTTGTTGCTTCAAATGATACATCATTGTGAGAATCCAATTAATCTTCACCTTTTTCTTGATAGCAAACAACACTTGCATCTCTAAGTCATTGATTTGAGAGTGGTTTGAATCCTTGGGCAGCAACACATAACAAATGATATAGTGCAATAACCGATCATCAACCGTTAGATTTTTCGCATAGCAAAGTGTCCTTGAAGTGCGCTGTCCCGATGTCACAACATCCTTCGGAAAACGGCAGATTGAGTAATAATACTCCATTTTATTATAGCCTGACCAAATATCATCGATGTGGTTTACACCTTTGTGGAGAAACACATCGGAAAATAGAATGTTCAGCGACGCGGCCAAGGCACCTAAATCCTCCTTAATTTCACAATTTCTAACAAGAGTATGCAGCTTATATTTACCATGCCTATCCAAGTAGAGAGAGAAGTTATGCATGAAAGATTGGACCAAATCCGGGTAAACTTTCCCGATGTCAGTAACAAAGTCACACATCCCTTGAAATTCTAGCAATGCAGGAAACTTAAAAGTTGGAGGTTTGAAGGATTTCAGAAGAACATATTTACCCTTAAGCAATGGTCTGACTCTGACTTTGAAATCTAGCCTCCTCTTCTTGGTGGATTCCATTATTTCTGCAACTGGAGCTTCTTCTGACACTGAGGCAGGTTCCTTTCCTTTCCTTTGGGGTGCCATGAACAATGATGGAGTTAGGGTTTAGAGGAGATGATATTTTCGGATTTGATGTTGGGTGAGTTGAATGAGGTTTGAAGAGTGTTTATAAAGATTAGGAGATAATGGGTTTTAATGGGCGTTTGATTTGTTGAAGGTTGGAAGTTGGAAGAAGATGATAAATAGTGTTTATTGTAGTCAAATGGTTGAAGAGTCAAAGCATGTGAATGAACCAAACATGTAATCCAATGTACTTGAAACACATATTAAAGACATAGTAAAACAAAATAAAAAAAATAATAAAAACACAAATTCTGAAACTTGCGCTGGAATTCCAAATTTTGGATGTGTTAACCGGTTAATCTATTACGTTAACCGGTTAACGGTTAAAAATTTTGAATTTTTTGAAAAATCCAGCAACATGTTTTAGAGAAAATAACAAAAGTTTTTCATAAATTTGTTTTCGTAAAGTGTTAACACTTATCAAAACGCAAATTTCGATCAAAATTTTTTTTGAAACCGATTATTTTCGGGTATATGAAAGTGAGAAAAACGGAAACCAGCGAAATGGAAGTGCTAGCATTTTATGACTAAAAAGTGAACATACATACATATAATGCAATAAAAACATATAACAAACAATTTTTAAGATAAGGTTAGATGTCACCTTCATTGAGAATACCAAGTTCTCGTCGAATCTTGAAAAATTTCTCTTTAGCCAACAGTTTAGTGAATATATCGGCGAGTTGATTGTATGTATCCATGAACGTAACATCGACATCTCCGTTTAGAACATGATTTCGAAGGAAGTGATGCCGGATATCTATGTGCTTTGTTCTTGAATGCATGACCGGGTTCTTCGTGATATTGTTGGCACTGGTGTTGTCGCACCAGAGAAGGATACAACCGAGGTCTATACCAAAATCAAGGAGTTGTTGTTTAAGCCACAAGATTTGGGCACAACAACTTCCTGCTGCGATGTACTCCGCTTCGGCCATGCTAAGTGCAACACATGCTTGCTTCTTACATGCCCACGACACTAGTGCATTCCCGAGAATGTGACAAGTACCACTTGTACTTTTTCTATCGGTCTTACATCCTGCATAATCAGCGTCAGAATAACCAATTAAAGAATAAATAATACCTTTAGGATACCATAATCCGACGTGCGTCGTTCCTTTTGTCGCTCCCACCAAATGACACCCGGGTCAGAAGGTGTACAGACGCGAACGGTCGGCGAAAGGAGGTGAGAACACACAAGGGTGAACTCAGAAAGAAAAGAGTCGCCAGCTAGGCATTTTTATCCCGGAGGAAAGGTAATGCTGCATAGACCTAGAAAAGAATGGATAAGACGGTTGCGAACCAGAGAAACTGAGAAAGGGGGTTGGTTACAACCTGGGAAGGTATTAGCACCCAGATTTTCCGCCGTACTCGACGGGATCCACGCTTAAAAGATTTGTGTTTTAAAGGGGTAGTGTCAGTGCAATTTGTGTATCAAAGCTGGAAAGAATGCAAGTGTCAGTGTAAAAGGAAAATTAAGTGTACAAGAGAAGTGTCAGTGTAAGAACAAGAGATAAGATGCTCAAGGCTATGAGGCTAAAAAGAATAATGCTGGAACGAGGGGGAATATACAAAGACTTTTGTTCGATAACTGTTAAGTTATGCCTACGTATCCTCTCGTGCAATGAGGAAGTCAGAACACCGTAGTTCGACTCAAAGAGACTGAAAGATAAATTGACTTGTGAACTGCTTGCTTGTCTATGCTCAAGTGTATGACCTGTCTGGCTCAGGTGCAAACTGTCTTGCATTAGACGGAAAAAACAAGTTCTCGCTTGTGAGTGAAGGTGATGAGAAAAGAATCCCGGAGGAGACGATTATTGTTTGTTTTTGATGTTTTCAATCTTTTATTGCTTTTTGGTTTTTGTCATAAATTAATGAGCTTAAGCCTAAACCAAGGGTTAGTAAACTCATCACATGTTCCCTCTGATTAGGGGTAATGAGAATACCTTAAGTATGAAGTAAGCAACTCACACTTAATCACCATGATGCAAGATTAAGATCATTAACCTACTTGTAATTATTTAGATGTTTTTGTTGTTTTTGTTTAGTGTTAAGTAATGAGTTTAAGCCATAATCAAGGATTTAATGGACTCATTACACCATCCTAATAGAAGGATAATAGATGAGAACATTTAAGTTGAGGAAGACTCCTCAACTTAATCCATGATTAGGGATTAACCTCATGACAAAACAAAGCCTTTATTAAATGGATTTTAATTAATGATAAGATGAAGAAGTGGATTTTATGATTTGTAAGATAACTTGAGAGGGACTTGTCCATTAACACTAGGGTTAGTCCTTCTTAACCAATTGAGGAAGAATTAGAACCCTAATGCAAGGCCCAAGTTACAAGCTTGATGTCTTGTTGATTATTAAGTGAATTGATTAAAGGATTTAAACACATTAAGGGTTTAACACTTAGGATTAAAGTTATACACTCCATCCTAATAGAAGGATGCAGGCATAAGCTTAATCACAAAGCCTTAACACCTTTACGGTTTAGTCCTTGATTATGAGGGGAGAAGAGAAGACTCAAAGAAGACTCAAAGGTAAAACTAAATGGGGGGACTAATCAAACCCTAATCATGATCATGCTTGGTTGTTCCTAGGGTTTATGAGGCTTGCAAAAGATCTTCAGGAGAAAAGCCACCAGGAAAGAAGCAGATGAAGCAAGACAACTTGCTTCACTTAAGAAGACAAGTTGCTTGAAGGAAGAAAGTGGGAAAGAACATGAATGAGCAAGCTCACTCTAATACATAAGATAAAATGCAGCAATGGTGCATAAAAAGAGATGAGAAGAGATTGTGAGAAGTGAAGGAAAATTCACTTCTCAAAACATCTTACCACCTGAAAAGTTAGCAAAAGAAATGAATGCAATGAAGATGAGATGAAATGCCATGATGCAAACTAAAGTCAGAAGCATAAACATGATTTCAATGATGCTAAGAGATGATGCAAACACATGTCAAGAGTTGTGGATGATCATACAAGGATGAAGATGCAAATGAAACAGGTTTTGAACCATAAAAGTTCATGAAAGCTTATGTAATGCAAAGGATACAAAACATGGCAAATGGATAATGCAATGATCAAACATGGTTCTAATGTGTCCTAAGATGTCTTATGAATCATGTGGATGCACAAAATGTCATGGCAAGTTATTGAATGCAAGCATATGAGAGATAGATGCAAAGGAAGGCAAGAATTAGGGTTTATGAACAACATGCAACACAAAAATTCAAAACCAGAAGCAAGTGACATGACAAAAAATTGAAAATGGGATCAAAGGAACCCTAACCCTACACAAAGTCACTGCCCAAAGGAGGAGACCTAAATCTAAACCTAATGGAAGTTATGATTTTTCTAAGTCAACTAGGGTTTCAAGGCACCTCAAAAGGAAAAATGCACATTAAATTGAAAATGGAAGATAAATGCAAACCAATTTTACCCTAGAAACTAAATGCTATGAAGGATGCAATGCAAGAAGAACCATCATCAAACTCCTCATGATTAGGCAGAATGAATTTTTCTAAGTTTGAACAAAAATATTGCCTTTAAACAATTTAAATTCCAATGAAAATTGGCAAAATAGGTCAAGAACCAAAAATAAATTTGTTTTGAGAGTTTGATAATGTTTCTAAATGTTTTGAAATGCAATGTGAATTTTTTGGTGATTTTTAAATACCTAAATGCATTTTTAATTAATTAATTTCCATTAACTAATTAAAAATAAACATTTAAATGATTTAAAAATAATTTTTAATCCAAAAAATAAAAATAAAAATATTTTTGGGTTCTGAAAATTAATGAATGCTTGACAAAAAAAATTCAGAATTTTTTAACATGTTTTGCTATTTTTTAAAATTCGTGTAAATAAAATACAAACAAAATGAATTAAAATTAATTAAAATGGAAAGTAATCTCATTCTAAGGCTGAAATTCAAACTTGGGGGAGGGAGTTTGACTGCGCGCGCAGATTGAGGGTCAGGATTGGCTCTGGCTTAATTAACTTAATTATCATTTATTAAATTAATAAAAACAGGTTAGGGTTTAATGACTTAATCTGGGCCACTCAAACATTAAACTAATCCGCATCCAATGGCTACAAACGCATCTGGCAAACTAATTAGGGTTAGGGCTTAATGACTTTCAGGTGACCGGAGGGAAGCTCCGGTCATCTTCTCTGGTGGGTCAAAAACCCTAAATCATGCTACAGGCCACCCCACCTCGAATTGAACACAGGGAAATGATCCTCTACCCAAACCCCATTCAAATCACCCCTCAAACATCATTTCTAACCCAAGAACAGAGGGAATCGAAGCAAACAAATTTTACGGGTGAAATTTCAGAGAGCCATGAAATGGTCATTTCTTCAACATTTTCAATTCCAAAGATATCAACATGACCAGCACAACATACACTTTCATTTTATAACAAGAAAAACAAGCTCTGAAAAGTTTGAAGTTTGAAGCTACCTGAGGTGATGAACTGTAAATATGAGCTTTTCAGGCCTCTCTTTTGTGCAAAGTGTCACCTCTGAACCTCCTGAGATCAATGGAATGCCCAAAATCTTTTGTTGGTGGTTGATTTGTGAGCTTGAGTTCTGGTGTGGCAGATTTCACAGTTGAGCTATAAGGGGTTTTAGGCTGTTTCAATGGTGGGCTTTTGTTCTATGGAGGATGTGTGGTTCACTGGTGAAGAAAGAATTGAGGTTTGATGGCTGTGTAAGGAATTTCGAAGAGAAAGAGTTTTTGACAGTTTTTGGGGATGCTGGATTGTGGGAGCTTTCTGGCTTGTGTGTGGCTTGCTTTGGGATGCTTGAGGTCCACATATTAGACTCTGATTGGTCAGAGAGTTGTTGGTGGCACAATGTGATTGGCATGGGAAAAAATGCAAAAGTCAAAAGTTTGTGTACTACAAGCATGGGCTGGAACAGAAGTGGTTCAATGGGGTGTCTTGCCTCAGCATAGTTTGTGGTGAGCCCTAGGATCAAAAAGATGCAGCTGGATGGCTTGGATATCAAGATGGCATGAGTTTTGCATTTTGCCCTCTTTGAAGTTTCTTGTGAACCAAGGCATGGAATCTCATGATTTCTTGGGCAATTTGTGACAAAATGAGTTATGTGATGTTGTTATGGTGTTTTGATACCAACTAGGAGTCAAACCAATCCTTGGACATCACTCTTGCAAAAGTTCCTTTTTGGAGAATTTCATGGAAAATGGCTTATGAAAGTTTGTGATTTAAGGCATGAACATTGAAAACTCTTGGGCAATTCTGACTTTGCTAAGTTGCAATATGTTATAATGATGCAAAGAAGTCATTTAGAGGTCTTAAAAGTGCTTGGAATTTGAATTTGCAAAAATCCCTCTTTGGTGCCAAAAGTGAAAATTTAGTGATTTTGTTCAACTTTGACAAGCCATAACTTTTGATCCAAAATGAATTAGAATGAGTTCTTGTACTTTTTGAAAAGGGAATGATCCAATCTACAACTTTCATGACCAAAGTTTTCTCATTTGAAGCATTTTTGAATCAATAAGAGGAGGTTGAAAAACTTTCCCAAAATAGCAAGTTTACATTATAAGTCACTTTCCCAAAAAGGCAACTTTGCAAATGGCTTGAAATTCTTCAATTTAGTGAACTTTTAACACCTTCTATGATCAAAAAAAGATCATACACACCCAAAATGATGGAGAACACCCTTTGGTTGGGTCATTGGGGGCCTCAGATGCCCTGATTTTGCACTGACTTGCTCAAGAAGTCATCTTGTGATCAGATGCCTTCCTCATTGAATTTCTTCATGAAAATTGATATGCATGATCCTCATAACATATAGAGACCAATAGAAACAAGAATGACCAAAAAATTTGGAGTTATGGCCTCTGAAACCAAAACCCTAATTTTAGGTCATCTGTGTAGTTAAACTTGGCTCTGCTTCCATGCCTTTCTCAGTTCTTGTGATTCTTTGACTTTCTTGACCTTGTGAGGATATAATATGATTATTGAACACACATGGACCCCTTTTAAGTGATTGATGACCTTTGTAGTGGCTCAAATAGCTCAGGGATGGCTCAGATCACAAACCCTAGATGCAGATGACTTTGAATTAATGTAGTGAAACAAAAATGCAATATGAGATGCTAGGGTTGAACTTATGCAAATGAAGAGAGTCACAAGCCATGGTGTGAATGGGTGAGGGCAAATTTGGGGTGTTTACACCTTTGAGATACTTCATGATCCTCTTCACGGCGGTGAGATGTGATTCCTTTGGATTAGCTTGAAATCATGCACACAAACAAACACTAAACATAATGTCAGGACGACTTGCCGTCAAATATAAAAGTGAACCGATCATATCTTGATACTTTGTAATATCAATTGAAGTGCCGGAAAGATCTTGATCAACATATATTCTGGATCCCATTGGAGTAGACATTTCTTTGCAATTGTCCATATCAAATCTTTTCAATAATTCCTTACAATACTTGGATTGGTTGATGAAGATGCCATCCTTTGTTTGCTTGATTTGTAATCCAAGGAAGTAGTTCATATTTCCCATCATGGACATCTCGAATTCACCTTGCATCATAAGAGAGAATTTTTCGCAAAGATCTTTGTTTGTTGAACCGAAGATGATGTCGTCGACATAGACTTGAACAAGTAAGGTGTTGCCCTTGAGATTCTTGATGAACAAAGTCTTGTCAACCTTTCCTTTCATAAAACCCTTCTCACATAGGAAGTTGCTAAGACGGTCATACCATGCCCTTGGTGCTTGCTTTAAGCCATAAAGAGCCTTCTTCAACTTGTAGACATAAGAGGGATTCTTGAAGTCTTCAAAACCCGGAGGTTGTTTGACGTAGACTTCTTCATTGATGTAACCATTTAGGAAAGCGCCTTTGACATCCATCTGGTACAACTGAAAATTCATTGAACAAGCGTAAGCAAGTAGTAATCTAATTGCTTCTAACCTTGCTACCGGAGCGAATGTTTCATCAAAGTCGATTCCTTCTTCTTGGTTGTAGCCTTGAGCGATCAATCTTGCTTTGTTACGAACTATGATTCCATTCTCGTCAAGTTTGTTTTTGAACACCCATCTTGTGCCTATGCTATGTTTGTTGTCCGGTCTTGGTACAAGAGTCCAAACTTGGTTCCTTTCTAATTGGTTGAGTTCTTCTTGCATAGCTATTATCCATTGATCGTCGCCTAAGGCTTCATCGATTTTTGTTGGTTCAATTTGAGATACGAACTCCATGTTGAGACAAGCATCCTTGAGATTAAGTCGAGTTGCAACGCCTTGGCTAATATCACCAATAACTTTATCTATCGGGTGATCTCTATGAGTTCTCCATTCTTTAAGAAGATCTTGATGTTCTTCAATAGTTGGTGAGTCATCTTCTTGTGATATTGCTTGTTCCTTTGATGTCTCCTTTTGTTGTTGCGATATATCTACTACATCATCATCATCATCCACAATAATATTATCCTCTTTCGAGGGGTTAGTCTCATCAAACGAAACATGAATAGATTCTTCAATAGTAAGTGTTCGTTTATTGAAAATTCTAAAATCTCTACTTGAGAGAGTATAACCAAGAAATATACCTTCGTCGGATTTCTCATCAAACTTACCAAGGTTGTCCTTGCCGTTGTTGAGAACGAAGCATTTGCATCCGAATATGTGGAAGAAATATATGTTGGGTTTCCTACCCTTGAACAACTCATATGGAGTCTTCTTGAGAATTGGTCAAATATTGACACGGTTACTTACAAAACAAGCCGTGCTAACCGCATCCGCCCAAAAATATTTAGGAAGATTTGAGTCGCTAAGCATTGTCCTTGCAAGTTCCACTAATACCCTATTCTTCCTCTCTACGACACCATTTTGTTGAGGAGTCCTTGGTGCGGAAAAATTGTGAGAGATTCCATGCTCTTCACAAAAATCTTCAAATGATGAATTTTGAAATTCGCCACCATGGTCGCTTCTTATGGAAACTATTGAGAGTGACTTCTCGTTTTGAATTTACTTGGCATACTTCTTGAATGCTTTGAAGGTATCACTTTTCTGCACTAAAAACAAAGTCCAAGTGTATCTAGAGAAATCATCAACAATAACTAAGGCATAAACGTTACCTCCGAAGCTTTTTGTTCTTGATGGACCGAAGAGATCCATATGTAACAATTGTAGTGGTCTTGAAGTAGATATCACTTTCTTGGTCTTGAAGGATGTTTTGGTTTGCTTCCCCTTTTGACATGCGTCACAAAGCTTATCCTTGATAAACTTAATCTTCGGAAGACCAACAACTAGATCATGCTTTATTAATTTGTTTAAATGCTCCATGTGAATGTGAGCAATCCTCTTATGCCAAAGCCATGCCTCGTTGTTGTTTGCCATTAAGCACTTTACCTTCAAGGAAGAGTCATCAAAAGAAATCATGAAAATGTTATTAAATCTTTTACCTTTTAGCAAGAGTTCATGAGTGACTTCATGTTCTATCAAGCATTCCTCCTTTGTGAAGTTGATTCGGAACCCTTTGTCACACAATTGACTTATGCTAAGAAGGTTGTGTTTAAGGCCTTCCACATAAAGGACGTCTTCGATGATTGTATGAGGAGATGCACCAATGGTTCCAACTCCAAGAATCCTTCCTTTATTATCATCACCGTAAGTAAAATATCCTTTGGCCTTAAGAGATAGACTTGAAAATTTGTTGATATCGTCCGTCATATGCTTTGAACAACCGTTATCGAGATACCATTGAGTAGAAGTTGTTTTTAAGCATACCTACAAAACAAAGTCAAGTATTGTTAGGTACCCAAATTGCTTTGGGTCCTTGATAGTTAGTACCCTTTTCAACCCACACATAATTCCCTTTAGCAACACCAATGTTGCGCACATAGCAAGCATTAGGTGTATGGCCTTTGATTCCACAATAAAAACAAGTAGGTTGAAATTGACTTTTATATCTAGGAACATATTTTTTTTTCTTAATGATTCTTTTCTTTTTATGACTTTGATGCATAGTTTTAGAATTGTTAGTCTTTTCTTTAACAATTTGTTCACTAGCTTTTACGAAAACGGTTTCACTTGTGCTTGGTTTGGAAAACTTAGAATATCCTAAGCCACTTTTATCATTTGGATATCTTTGGTGCCTAAGAATTTCCTCCAAGCCAATTTGACCTTTTTCATATATTTCTAAAACTCTTTTGAGTTGAACAATTTGAAAAGATAATGACTCACAATGTTTGCATGCAAGGCTTTGTTTTTCATCCATTACTTTTTGTTTTTCATTTTCAATGTATTTTTCAAAAGATGTATTTTGTTCTTCTAAAGATAATATTCTTTTCTTTTGGGATGAAATATTTTTGTACAAAGTCTTGCATTCTTTTAGAAGTTCATCTATGACTTCTTGTGCAACATTTTCATAAATTGAAAAGTTACTACTAACCTCGTCATTTTCTTCATCGGAGTGATGTGACGCCATTAAAGCCATATTTGCATATTCATCGCTTTCCGATTCCGATGAGGAACTGACTTCATTGTCATCCCAAGCAACATAAGCCTTTTTATTTTGGAAGTCCTTCTTGCCTTTGAATCCTCCTTTCTTTGCAAGTCTTGGACAATCCGGTTTTATGTGACCTTGCTTTCCACATTCATAACATGTGACTTCTTGAATCGATGTGGATGCATCCTTCTTCCTGAAATGTTTATTCTTCTTAGGAAAAGAGGAATTATTATTTTTGTTAAAAAACTTACCAAGCTTCTTAACAAGAAGCATGAAGTTCTCATCTTCGGAAATCTCGTCATCTTTGTCATCCTTCGTGTCAATCTTCAAAGCAATTCCTTTGGACTTTTTCTCTTGACTTTCGTGCTTCTCGAGCCTTCCAAGTTCCAATTCGTGCTCTTAAAGTTTTCCGAATAGAGATGCGAATGTCATCATTGAGAGACTCTTCTTCTCCGAAATAGCGGTCACCTTCGGTTGCCATTCCCTTGTCAAGGACCTTAGGACTTTCAAATTGAGATCGTCGTTGTTGAAGGTCTTCCCGAGTGCAATCAAGTGGTTTGTTAGATGAAAAAATCTTTTTTGTAAGGCAACAATAGATTCTCCGGGCTACAAACGGAACATTTCATATTCTTGACTTAACGTGTTAAGCCTTGATCTTTTTACTTCTGTTGTTCCTTCGTGTGTTTCTACCAAAATATCCCAAATCTTCTTAGCCGATTTGCATTGTGATACGCAGAAGAATTCGTCTATACTAAGAGCGCTTTGGAGTATGTTGATTTCCTTCTTCTCATTTAGGATCTTCTTCTTATCATCTTCATCATACATATTCTTCAACTTTGCGGTTCCAACGCCATGGAAGTTATGATTTTTCTAAGTCAACTAGGGTTTCAAGGCACCTCAAAAGGAAAAATGCACATTAAATTGAAAATGGAAGATAAATGCAAACCAATTTTACCCTAGAAACTAAATGCTATGAATGATGCAATGCAAGAAGAACCATCATCAAACTCCTCATGATTAGGCAGAATGAATTTTTCTAAGTTTGAACAAAAATATTGCCTTTAAACAATTTAAATTCCAATGAAAATTGGCAAAATAGGTCAAGAACCAAAAAGAAATTTGTTTTGAGAGTTTGATAATGTTTCAAAATGTTTTGAAATGCAATGTGAATTTTTTAGTGATTTTTAAATACCTAAATGCATTTTTAATTAATTAATTTCCATTAACTAATTAAAAATAAATATTTAAATGATTTAAAAATAATTTTTAATCCAAAAAATAAAAATAAAAATATTTTTGGGTTCTGAAAATTAATGAAATGCTTGACAAAAAAAATTCAGAATTTTTTAACATGTTTTGCTATTTTTTAAAATTCGTGTAAATAAAATACAAACAAAATGAATTAAAATTAATTAAAATGGAAAGTAATCTCATCCTAAGGCTGAAATTCAAACTTGGGGGAGGGAGTTTGACTGCGCGCGCAGATTGAGGGTCAGGATTGGCTCTGGCTTAATTAACTTAATTATCATTTATTAAATTAATAAAAACAGGTTAGGGTTTAATGACTTAATCTGGGCCACTCAAACATTAAACTAATCCGCATCCAATGGCTACAAACGCATCTGACAAACTAATTAGGGTTAGGGCTTAATGACTTTCAGGTGACCGGAGGGAAGCTCCAGTCATCTTCTCCGGTGGGTCAAAAATCCTAAATCATGCTACAGGCCACCCCACCTCGAATTGAACACAGGGAAATGATCCTCTACCCAAACCCCATTCAAATCACCCCTCAAACATCTAACCCAAGAACAGAGGGAATCGAAGCAAACAAATTTTACGGGTGAAATTTTAGAGAGCCATGAAATGGTCATTTCTTCAACCTTTTCAATTCCAAAGATATCAACATGACCAGCACAACATACACTTTCATTTTATAACAAGAAAAACAAGCTCTGAAAAGTTTGAAGCTACCTGAGGTGATGAACTGTGAATATGAGCTTTTCAGGCCTCTCTTTTGTGCAAAGTGTCACCTCTGAACCTCCTGAGATCAATGGAATGCCCAAAATCTTTTGTTGGTGGTTGATTTGTGAGCTTGAGTTCTGGTGTGGCAGATTTCACAGTTGAGCTATAGGGGGTTTTAGGCTGTTTCAATGGTGGGCTTTTGTTCTATGGAGGATGTGTGGTTCACTGGTGAAGAAAGAATTGAGGTTTGATGGCTGTGTAAGGAATTTCGAAGAGAAAGAGTTTTTGACAGTTTTTGGGGATGCTGGATTGTGGGAGCTTTCTGGCTTGTGTGTGGCTTGCTTTGGGATGCTTGAGGTCCACATATTAGACTCTGATTGGTCAGAGAGTTGTTGGTGGCACAGTGTGATTGGCATGGGAAAAAAATGCAAAAGTCAAAAGTTTGTGTACTACAAGCATGGGCTGGAACAGAAGTGGTTCAATGGGGTGTCTTGCCTCAGCATAGTTTGTGGTGAGCCCTAGGATCAAAAAGATGCAGCTGGATGGCTTGGATAGCAAGATGGCATGAGTTTTGCATTTTGCCCTCTTTGAAGTTTCTTGTGAACCAAGGCATGGAATCTCATGATTTATTGGGCAATTTGTGACAAAATGAGTTATGTGATGTTGTTATGGTGTTTTGATACCAACTAGAAGTCAAACCAATCCTTGGACATCACTCTTGCAAAAGTTCCTTTTTGGAGAATTTCATGGAAAATGGCTTATGAAAGTTTGTGATTTAAGGCATGAACATTGAAAACTCTTGGGCAATTCTGACTTTGATAAGTTGCAATATGTTATAATGATGCAAAGAAGTCATTTAGAGGTCTTGAAAGTGCTTGGAATTTGAATTTGCAAAAATCCCTCTTTGGTGCCAAAAGTGGAAATTTAGTGATTTTGTTCAACTTTGACAAGCCATAACTTTTGATCCAAAATGAATTAGAATGAGTTTTTGTACTTTTTGAAAAGGGAATGATCCAATCTACAACTTTCATGACCAAAGTTTTCTCATTTGAAGCATTTTTGAATCAATAAGAGGAGGTTGAAAAACTTTCCCAAAATAGGAAGTTTACATTATAAGTCACTTTCCCAAAAAGGCAACTTTGCAAATGGCTTGAAATTCTTCAATTTGGTGAAATTTTAACACCTTATATGATCAAATAAAGATCATACACACCCAAAATGATGGAGAACACCCTTTGGTTGGGTCATTGGGGGCCTCAGATGCCCTGATTTTGCACTGACTTGCTCAAGAAGTCATCTTGTGATCAGATGCCTTCCTCATTGAATTTCTTCATGAAAATTGATATGCATGATCCTCATAACATATAGATACCAATAGAAACAAGAATGACCAAAAAATTTGGAGTTATGGCCTCTGAAACCAAAACCCTAAGTTTAGGTCATCTGTGTAGTTAAACCTGGCTCTGCTTCCATGCCTTTCTCAGTTCTTGTGATTCTTTGACTTTCTTGACCTTGTGAGGATATAATATGATGCTTGAACACACATGGACCCCTTTGAAGTGATTGATGACCTTTGGAGTGGCTCAAATAGCTCAGGGATGGCTCAGATCACAAACCCTAGATGCAGATGACTTTGAATTAATGCAGTGAAACAAAAATGCAATATGAGATGCTAGGGTTGAACTTATGCAAATGAAGAGAGTCACAAGCCATGGTGTGAATGGGTGAGGGAAAATTTGGGGTGTTTACAGCTGCCCCTATTCAAACATGAGTTAGCTGTGCAGGATGTAAGCAACGGCTTAACAGGCAAACAAGATAAGTTGTGGTTGAATACCAAAGACAGTCCAAAATTTGCACTCACAGAATGAAGAAGAAAAGGGATATAGATTGTAAAAGAAAATAAAGTATAATTATAAAGTGCAGGTGACGGAGGACGACCGTCAAGCAGAGGACGACTGATGGGGATGAAGCAATGACTGGGACGACCGACATGCTGGGGAAAATGCGGGAAATAAAGCAATGACGGGGGACGGCTGGCAAGCTGGGGATATAAGAGATTATGATGGGGACGACCATCATGTAAAGTTATAAGACTCTCTGGGGATTATAGGTAAATGATGGGGACGACCATCAAGTTCAAGGTATGAATGAAATAAATGATGAGGTACGGTCATCAAAGGTGAAGGACGATCACCTAGCAGGGGACGGCTGCTTTGTTGGGGATAAGATGAGGGACGGTCATCTAAGGTGAAGGACGATCACCTGGAAAGGTACGAATGTCGGATAAAAAGGTCGACGATGGGGACGGCCATCGGATAAGCATGATTAAAGACGATCATCAAGAGGTGAAGGACGATCACCTAGCAGGGTACGACTGTTCTCAGGGTTTATCATGACATAGGACGAATGTCAGATAAGGAATCAACGATGGGGACGGCCATCGGATGAAAATGATGAAGGACGACCATCAAGAGGTGAAGGACGATCACCCAGCAGGGGACGGCTGCTAAGAATATCACGACATAGGACGAATGTCGTATAGGAATGGGTTCTAATAAATAGAGACTCCACTGGGAATGATGAAGGATGATCATCAGAAAGGTGAAGGACGATCACCTGGCAGGGTACGGCTGCCGAAAATGTATCATGACATAGGACGAATGTCAGATAGGAAGAAAATAGTTTAACAAGTTTTGTTGGGGACTTTTTTGGGGAAGGGTAGACACAGACGAGTGTCTAAATTCAGGAGACATAAGTTTTTGACACGGTGTATAGATTAAAGATGCGGACGAGCATCCTTAAGACTATGATACGGATGAGTATCAGTAGAAACAAACGCTTGACGCATGTTCAGAGATGATGATACGGACGAGTATCAACTGGTTAACAAAGAACACGGACGAGTGTTGAATCTGAGGGGATATAAATGGGATATACAAGATACGGACGAGTATCAGTATGAGTGAAAAGTGATGAGTGAGACACAAACGAGTGTTTAACTTGCTAGGGAGAGCATGACACAGGCGGGTGTCGATAAAAGTGTATTATAAACAAGTATTTGATCTACAAAGTGTTTAGGCAACTATGCTGGGGATAGGTGACACAGACGGGTGTCAAGAGAGTGTATTAACATGTTTTTGTGAGTGCAAAGGGGACGCTTTGGATTTATGCTGGGGAGTTTGGGAAGTATTTTGTATATTGTTGATGGATTGTCAGTATTTGCAAGTGTGTTTCAGAACATGGCTTATGATTTATGCAATATGTTTGATTTTTTGCCGTAATGCTCCGTATTAGACGGAATGCTACGCTCTGTGGGAGAATATGATGCGAATGCTATGATTATGCAAAGACACTGATCCGGGATTCGGATCCCATTGCTGTGGAGATCTCTGGCTGATCTGCTTGAAGTGGATATCCCAGCTGGGGATGAGATCATTGGTAGATCTAGCATATCTGACTCTGCATGGGGAAATAGATTACTGATAGACCTATCTCGGTAATGAGGGACCCAGCTGGGGTTTGTGGAAGCTCTCATCACTCTGTTGTGAGATCTTCAGGCGTTGCTCTTTTGGATAGAGATTGAAACTTTGTGGGGAGATGGTTCCCTGTCTGTCACTCGGCTGGGGAAGAAGAAAGATCACTGAAAGATCTTCCTAGATATTTCTGCGGGGATCCTGGGCACTTTATGGGCACTTTATGGTACTGCTTTGGAGAAGTGATGCCTAGTAATTCTGATGGGGAGAAAGCATCTCTTGTGCTGTTTGGAAGGTGTGCAGAGGAAATAATGATTTGGGCAGCCTACTGGGGAGAAGCTTTCATTCCCCATGTTGTGCTTTGAACACCTGCAATCCTGTATGACAAAGAAGCGTACAAGTTCCCCGAGGTATCCCTTACTGGATTCCGTCATAGGAGTTTAGACACTCCCGAGAGCAAATATATTTCCTGTAAGCACATATTTTTAGAAGGGAAGCATCTGTATTTATGCAATCAATATCTTAAGGACATCGGACATTTTGCAAAATGAAAAATAAAAGGTACGAGACAAGATATGACTGAAAATCTGATTTTATTAATTTATGCGCCCTGAATTGGCAAGATACAGTCAAAGAAACGGATCCCCTGAAATGAGGAGATCGTTACAAATTGAGAAACAAAAAGACAGTGACAATGTTGATGACGCTTCAAGGAGCTTCCCTTTTGCTATGACTTGTATGACACTTGATGTTCTTCTCATCTTGCTTTCTGAAGAAGGTTGATTCTGACCGATGCTCGAACCTTTCGAAGTTTGCCATGTTGTAAGCGATACAGACGAATCCAGGATGCAGTTGTTCGCTTATTCCCTTGTGTTTGTGTGGATCGCCTTTTCGGGTTTTCAATCCACCGGGATACCCATTTTTGCCTGAGTCGTCCAATGCGGCTTTTCAACTCAGCGGGTGTACATTTTTTATTTATTTCCCCTTATTTTTGCCCGAGTCTTTTATTCTGTTTTTGACTCGCCGGGATGCCCTATTTTTGCCTGGACTTACATTCTGTTTTTATGTCCAGCGGGTCGTTTATGCGAAGTATTTTTTAACTGCATCTGAATTCACAGGGGACAGGAAGTCTTCACCATCCATAGTACTGAGCATCAATGCTCCGCCCGAGAAAACTTTCTTTACTATGAATGGACCATCATAATTTGGAGTCCACTTGCCCCTGTGGTCTGTATGAGGAGGGAGAAGTCTTTTCAGCACAAGATCTCCTACTTGGTACTCTCGGAGCTTGACTTTCTGATCGAAGGCTTTCTTCATTCTTTTTTGATACAGCTCCCCATGACAAATTGCAGCTAATCTCTTTTCTTCAATCAGACTTAGTTGTTCGTATCGGGATCAGACCCATTCTGCTTTGTTTAGCTTGACATCCATCAGTACCCGCAAGGAGGGTAATTCAACTTCAACAGGTAGGACTGCCTCCATACCATACACAAGCTGATACGGTGTTGCCCCAGTGGATGTTCTGATCGACGTACGGTACCCATGCAAGGCAAATGGTAGCATTTCATGCCAATCTTTATAGGTAACCACCATCTTCTATACAATCTTCTTGATATTCTTGTTAGCTGCCTCAACAACGCCATTCATCTTTGTCCTGTAAGGAGAAGAATTGTGGTGTTGGATCTTGAAGTCCCGACATAGTTCTGCCATCATTTTATTATTTAAGTTGGAATCATTATCAGTAATGATTCTCTCGGGCACTCCATACCGACAGATGATGTCTCTCTTTAGAAATCGGGCTACCACCTGCCTGGTAACATTTGCATATGAAGCTGCTTCGACCCACTTGGTAAAATAGTCAATGGCAACCAGGATGAATCTGTGGCCATTTGAAGCAGTCGGTTCAATCTTGCCAATCATATCAATGCCCCGCATAGCAAAGGGCCAGGGTGAAGACATCACATTCAGAGGATTGGGAGGCACATGCGCTTTATCCGCATAAATCTGGCATTTATGGCATTTTCTGGCGTAGGCACAACAGTCCGCATCCATTGTGATCCAGTAATAGCCTGATCTTAGCAACTTTTTAGCCATGGCATGCCCTCCTGCATGGGTACCAAAGGATCCTTCGTACACCTCGTGCATCAACAAGTCTGCCTCTGCCCTATCAACACATCTGAGAAGTACCATATCAAAGTTTCTCTTATACAGGGAACCATCAGCATTCAGGAAGAAACTACCAGCCAGCCTTCTTAATGTCTTCTTATCATTGGAAGATGCCCCAGGTGGGTATGTTTGATCCTCCAAGAAGCATTTGATATCATGGAACTAAGGCTTATCATCTTTAATAACATCTGCTGAGAGCACATATGCTGGTCTGTCAAGTCTGGATACTGAAATTCGAGGCACAAAGTTGGCAGCTTGAACTTTGATCATGGATGAAATGGTAGCCAGAGCATCTGCAAACTGATTTTCATCTCGAGGGATATACTCAAGCTTGACTGTTGTGAAGAAAGTCAATAACCTCCGTGTATAATCCCGGTAAGGTATCATATGATCTTGGTGGGTGTACCATTTGCCGCTGGTTTGGTTGATTACCAGAGCTGAATCTCCAAACACAGTCAAAGTCTTGATCCTGAGGTCAATGGCTTCCTCAAGACCCATAATGTAAGCTTCGTATTCAGCTTCGTTGTTAGTGCAGTTAAAGGTGAGTTTTGCCGAGAAAGGCATGTGGACTCCTTTAGGTGTAATGAGTACTGCACCAACACCACGACCATTCATATTAACAGCCCCATCAAACATCATAGTCCATTCTTCTTCCGGGTCAGGCCCTTCAGTGTGAATAGGCTCTTCATGATCTTTTGCTTTTATGAACATGATGTCTTCATCAGGGAAGTCAAATCTCATAGGCTGGTAATCATCAATGGGTTGCTCAGCGAGATAATCAAACAATACACTGCCTTTGATGGCCTTTTGGGATGTATACTAAATGTCGTATTCTGTGAGAATCATTTGCCATCTTGCAACATGTCCGGTAAGTGCTGGTTTCTCAAAAATGTACTTAACTGGGTCCATCTTTGAGATCAACAAGGTAGTGTGGGTCAACATATACTGCCTTAGTCGGCGAGCAGCCTACGCTAAAGCACAACAAGTTTTCTCAAGCAGTGAATAACGTTGTTCACAGTCGGTAAACTTTTTGCTTAGGTAGTATATTGCATACTCTTTTCGACCAGACTCGTCATGCTGGCCCAACACACACCCCATTGACTCTTCTAATACTGTCAAGTACTTGATTAGAGGTCTTCCTTCAACTGGAGGCATAAGGATTGGAGGCTCTTGCAAGTACTCCTTGATTTTGTCAAAAGCCCTCTGGCAATCTTCATTCCACCTGACCGTTTGTTATTTTCTTAGCAGCTTGAACAAAGGCTCACAGGTTGCTGTAATGTGAGATATGAACCTTGAAATGTAGTTCAATCTACCTAGAAACCCCCAAACCTCTTTTTCAGTCTTCGGTGCAGGCATTTCTTGAATGGCTTTGACTTTGTCAGGGTCAACTTCAATTCCTCTTTCACTTACAATAAAACCCAGCAACTTACTAGATCGTACCCCGAATGTGCACTTGTTGGGGTTTAACTTCAGTTGGTACTTCCTCAGACGCTTGAATAACTTCAACAGATTTACCAGGTGGTCTTCTTCTGTGAGGGACTTGGCAATCATGTCATCCACATAACATTCAATTTCTTTGTGGATCATGTCATGGAATAATGTCACCATAGCCCGTTGATAAGTAGCACCAGCATTCTTCAGTCCGAATGGCATCACCTTGTAACAGAATGTGCCCCAGGGTGTGATGAAAGTTGTCTTCTCCATGTCTTCAGGTGACATCTTGATCTGATTGTATCCTGAAAATCCGTCCATGAAGGAGAACACCGAGAACTGAGCCGTATTGTCGACCAATACATCAATGTGAGGTAAAGGGAAGTCATCTTTCAGGCTGGCTCTATTCAGATCCCGGTAGTCCACACACATCCTCACCTTGCCGTCTTTCTTAGGCACAGGTACAATATTAGAAACCCACGGCGGATAGCTGGTCACAGCAAGGAACCCGGCATCCCACTGTTTTTGTACCTCTTCTTTAATCTTCATTGCCATATCTGGGCGAGTACGACGCAACTTCTGTTTTACTGGTGGGCAGTCTTCTTTCAAAGGCAACTTGTGCATGACAATGCCGGTGTCCAACCCTGGCATATCCTGATAAGACCAAGCAAAGACATCCACATATTCCCGGAGCATGTCAATCAGTTGTTCTTTCACTGAATCTTGTAAGCAGGCCCCGATCCTGACTTCTTTCAAGTCTTCTTCTGTACCAAGTTTAACCGTTTCAATCTCCTCCTGATGAGGAGTGATAACCTTCTCCTCTTTCCTTAACAACCTGGCTAGCTCTTCAGGTAGCTCAAAATCTTCTTCAACCCCCTTATCAGCTTGATTGATTGGATTTTCGAAGTCATACGAAGTCATAGCAGTGTTGTTGTCGGTGCAGTCTGGAGGGCACTTTCTGCAAGGGTTTAGATTGGTTTATTTTAGTGATCAATTTTAATCTTGCTTAGAAAAAGTGAAAATGAAGTTATTTATTTTGAAAAACATTGCCATTTTATTTTTTGTACAAAAAGAAAAAATGAAAAGACAGTGAGTGAAAAAGAGACTCGTTTGCAAAAGATGTCCGATATTCATTGATTAATCTATTTGCACAAAATTACAAGATGACCCGATTACAAAATGAGTCTTATCATCTTGGGCAAGATGCAAGACTTGATGCATGCTTTAAAATACAGGAAATAATAATTACTCTGCAGGAGTAACCCTTATAATTTCCTGGGAAGACCAGTTAAGGACTTGGCTCCCCGGGGTCCTTGGACGTATCCAGTTCTCCAGGTTGCGGTCACTTTCCTCCTCGTCTTCCAAATTGTTTACAGCATCCGGGGTGAGCATTCCCCCACTGACAAACTTGGGCTCCTTTGCAGCCTCTGATTGATCTTGTTGAGTTGGTTTGTAACCCAACCCAAATTTGTCTTCTTTCTTTTCCACGGGCAGCAGCTTGCCCCAGCCTTGGGCAGTACCCTCTTCAACAACCTTTCGGGCTTGTTGATAAGACGTCATGGAAGTTCCCAGTACAACAGATGCTTCATTAATGTTCAGGGCTTCAAACCCCTGGCTCATGGTTTCATAGATTTCTCCATCCATTTCTATGTACTCATACGTAGCCAGATGGCTAACAAATATGTCTTCCTCCCCACAGATGGTGATGATCTGGCCTTCCCACTCGAATTTCAGCTTCTGGTGAAGGGTAGACGTGACAGCGCCAGCGGCGTGGATCCAGGTTCTACCCAACAAACAGCTGTAGGCCGGCTGAATGTCCATCACATAGAAGGTAGTTTTAAAAGTCTGAGGGCCAATCATCACAGGCAGATCAATCTCCCCAAGCACTGATCTTTTAGAGCCATCAAATGCTCTCACCACCAAATTACTCGGACGCAATGCCAAGCTATCATACTCCAGCTTCACCAAGGCTTTCTTTGGTAGGACATTGAGTGATGACCCAGTGTCCACCAGTACATGAGACATAACATCACCCTTGCATTCCAAGGTGATATGTAAAGCCTTGTTGTGGTTACGTCCCTCTGTTGTTAAGTCAGCATTGGTAAAGCCCAGTCCATGACTGGTGTTGACATTTGCCACCACAGTTTCTAGCTGATTAACGGTAATCTCCTCTGGCACTTATGCTGTGTGCAGGACTTTCAATAATGCATTCCTGTGAGCTTCGGAACACATCAATAGTGATAATATGGAGATTTTTGAGGGAGTTTGGTGAAGCTGATCCACCACCTTGTAATCACTTCTCTTTATGATTCTCATGAACTCGTCTACCTCTTGTTCAAAAGATGTCTTCTGAGTTTCCTTGACCGTCAGCTCTTCAGGTACCACACTCTTTCCCTTTGCTTTGGCAGCAGCTTCTGCTTCAACATTAGGTCTTTGAGTTTGTGAGGCAAAAAGGCGTCCGCTTCTGGTGAAGCCTCCGCCTCCCCCAACATTATCAATTTGTGGAGAAGAGGTTGATGAATCCAGAGTGATTTTCTCCCCATTGCAATAGAGATCAGAGCCATAATGCCAAGGTATGGCATTGCTGCTTTCATAAGGAACAGGTCCAGGCACCGTGATAGTAACTGGACTGACTGCTGCAGAGGAGGGTACTGTAATGGTGTGCGGATCATAGTAAATTGTGACTGGCGATCTGGTAGGAGGTGTCATGGTTTGTTGTTGGAAATTGTTGATGGGAGAGACTCCTGATGGGTCATAGTAGATTGTAACTGCTGAAACATCTTCGTTAATTCTTGCTGGTGTTATAGAAGATTCTGCTGAATAAATGGATGCTGATGTTGTAGAAGAAAGGGTAGCTGAAATTTGATTTGTTGAAGTGACGGATGGAGCCATTGCTGATGATATTGATGAATCAGTAGGGATGATTGTTGCTGCTGTTGTAGAAGAATCTGGAATTGTTGTTAAAGGAATTGCTGGATTTGTAGGCGCCGTTGTTGAAATCTGAAGGATACCATCCTTGATAAGGCCATCTATGCCGCTTCTCAAATTTTCACACCCGTTGACTGCAATGTTGCAATACCCACAACCGAGCTCACACCCGGGAAACACCTGGCACTCTAGAAGCTGAGCTTTAATTTCGACCAAAGGTGTTCGAATTTGTGCAACACTGGTGATCAGGGTAGATGGTTTGTCTTCCTCAATGGCATTAATCCTAGGCCCGCCATGATTAGGCATAGGGGTTTTTGTTGACATTTGGAGGAGGTGCAAAGTTGAGGGCTTTAGAATCCACCATATCTTGGACTTTCATTCGTAAGGCCCTGCATTTTTCAGTATTGTGGCCAGGTGAATTGGAGTGGAAAGCACACCTGGCATTGGCATCATAATTCCTTGGGAGATTGGGGGATCTGGTGGTGCCAATGTCCTTAGATCAACCAAGTTAAGCTTCAGGAGTTGTGGCAATAAGGCAGCATAAGGCATAGGGATAGGGTCAATCACCCTGTTCGCCTGTGGTGGTCTTTGTTGAAAGGGTCGTTGTTGTTGATTGCTATTGTTGTTGTTATAGGTTCTCTATTGCGGGAACTGAACTTGTTGTTGATAATGTGGTTGTTGTTGTTGATATGTTGATTGTTGAGGAATCGGAGCTGGAATAGTGACAGCTGCTACTGATCTGTGGACATATTGAGGTCTGCTCCTGCTGGTATGGATGGCATTTGTCTCATTGGTCCTTCGGGGTCCCACGAAAGGCTTCTTGGGATTACTGGATGAACTTGCACCATTATCAAAAATTTTGCCCATTTTTAATAGACTTTCAATTCTTTCACCGGCTATAACTACGTCAGCAAAACTGGTGGAAGAAAAGGCAGCTAGCCTATCAATATATGTTCCTTGCAAAGTATTCATGAACATGTCGGCCATTTCTCTTTCCGACATGGGTGGTTGGACAGCAACAGCAAGCTGTCTCCACCTCTGGGCATATTCTCTGAAGCTTTCTCTGGAAGATTGAGACATTCCCATTAGGAGGGTCCTGTTAGGAGCCATGTCCAGATTGTATTGATATTATCTAATGAAGGCTTCAGCTAAGTCCTTCCAGCATCTGATGGTAGCTCTGGTCAGGTGTGAATACCACTCTCTTGAAGCCCCAGTCAGACTGTCTTCAAAGTAGAACATCCATAACTTCTCATCCATGGTATATGCTTTAAGCCTCCCCAGGAAAGACTGCAGGTGAGTCCGTGGACAAGAGGTTCCATTGTATTTCTCAAAGCACGGGGGTTTGAATTTATGGGGAATTCTCACCCCATCCACTAACCCCATATCCATTACATTGAAACCCAAGGAATTTTGAGACTCCAAATATCTCAATTTCTCAGCAATTTCATCAAACCTCCTATCATAGACTTAGTCTCCAGCTCCCATTACAGTAAACTGCTCCTCTTGAGGATCTTCTTGCAAGATCCTGCCTGCAACAGTGTTGCCCTGCACATTCCTTGGGATGTTGACTTCCGGATCTAGATGAGGTCCAAATACTGGTGGATTAACATGAGGCTGACCCCTTTCGTTATTACTTGTTCCTCCAGTTCCAGGATGAGGTTCCTCGGGAGTTTGTCTTTCCACCAATTCCCTTAACCTTTCTTGGCTCTGGGCCAAGCCAGTCATCACAGTCATGAATTGAGCCATTTGGTTCCTCATCTCCACTCTTTCATTAGCCATCTGAGTCCTGACCTCAGTTAGGTCCTGCTGTACTTGCTCCATTTGGATACCAAGAAGGTTGTTGCGAGTAGGGTACCGATGCGTACGATTGACATGGAACACCCGGCGACGAGCAATATTTCTTGAGGTCACAACAGAGTTAGAAACAAACAAAATAATAACAAAACCTACAAAACAAAACAAAAGTTAGCATGCAATGCAGTATGCTTATTGGCTTTCCAAGGTATCCGGCTTGGTTCTTGGTTTTGACCTTTCCAGACCTCGAGGGAGATGCTTTTGATGTTGTTGAGAAAATAAACCCCAAAATGGAAACAAACTAAAAAAATATATTACAAATGGTGAATCATACATAGTTTGTTTTACAACACATGCCCCTGGAGGGTTAAAATACATCAAAAAAGAAAAAGTATATCAAATGAAAACAACAACAAACAAAGAGTCAGACATCCAGTCCAAACTCATCCTCCCTAACCTCCTTCAGAAGTGCCTCAGTCACTGGACCAGCCGGATGCTCTGTAATGGTCCTAATGAGGAGGTTCCTGGTGGCAATGGCAGTGGTCAGCTTCTTGTGTCTGTCCTGATCCTTTGATCTCTTCAATCCAGCCCTAAGCTTCAACTCTGAAATCTCCTTCTGGGCTGCCAACAAAGCTTCCTGCTGCTTCTTTTCATTGGCCTCCAACTGTTCAATCTTAGCTTGAATCCTCTGATCTTCTTGTGTCCGGGCTTCAGTGATCCTGACCCACCTAGCCTGACTTTCTTGCAGATAGAGCTCAGTCCTAGCCTTCTGAAGCTTGGCTTCTTTACAGGCATTCTTCAATATTTGTTCCCCAGCTCTTGATTTCCTGATGTAGTCCTCTGTTTTCTCAATCTTGGCCAGATGCTCTACCCTAAGCTTTTCCAACCTCTCAATGTCCAGACGACCATCACTCCTTTCCCAAAGGGTCTTCTTTAGAGCTTGAGACAGATTCTCATTCCTTTCCTTCAGCTTCTCAAACTCTTCTAGGTTGACAATTGCTGCTGGCTGAGCTGTTGATGGTCCAGGTATGTCCTCAATGGTGAAAGGCATTCCAGTAATCTGAGCTCTAGTACGGGACCAATCATAGTATTGGGCTGAAGCAACATTATTACACCTCCCTAGAATAGCCATCCCCTTTGTCTGGATGTTGTCCCAAGCCCAGGATGCTTGTCTAACAGCAGCTAGATTAGGCTTTATTTCACAATACAGGGTCTCAGCTAAATCTTGCACCCTAGGAGGGTGGACCAAAGCATAGCCCAGTTGTCTCTTGAACAACAAAGGATTGTAGTTGATGCAACCCTTTACTCCTATTAGAGGCACATTTGGGTATTTCCCACAGCTGGTGATTATGTCTTTGCCTTTGGTGCTCTGGGTGCACCATCTAATATCATCTAAAGTCAAAGCAATGAGCCTCTTAGCCCAATTCTTCTGCTGGTGAGGATTCAAGAAGGCATCTGTCTTAGGTAGATGTCTGAGCAGCCAGGTGTGAAACAAAGGAGCACAACATCTCACCAACTTCCCTCTTTGTTTCTCATTCCTCTGATAAATGGAGTAATAAAAATCTCCCAGCAATGTGGGTACTGGGTTCCTCAGAAGGAAAAGATGAATGGCATTCTTGCTGATAAATTTGGGCTCATCTGCAAACAGTATAACCCCATATATGCTGAGGGCTAATAGTGCACAGACGGCCCTCCATTCTCCCAAGGAGGCCTTCAGGATGGCCTGAGAAATCAAGAATTCCAAGTGAAGACCAGGGATTCCAGCTTTGGTTGTCATGCTTTGCTCAATCAAGGCAGGCTCCAGGTACAGTGCCTTTGCTACTTCTCCATTGCTGGGAAAAGTCATCTCTGGGTTGAAGGGGATTCCACCCCTGACGGGTATCCCAATCAATGATGAAAACTCCTCCAGCAGAGGTCATAGCTGAAAGTCTGGAAAAGTGAAGCATCTCAAAGGAGGGTCATAAAACTGTAGGCAGGTGTGGATCATGCTCCTCTGAGAAGGGTCTAGGTCCATAACCATATCCAGGATACCTCCATAGTGTTCCTTGAACAATGGGATATGGTCAGGTGTGATAAGTGACTGGACCTGCCTGATACAAGTCAACACAGGCTCAAAGAAATGGTAGGATATGTTGCTCTTCCTGGGAGTAGTCATAAATGCTGAAGAGGAGGAAGATAGGTGCTGATGAAGATCAAGACTGATACTGGAGATGAGCCACTGATAGGCTGATGCTGGTGATGAAGGTGGATGAAGCAGATAACTGATGAAGCAGAGGTCTATGCAGGAGAAGGGGTCAAAACCAAACCAGATATGATGTGGATACCCTAAAAACAAATAAACAAATGTTAAATGATGCAATGATGATGTATGCAAATGATATGCAAGGGTTTGTGATAAAGCTGGATCTGATTATCTGTCTTGATATAAAGCCCATGTATGTTCAAAGAAGGTCCAGATGAAGGTCTAGAAATCCAGTAACCAGGGTGGGGGACTTAAATAAAGAGTCACATGTCCAGGGTTAAATCACAAGAACTGTCCAAAATGAGGTACTCTTAATCAAAACAAGTATCAGGGTATGATGTGGCCAATGGTACCTGCAAACTTGTAAACAGCCCAACCCCCTCACAGGTGATGTTCTAGAACAAGGATCCTCAGACTTAGATCAGTTATGAGAAGTGTAAACACTTATAACCCAGACGTACAGTGTTTACAATAACCATAAAAGATCCTCCTCTAATTCACCTCAGTTTCTGAAGGTCATAATAAAGGTCATCCAGACTTAGCAGGCTTCCCAGATAGCCCTAGCACTACAGGAAATCTGTAGCACAGAGTTCTCAAGAAGAAACCCACATCTGAACCGTGTTTCATATTCCCGCACCAGACCGAAATGGAATGGGAAAGAACATGAACCACTCTAGCCTAGGTGTCACTCAGGTCCCAGGTATAGGACCTCAAACTCTCAATGGAACCCCCCCCATCAAAACAACAAACCAGATCCAGCAAAATGACAGTATGACAGTATGAAATATGTAAAACTGTAAAGGGAAGCAATAAATAAAGTTGTACATAAAGCAGTAAATATAGCAAGTAAATAAACACAATTAGCACATAACACCCTAGTAAACACAAATCAAACAAGCGCTAGGAGGAACCCATAAAAAGAACTAGAAGCCCTGGTTGCAATATAAGGTTCCCCAGCATAGTCGCCAAGATGTCGCTCCCACCAAATGACACCCGGGTCAGAAGGGGTACAGACGCGAACGGTCGGCGAAAGGAGGTGAGAACACACAAGGGTGAACTCAGAAAGAAAAGTGTCGCCAGCTAGGCATTTTTATCCCGGAGGAAAGGTAATGCTGCATAGACCTAGAAAAGAATGGATAAGACGGTTGCGAACCAGAGAAACTGAGAAAGGGGGTTGGTTACAACCTGGGAAGGTATTAGCACCCAGATTGTCCGCCGTACTCGACGGGATCCACGCTTAAAAGATTTGTGTTTTAAAGGGGTAGTGTCAGTGCAATTTGTGTATCAAAGCTGGAAAGAATGCAAGTGTCAGTGTAAAAGGAAAGTGACGTGTACAAGAGAAGTGTCAGTGTAAGAACAAGAGATAAGATGCTCAAGGCTATGAGGCTAAAAAGAATAATGCTGGAACGAGGGGGAATATACAGAGACTTTTGTTCGATAACTGTTAAGTTATGCCTATGTATCCTCTCGTGCAATGAGGAAGTCAGAACACCGTAGTTCGACTCAAAGAGACTGAAAGATAAATTGACTTGTGAACTGCTTGCTTATCTATGCTCAAGTGTATGACCTGTCTGGCTCAGGTGCAAACTGTCTTGCATTAGACGGAAAAAACAAGTTCTCGCTTGTGAGTGAAGGTGATGAGAAAAGAATCCCGGAGGAGACGATTATTGTTTGTTTTTGATGTTTTCAATCTTTTATTGCTTTTTGGTGTTTGTCATAAATTAATGAGCTTAAGCCTAAACCAAGGGTTAGTAAACTCATCACATGTTCCCTCTGATTAGGGGTAATGAGAATACCTTAAGTATTAAGTAAGCACCTCACACTTAATCACCATGATGCAGGATTAAGATCATTAACCTACTTGTAATTATTTAGATGTTTTTGTTGTTTTTGTTTAGTGTTAAGTAATGAGTTTAAGGCATAATCAAGGATTTAATGGACTCATTACACCATCCTAATAGAAGGATAATAGATGAGAACATTTATGCTGAGGAAGACTCCTCAACTTAATCCATGATTAGGGATTTACCTCATGACAAAACAAAGCCTTTATTAAATGGATTTTAATTAATGATAAGATGAATAAGTGGATTTTATGATTTGTAAGACAACTTGAGAGGGACTTGTCCATTAACACTAGGGTTAGTCCTTCTTAACCAATTGAGGAAGAATTAGAATCCTAATGCAAGGCCCAAGTTACAAGCTTGATGTCTTGTTGATTATTAAGTGAATTAATTAAAGGATTTAAACACATTAAGGGTTTAACACTTAGGATTAAAGTTATACACTCCATCCTAATAGAAGGATGCAGGCATAAGCTTAATCACAAAGCCTTAAAACCTTTAGGGTTTAGTCCTTGATTATGAGGGGAGAAGAGAAGACTCAAAGAAGACTCAAAGGTAAAACTAAATGGGGGGACTAATCAAACCCTAATCATGATCATGCTTGGTTGTTCCTAGGGTTTATGAGGCTTGCAAAAGATCTTCAGGAGAAAAGCCACCAGGAAAGAAGCAGATGAAGCAAGACAACTTGCTTCACTTAAGAAGACAAGTTGCTTGAAGGAAGAAAGTGGGAAAGAACATGAATGAGAAAACTCACTCTAATACACAAGATAAAATGCAGCAATGGTGCATAAAAAGAGATGAGAAGAGATTGTGAGAAGTGAAGGCAAATTCACTTCTCAAAACAGCTTACCACCTGAAAAGTTAGCAAAAGAAATGAATGCAATGAAGATGAGATGAAATGCCATGATGCAAACTAAAGTCAGAAGCATAAACATGATTTCAATGATTCTAAGAGATGATGTAAACACATGTCAAGAGTTGTGGATGATCATACAAGGATGAAGATGCAAATGAAACAGGTTTTGAACCATAAAAGTTCATGAAAGCTTATGTAATGCAAAGGATACAAAACATGGAAAATGGATAATGCAATGATCAAACATGGTTCTAATGTGTCCTAAGATGTCTTATGAATCATGTGGATTCACAAAATGTCATGGCAAGTTATTGAATGCAAGCATATGAGAGATGGATGCAAAGGAATGCAAGAATTAGGGTTTATGAACAACATGCAACACAAAAATTCAAAACCAGAAGCAAGTGACATGACAAAAAATTGAAAATGGGATCAAAGGAACCCTAACCCTACACAAAGTCACTTCCCAAAGGAGGAGACCTAAATCTAAACCTAATGGAAGTTATGATTTTTCTAAGTCAACTAGGGTTTCAAGGCACCTCAAAAGGAAAAATGCACATTAAATTGAAAATGGAAGATAAATGCAAACCATTTTTACCCTAGAAACTAAATTCTATGAAGGATGCAATGCAAGAAGAACCATCATCAAACTCCTCATGATTAGGCAGAATGAATTTTTCTAAGTTTGAACAAAAATATTGCCTTTAAACAATTTAAATTCCAATGAAAATTGGCAAAATAGGTCAAGAACCAAAAAGAAATTTGTTTTGAGAGTTTGATAATGTTTCTAAATGTTATGAAATGTAATGTGAATTTTTTGGTGATTTTTAAATACCTAAATGCATTTTAATTAATTAATTTCCATTAACTAATTAAAAATAAACTTTTAAATGATTTAAAAATAATTTTTAATGCAAAAAATAAAAATAAAAATATTTTTGGGTTCTGAAAATTAATGAAATGCTTGACAAAAAAAATTCAGAATTTTTTAACATGTTTTGCTATTTTTTAAAATTCGTGTAAATAAAATACAAACAAAATGAATTAAAATTAATTAAAATGGAAAGTAATCTCATCCTAAGGCTGAAATTCAAACTTGGGGGAGGGAGTTTGACTGCGCGCGCAGATTGAGGGTCAGGATTGGCTCTGGCTTACTTAACTTAATTATCATTTATTAAATTAATAAAAACAGGTTAGGGTTTAATGACTTAATCTGGGCCACTCAAACATTAAACTAATCCGCATCCAATGGCTACAAACGCATCTGGCAAACTAATTAGGGTTAGGGCTTAATGACTTTCAGGTGACCGGAGGGAAGCTCCGGTAATCTTCTCCGGCGGGTCAAAAACCCTAAATCATGCTACAGGCCACCCCACCTCGAATTGAACACAGGGAAATGATCCTCTACCCAAACCCCATTCAAATCACCCCTCAAACATCATTTCTAACCCAAGAACAGAGGGAATCGAAGCAAACAAATTTTACGGGTGAAATTTCAGAGAGCCATGAAATGGTCATTTCTTCACCATTTTCAATTCCAAAGATATCAGCATGACCAGCACAACATACACTTTCATTTTATAACAAGAAAAACAAGCTCTGAAAAGTTTGAAGTTTGAAGCTACCTGAGGTGATGAACTGTGAATATGAGCTTTTCAGGCCTCTCTTTTGTGCAAAGTGTCACCTCTGAACCTCCTGAGATCAATGGAATGCCCAAAATCTTTTGTTGGTGGCTGATTTGTGAGCTTGAGTTCTGGTGTGGCAGATTTAACAGTTGAGCTATAGGGGGTTTCAGGCTGTTTCAATGGTGGGCTTTTGTTCTATGGAGGATGTGTGGTTCACTGGTGAAGAAAGAATTGAGGTTTGATGGCTGTGTAAGGAATTTCAAAGAGAAAGAGTTTTTGACAGTTTTTGGGGATGCTGGATTGTGGGAGCTTTCTGGCTTGTGTGTGGCTTGCTTTGGGATGCTTGAGGTCCACATATTAGACTCTGATTGGTCAGAGAGTTGTTGGTGGCACAGTGTGATTGGCATGGGCAAAAATGCAAAAGTCAAAAGTTTGTGTACTACAAGCATGGGCTGGAACAGAAGTGGTTCAATGGGGTGTCTTGCCTCAGCATAGTTTGTGGTGAGCCCTAGGATCAAAAAGATGCAGCTGGATGGCTTGGATAGCAAGATGGCATGAGTTTTGCATTTTGCCCTCTTTGAAGTTTCTTGTGAACCAAGGCATGGAATCTCATGATTTCTTGGGCAATTTGTGACAAAATGAGTTATGTGATGTTGTTATGGTGTTTTGATACCAACTAGAAGTCAAACCAATCCTTGGACATCACTCTTGCAAAAGTTCCTTTTTGGAGAATTTCATGGAAAATGGCTTATGAAAGTTTGTGATTTAAGGCATGAACATTGAAAAATCTTGGGCAATTCTGACTTTGCTAAGTTGCAATATGTTATAATGATGCAAAGAAGTCATTTAGAGGTCTTGAAAGTGCTTGGAATTTGAATTTGCAAAAATCCCTCTTTGGTGCCAAAAGTGGAAATTTAGTGATTTTGTTCAACTTTGACAAGCCATAACTTTTGATCCAAAATGAATTAGAATGAGTTTTTGTACTTTTTGAAAAGGGAATGATCCAATCTAAAACTTTCATGACCAAAGTTTTCTCCTTTGAAGCATTTTTGAATCAATTAGAGGAGGTTGAAAAACTTTCCCAAAATAGCAAGTTTACATTATAAGTCACTTTCCCAAAAAGGAAACTTTGCAAATGGCTTGAAATTCTTCAATTTGGTGAACTTTTAACACCTTCTATGATCAAATAAAGATCATACACACCCAAAATGATGGAGAACACCCTTTGGTTGGGTCATTGGGGGCCTCAGATGCCCTGATTTTGCACTGACTTGCTCAAGAAGTCATCTTGTGATCAGATGCCTTCCTCATTGAATTTCTTCATGAAAATTGATATGCATGATCCTCATAACATATAGAGACCAATAGAAACAAGAATGACCAAAAAATTTGGAGTTATGGCCTCTGAAACCAAAACCCTAATTTTAGGTCATCTGTGTAGTTAAACCTGGCTCTGCTTCCATGCCTTTCTCAGTTCTTGTGATTCTTTGACTTTCTTGACCTTGTGAGGATATAATATGATGATTGAACACACATGGACCCCTTTGAAGTGATTGATGCAGATGACTTTGAATTAATGCAGTGAAACAAAAATGCAATATGAGATGCTAGGGTTGAACTTATGCAAATGAAGAGAGTCACAAGCCATGGTGTGAATGGGTGAGGGCAAATTTGGGGTGTTTACACCTTTGAGATACTTCATGATCCTCTTCACGGCGGTGAGATGTGATTCCTTCGGATTAGCTTGAAAGCATGCACACAAACAAACACTAAACATAATGTCAGGACGACTTGCCGTCAAATATAAAAGTGAACCAATCATACCTTGATACTTTGTAATATCAATTGAAGTGCCGGAAAGATCTTGATCAACATATATTCCGGATCCCATTGGAGTAGACATTTCTTTGCAATTGTCCATATCAAATCTTTTCAATAATTCCTTACAATACTTGGATTGGTTGATGAAGATGCCATCCTTTGTTTGCTTGATTTGTAATCCAAGGAAGTAGTTCATATTTCCCATCATGGACATCTCGAATTCACCTTGCATCATAAGAGAGAATTTTTCGCAAAGATCTTTGTTTGTTGAACCGAAGATGATGTCGTCGACATAGACTTGAACAAGTAAGGTGTTGCCCTTGAGATTCTTGATGAACAAAGTCTTGTCAACCTTTCCTTTCATAAAACCCTTCTCACATAGGAAGTTGCTAAGACGGTCATACCATGCCCTTGGTGCTTGCTTTAAGCCATAAAGAGCCTTCTTCAACTTGTAGACATAAGAGGGATTCTTGAAGTCTTCAAAACCCGGAGGTTGTTTGACGTAGACTTCTTCATTGATGTAACCATTTAGGAAAGCGCCTTTGACATCCATCTGGTACAACTGAAAATTCATTGAACAAGCGTAAGCAAGTAGTAATCTAATTGCTTCTAACCTTGCTACCGGAGCGAATGTTTCATCAAAGTCGATTCCTTCTTCTTGGTTGTAGCCTTGAGCGACCAATCTTGCTCTGTTACGAACTATGATTCCATTCTCGTCAAGTTTGTTTTTGAACACCCATCTTGTGCCTATGCTATGTTTGTTGTCCGGTCTTGGTACAAGAGTCCAAACTTGGTTCCTTTCTAATTGGTTGAGTTCTTCTTGCATAGCTATTATCCATTGATCGTCGCCTAAGGCTTCATCGATTTTTGTTGGTTCAATTTGAGATACGAACTCCATGTTGAGACAAGTATCCTTGAGATTAAGTCGAGTTGCAACGCCTTGGCTAATATCACCAATAACTTTATCTATCGGGTGATCTCTATGAGTTCTCCATTCTTTAAGAAGATCTTGATGTTCTTCAATAGTTGGTGAGTAGTCTTCTTGTGATATTGCTTGTTCCTTTGATGTCTCCTTTTGTTGTTGCGATATATCTACTACATCATCATCATCATCCACAATAATATTATCCTCTTTCGAGGGGTTAGTCTCATCAAACGAAACATGAATAGATTCTTCAATAGTAAGTGTTCGTTTATTGAAAATTCTAAAATCTCTACTTGAGAGAGAATAACCAAGAAATATACCTTCGTCGGATTTCTCATCAAACTTACCAAGGTTGTCCTTGCCGTTGTTAAGAATGAAGCATTTGCATCCGAATATGTGGAAGAAATATATGTTGGGTTTCCTACCCTTGAACAACTCATATGGAGTCTTCTTGAGAATTGGTCAAATATTGACACGGTTACTTACAAAACAAGCCGTGCTAACTGCATCCGCCCAAAAATATTTAGGAAGATTTGAGTCGCTAAGCATTGTCCTTGCAAGTTCCACTAATACCCTATTCTTCCTCTCTACGACACCATTTTGTTGAGGAGTCCTTGGTGCGGAAAAATTGTGAGAGATTCCATGCTCTTCACAAAAATCTTCAAATGATGAATTTTGAAATTCGCCACCATGGTCGCTTCTTATGGAAACTATTGAGAGTGACTTCTCGTTTTGAATTTACTTGGCATACTTCTTGAATGCTTTGAAGGTATCACTTTTCTGCACTAAAAACAAAGTCCAAGTGTATCTAGAGAAATCATCAACAATAACTAAGGCATAAACGTTACCTCCGAAGCTTTTTGTTCTTGATGGACCGAAGAGATCCATATGTAACAATTGTAGTGGTCTTGAAGTAGATATCACTTTCTTGGTCTTGAAGGATGTTTTGGTTTGCTTCCCCTTTTGACATGCGTCACAAAGCTTATCCTTGATAAACTTAATCTTCGGAAGACCAACAACTAGATCATGCTTTATTAATTTGTTTAAATGCTCCATGTGAATGTGAGCAATCCTCTTATGCCAAAGCCATGCCTCGTTGTTGTTTGCCATTAAGCACTTTACCTTCAAGGAAGAGTCATCAAAAGAAATCATGAAAATGTTATTAAATCTTTTACCTTTTAGCAAGAGTTCATGAGTGACTTCATGTTCTATCAAGCATTCCTCCTTTGTGAAGTTGATTCGGAACCCTTTGTCACACAATTGACTTATGCTAAGAAGGTTGTGTTTAAGGCCTTCCACATAAAGGACGTCTTCGATGATTGTATGAGGATATGCACCAATGGTTCCAACTCCAAGAATCCTTCCTTTATTATCATCACCGTAAGTAAAATATCCTTTGGCCTTAAGAGATAGACTTGAAAATTTGTTGATATCGTCCGTCATATGCTTTGAACAACCGTTATCGAGATACCATTGAGTAGAAGTTGTTTTTAAGCATACCTACAAAACAAAGTCAAGTATTATTAGGTACCCAAATTGCTTTGGGTCCTTGATAGTTAGTACCCTTTTCAACCCACACATAATTCCCTTTAGCAACACCAATGTTGCGCACATAGCAAGCATTAGGTGTATGGCCTTTGATTCCACAATAAAAACAAGTAGGTTGAAATTGACTTTTATATCTAGGAACATATTTTTTTTTCTTAATGATTCTTTTCTTTTTATGACTTTGATGCATAGTTTTAGAATTGTTAGTCTTTTCTTTAACAATTTGTTCACTAGCTTTTACGAAAACAGTTTCACTTGTGCTTGGTTTGGAAAACTTAGAATATCCTAAGCCACTTTTATCATTTGGATATCTTTGGTGCCTAAGAATTTCCTCCAAGCCAATTTGACCTTTTTCATATATTTCTAAAACTCTTTTGAGTTGAAAAATTTGAAAAGATAATGACTCACAATGTTTGCATGCAAGGCTTTGTTTTTCATCCATTACTTTTTGTTTTTCATTTTCAATGTATTTTTCAAAAGATGTATTTTGTTCTTCTAAAGATAATATTCTTTTCTTTTGGGATGAAATATTTTTGTACAAAGTCTTGCATTCTTTTAGAAGTTCATCTATGACTTCTTGTGCAACATTTTCATAAATTGAAAAGTTACTACTAACCTCGTCATTTTCTTCATCGGAGTGATGTGACGCCATTAAAGCCATATTTGCATATTCATCGCTTTCCGATTCCGATGAGGAACTGACTTCATTGTCATCCCAATCAACATAAGCCTTTTTATTTTGGAAGTCCTTCTTGCCTTTGAATCCTCCTTTCTTTGCAAGTCTTGGACAATCCGGTTTTATGTGACCTTGCTTTCCACATTCATAACATGTGACTTCTTGAGTCGATGTGGATGCATCCTTCTTCCTGAAATGTTTATTCTTTTTAGGAAAAGAGGAATTATTATTTTTGTTAAAAAACTTACCAAGCTTCTTAACAAGAAGCATGAAGTTCTCATCTTCGGAAATCTCGTCATCTTTGTCATCCTTCGTGTCAATCTTCAAAGCAATTCCTTTGGACTTTTTCTCTTGACTTTCGTGCTTCTCGAGCCTTCCAAGTTCCAATTCGTGCTCTTGAAGTTTTCCGAATAGAGATGCGGATGTCATCGTTGAGAGACTCTTCTTCTCCGAAATAGCGGTCACCTTCGGTTGCCATTCCCTTGTCAAGGACCTTAGGACTTTCAAATTGAGATCGTCGTTGTTGAAGGTCTTCCCGAGTGCAATCAAGTGGTTTGTTAGATGAAAGAATCTTTTTTGTAAGGCAACAATAGATTCTCCGGGCTACAAACGGAACATTTCATATTCTTGACTTAATGTGTTAAGCCTTGATCTTTTTACTTTTGTTGTTCCTTCGTGTGTTTCTACCAAAATATCCCAAATCTTCTTAGCCGATTTGCATTGTGATACGCGGAAGAATTCGTCTATACTAAGAGCGCTTTGGAGTATGTTGATTTCCTTCTTCTCATTTAGGATCTTCTTCTTATCATCTTCATCATACATATTCTTCAACTTTGCGGTTCCAATGCCATTGATCACATTAACAGGATTATGAGGACCTTTTTCAATTGCTTCCCATATCCCTTCTCCTTGGGCTTTAAGATGTGCCCTCATTCTAATTTTCCAAAAATCAGAGTATTCGCCGGAGAAGAGCGGAGGCTTGTTGCTACTTCCACCATCTTTGAAAACAGGATTCGAGTTTGCGGAAGCTATAGGATCTTGTAGGAACAAGTTACCTAAACCTGCTCTGATTGTAAGATCAAAGTGCGCCTAAGAGGGGGGGGGGGTGAATTAGGTGTTATCAAATTTTTCGATTATTTTTCTTCGATGGATGGATTTTGCTTTTTATGGTTTATGGAATGAAAACGGTAAAGCAGGAAATAAAAAGTGACACGAAGGTTTATCCTGGTTCCCTTCACAATCCGAAGGTACATCCAGTCCCCTTTCAACACGAAAGAGATTTCCACTAGTTTTTAGAACAGTACAACCTATCACACCTTCAATGGTGAGGCCTACTTTCTAACAAACTAAACAATCAAGTGTGCAAGAACAATCCTCTTGCCACACTAACCCTTATGTCCAAAAAATCCTTAGAACACAAGTCACAAATAGAAAACACTTTCTATAATTTTTTGTTTAAGTGAGTAATACAATGATTGGTATCAATATAAATTGATCTTCTCCTATATTCAAAATTCACTACTCAAAATTCAATACAAGTGTTCAATGAAATATGAAATATGATGAACAATGAACACTTTTAGAAGTATAAAAAAAATATTTGAATTTAGTGATTTTGATTGTGTGATAATATTTGAAAATTTCTTGGAGGTGTTTATGAATTTGAAATTTTAAGAATTTATAAGAGTTGAAACACCTATTCAAAAAGGTATGAGAATTTATGAAATAAATTCTTGAAAAGGTATAAAAAATTATGAGATAAAATCTTGAAGAGGTATAACACTTAAAAAAAAATATTTGAATTGAAAGGAAACAATTTTTCAGAAAAACCTTCAGTGTTAACCGGTTAACCATATAGGTTAATCGGTTAACACGCTGAAACGTTACCAAAGAATTCAAATTAAGGGACCGTTAACCAGTTAACCCATATGGTTAACCGGTTAACACTATTAAAATCCAGAAAAATATTTTGATTTTAAGTGTTAAACCAGTTCCAATTTATTTCAAAATAATGCATATGCAGTGAATAATCATGATAAATTATTTTGAACACTTGTATATCATTCTAAGGAGTGAGTTTTGATATACCTAAGCCTTGTGTCCAAGTCTTGAAAATGTTGCACAAAAGCTTGATTCGAACGAGCATTCCATTGATGATGCATAGCCATGATCTTGATCTTTGTTGACTTCTCGACTTTTTGCAATACGAAATGAGCTTGAATATTATTGACGTCATCAAAACATTGAGCTTGAAGTATGCTTCTACAGAGAATTGGATGGACTTTGGTTGACACTTGTGATATTAGCCCATCCATGAGTATGCATATGATCTCAATTGAAGATGGAACAAAAGTAGTGAGGCAACCCCTTAATCCTTTGATTCTTGAAGTTGTAGAAAAGGAGATCACTATCACCTGCATATTCAACACTTTTACTTATCGAAGATTCTTCTTTAATCCTGGAATAAAAGGCGAAGACACTAATAAAAACTTCAAGATTAATGGATATTATCCAAAGGTACTCTATGAAATCCCCACTTTGGAAGAAGAGACTGTAGAAGAGCTCTCATTAGGAAATGCTGCTTATGTGATCACTTATCCACCTTGATTACTCGGGTGTGTTCTTTCCTTTCTCTCCCTTTTATTTTATATTTATGTCATTTCATTGAGGATAATTCTTGTTTTATGTGTGGGGGAGGGAATAATTTATTTTCTTTTTTTTGTTTTGCTTTTGTTTGTTTTGTTTTAGAAACACTAGACATTTTTTTTAAAGTTTTAGGCTATAGATTGTTTTAAGGTTAGTCGTGGATACTTGGGAAAAGTTCATAAGATCGATATCGTTTTAACACATTAAGTCTTATGAATATGGAAATTATTTTGAATACTTGTTATACCATAGCCTTGAGTTCTCATCCTTTAATAGATCTTAAGTAGTTTATATAGCAGTCAACACCATATAAAAATCATACACTAAGTAATTGAGTTGATGCAAATAAGTGAATGATCTCGTGCTTAATAAGAAATTCGAATAGGAATCCGCCTTTTAAGTTAGGTGACCCTCATTCGGTCATTTAGCCTAACGGATGTGAAATCTTAAAAAAATTGTTGTTGCTAAAGTAACTTTAAAATATTGACAAGATATGGATCATAGTCACTAACAGACTTATTTACCACGTGTATGAATAGATAACAAGCTTTATGTGATTGCGCTAGAATGAAAGAGAGAGAAAAGGAGGATGAGTAAGTTATGATTAGGCATAATAACATGATTCAAAATGGTTTGTATATGATGGAGGCTTATGATCGTACAATTGAAGATTTGTGTTCTTATGATATCCTTAGTGTGTAAGATTAGTACCTATTGATGCTATCTTAATCGAAGAAGAGTTTGTAGCCTAAAATGAGTATCTGAATGATGTTGTGTTTCTTGAGTCTTGAGTTTATTTTTGCTCGGAGTGCAAAAGTTCAAGTGTGGGGGAATTTGATCAGTGAATTTTAATGCACATTCTACCATATTTGCACTTAAGCATTTAGTTAGTTTTCTTTGTTTAATTTTATATTTTAATTTGTTTTTTTAATTTATTTTATTTTTGGCTTAATTTGATTTTCGTACTTAATTTTCAGCTTTAACAGCTTTTACGGAAATGATCATAATCGGAGTTCTAGGAATTTGATTGAGACGTTCTACCAGTCGACGGAAAGCTAAGAGAGAGAGAGCTACAACTTTCATGTTGGAGTCGAAGTTAGATTAAGAGTCATATTTTCCAGAATTTCGTTTGAAGCTGCTGCATTAGTTTTATTTAGTTTCGGGTCATTTAGAATTGGGCCTGGGTTATGTATTTGACCTAGTTGGGTTGTAAACAGGTTTTTGGTTTTCCCATAATACCTAGCAGCCGCAGTACAGTACACATATTCACTATTCACGATTTTATTTTTACGCTTGAAAGAATGCAAATGGAGAACTAATCACCAAGATTCATCTATTGTAATCGGTTTCCACCGCAACCTTGAGGTTTTATAATTTTCAATCAATTGCTTTTCCCTTTCAATATTATGTTATACACTTTGTCTGCTTTATTCAATTATATAGAATAATATTGATTAATTTCGATTGCACCTATCATTCCTTTACTTTATCACGTTTGCTTTATCCGCGCAATTTTCGTGTTTGCTTAATTCACGAAAGATTTAATCTGTTTGCTTAATTCAGAATTTAGGAATATAGGTCTTATAGGATCTTTTGCGCTTTTTAATTGGTACTATTATCGAAAAGGGATTAGAATCCTCTTAGGGCATGAAAATTATGTGAATCGATGATAAGTTGGGAAACCGAAACAGTAGATAAATCGTTTAGCTTAATTGCATAATCACTTATTTTAATCGCTTAATTGTTTTATTTTTTTATCGACCTTAAAACAAACCCCCTAATTCGATTTACCTTCTATTAGTAATAATCAAGAATCCTTGAGAGACGATATTCGAGTCATTGTCGCTATACTACGTTTTCAAAAATTATTCGTTTTTGATCCGTTACCATATATTTCACTCTTACTTGGACCAATTTATTGTAGTATTCATCAATGACATATTGATTTATTCGAAGTATGAGGAGGATCACGAGAGACATTTGAGAATTTCTCAACAGGTGTTGAAAGATAACAAATTGTTCGCTAAATTCTCCAAATGTGAGTTCTGGTTGAAGACGGTGATTTTTTTAGGACATGTGATATCTGGTGAAGGTATAACAGTGGATCCTTCGAAGGTCAGTGTTGTGCTGGAGTGGGAACCTTCAAAGACGGTAACGGAAATTTAAAGTTTCCTTGGCCTAGCTGGCTATTTTTGAAGATTTATAGAGGGATTTTTAAATTTAGCATTGCCATTGACTCAGTTAACCCGAAAGAGTCAAGATTTTATTTGGGATGCAGCCTGTGATAGAAGTTTTGAAGATTTGAAAAAGAAATTGACTTCGACACCGGTATTGACTTTACTGAATCCGAGTGAAGCGTTTGTTGTGTATTGTGATGCATCTAAAATGAGTTTAGGTGGTGTGTTAATGCAAGTTGGCTAAGTAGTGGCGTATGCTTCAAGACAGTTGAGAGTGCATGAGAGAAATTATCCTACTCATGATCTAGAATTGGTTGCAGTGGTGTTTATGTTAAAAATTTGGAGGCATTATCTCTATGGTTCGCGGTTTGAGGTCTTTAGTGACCATAAAAGCTTAAAGTACTTATTTGATCAGAAGGAACTTAATATGAGGCAAAGAAGGTGGTTGGAAATTTTGAAGGATTATGACTTTAATTTGAGTTACCACCTAGGAAAGGCGAATGTGGTAGCGGATGCGTTAAGCCGGAAGACAATCCACATGTCAACTATGATGATGAAAGAAATGGAATTAATTGAACAATTTAGAGATTTGAGTATGGTTTATGAATTGACATCTGAAAGTGTTAAGTTGGGTATGTTGCGAATAAATAATGAATTTCTTGATGTGATTAGGAAGGGCCAAAGGCAAGATGTGAAATTGGTGGAATTAATGCCTACCGAAGGAAATGATCAAGGCAATGATTTTAGTTTGGATAATAATGGTATTTTGAGATTCAGAGGAGGAATTTGTGTGCCTGACAGTGTTGAGTTAAAGAAAGAAATTTTGGAAGATAGTCTTCGGAGTAACTTGAGTATTCACCTGGGATCTACAAAGATGTACCATGATTTGAGAAAATTATTTTGGTGGCACGGTATGAAAAGAGATATCGCGCAATTTGTTTATGCTTGTTTGATATGTCAGAAATCTAAGGTGGAACATCAGAAGCCTTCGGGGCTAATGCAACCATTAGAAATTCCGGAGTGGAAATGGGATAGTATTACCATGGATTTCGGGACGGGTTTACCGAATACGGCAAAAGGCTTTGATGCTATTTGGGTATTTGTAGACCGATTAACTAAGTCTGCACATTTTATTCCAATTAACATCAGTTTTCTATTAACTAAGTTGGCGGAAATCTATATACGGGTTGTTGTGAAATTACATGGTGTGTCGTCTAGTATAATATCGAATAGGGATCCACGGTTTACTTATGAATTTTGGAAAAGTTTACAAGAAGCGTTGGGTTCTAAGTTAAAATTGAGTTCTGCCTATCATCCACAAACAGATGGATATTCCGAGAGGACTATTCAGTCATTGGAATATTTTTTGAGAACCTGTCTGTTAGAAAGAGGTGGTGCATGGGATACTCATTTGGCATTGATTGAGTTTACATATAATAACAGTTACCATTCAAGTATTGGGATGGCACCATTTGAGGCTTTATATGGTAGAAGATGTAGAATGCCTCTGTGTTGGTATGAGACAGGTGAGAATGTTATGCTTGGACCTGAGATTATTCAATAGACTACCGAGACTATTCAAATGACCAAAGAAAAGATGAAAGTGTCTCAGAGTCGACAGAAAAGTTACCATGATAAAACAAGAAAAGATTTAGAATTTAGTGAAGGTGACCATGTATTCTTGAGGGTCAACCCAATGACAGGTGTTGGACGTGCTTTGAAATCTAAGAAGTTGGATCCTAAGTTTATTGGACCGTATTAGATTATGCAGAGAGTGGGCAAAGTTGCTTACAAAGTGGCGCTACCTCCAGAACTTTTGAATCTGCACGAGGTGTTTCATGTGTCGCAACTCAGGAAATATGTACTTGACCCGTCACATGTTATCCAGAGGGATGAGGTGCAAATTCGTGACAATCTTACGATGGAGACTTTACCTTTGATAATTGAAGATCGTAAGATGAAACAACTTCGAGGCAAAGAGATACCTCTTGTGAGAGTAGCTTGGGGAGGAGCTGCTGGTGGAAGTGTTACTTGGGAACTAGAGAGCAAGATGCGGGAAGCATATCCAGAGTTATTCCACTCAGGTACATTTTTGAGGATGAAAATAAATTAAGTGGAGAGAGTTGTAACACCTTAATTTTTATAAGTTAATTTTATAAATTATTATGGAGAGTTTGGAGTATAATTGGGATAATGATTAAAGAATTATTTTGTTTTTAAATAATAATATGATAATGAGGTGGTATATTAATATAATATTGTTATTTAAATAATAAAATAATTAGTTGGAGGTCTAAGGGGAAATGGTGTAATTTGAGTATGTTATGAAAAGGGAGAACACGATAGATTTCTCATTATCGTGCATTTTGACGAAGAACAGAGAGCTCTGGAGAAAAGGGAGAAGAAGGGGAAAATCGAGGATCGTAGATTCCAAGGTCAAGAGTTCGGAAAAGCTTTGTCCAATTTCGAGGTAAGGGGGGAGAAAGGGTTTATATGGGTGATCTAACATGGAAGGGTAATCGGGAGGTCCTTACTCCTTTAGGGTTTATGAGTTATAATTGAATTGGATGAATTTGTGATGTTAGATGAATATTATGATGATGGATTATGTATGTGAATCTTGATGTTGAATTATGATTGGATGTGATGAATCCTTGATGAAAATGTGAATGTTATGATGAATTGTTGATATATGATTGGGTCTTAATGTTAAATTGCTTTGGTATATGTGTATGATGTGAATTGGGTGATGGGATGAGGTTAGATGGTTGGGGAAGATGAAGAGAGACATAATTCTTCTAATGTGATCTGTAAATGTTAGGATAGATGATGGGTTGATGTTAGAGGTATAAGTGATGATAAATTTGACAATTGAACTGTTTTGAGTGCTAGAAACGAATTAAAATGAACTGGAATTAGATTTGTGTAGTTAGGATAAAGAAAAGTGATTTTTTGTAAAAAAAAATTGATTTTTGACGCAGAGCCTCTGACACGGGCCGTATCAGGTCCCTTGTTAATGGTTTTGAAGGTTTTTGGAGAAGTTTGGACTCAGAGGGTGTGACACGGGCCGTGTCATACGACACGGGAGGCCGTGTCACCCTTCTGGACTTTGGGAAAATGTTGTTTTGTGAGCCACGCCTCAGGCCACCTAACACGGGCCGTATCAGTCCTCTGTATTTTGGGATTTTGCGATATTTTAAGTCGGATTTGACCCATTCTTTCCATTAAGGATCGTATCATTAGTCTAAGGCTGTGAGAATAAGGTTTAGCAACAACCATAGGACCTGACAACTAAATGTAGAGGATGAATCTTAGATGAGTAAGGGAATAATATGAATTCGATAATGATGAATTGGTTGGTGTTGAATATGAAAGTGTATAATATATGCTTCGTGTAAATTATGTGATGAAATGCTTGTTGTTTAAGGAAGATCATGAGGATTGTGTTTCCATGACTATATTCATATGTGGTTTTAAAATGTATGTTGTAATCGAGTTTGTGCATATGCATACATGTTGGGGGAGTAATCACGTCTCGAGTGGAGCGTAAGTGATTGTTGGATTCATTGGTAATCAATAGGTGGGGGATGATCGTGTCTCAGTAGGAGTGTAAGCGATGCATCTGGTCCGAATCGATGGACATCTGATGAAGTCGGTACCGCATTCACATTGTGTCATTGAGTCACTTTGCATTGATATGAATGAATGATTGATGATGTATGTTATGATGAGTGTGTGTGAATTACTTCTTCATAAATGTTATTTGCACTATTATATTATGAATCTGTTTCTCACCCCCTTTTGTTGTTTTGTGGCGTCTGTGCTTCTTCGAAAGTATAGATAACCCATGTACCTGAGAAGTTTGGTGTTGCTTGTTCGAGTCCTAGGAGCTCTGATACATAACAGGAATGGGGACTTTGATCACTTTGTTTCACTTTATTTATATTTTTAGACTTTGTGATAGTTACGTATTGATTTAATAAACTAGAAGAACAATTTTTATGATTTTGAATTATTGTGCCGTTGAGCACGTTAATGTTGAAACTATTAATTCTGCTGCTTATGTTATGGAATAAATTGAGATATTGGATTGATTTTGATGAGTAATCACTTGCTTTGTTATGTGACTCTGATTTTTAATGAGAACTTATGTTAATTTTAAAAATGAGAAAAGTGGGTAGTGTCTATATGTTGGACTTCATAGAGAAGGTCATTGCCGCCCTCTGGGGCAATGTCTTTATGTTGGACTTCATGGTTAAGGTCCTTACCGCCCTCCAAGGTAATGTCTTTATGCTGAACTTCATAGCGAAAATCCTTGTCGCACTCTGAGGCAATGTCTTTATGTTGGACTTCAAAGCAAAGGTCATTTATGCCCTCAAAGGTAATGACTTTGTGTTGAATTTCATAGCGAAGGTCCTTACCTCTATTTGAGACATTGTTTTTTAATGGACTTCATATTTAAGGTCATTTTTGCCCGATGAGGCAATGTTTACATGTTGGACTTCATAGTGAAGGTCCTTGTCTTCGTCTGAGGCAACATTTTATGTTGGATTTCATGACGAATGTCCTTGCCACCCCTTAGTGTAACACAATAAGTTATTTAAACTCTCACTTGATGGATTTAATGTCTCCTTGAGCGAGACCAAACTCAATCATCACGCTTAAGAGGCACGATAAATATCCATCCTGAGAGACTTGATCATAATTCTTGAGGGCTCAATAGAAGTTTCGCTCGAAAGTTCAAACAACTCGCCTGAGGGGTTTATAGTTTCGTCATCTAAACTATTTATAATTCAGCATGAGCGACATAGATTCCCCAGGCTATCTAAAATATCCCTTAAGGGATTTAATGTCTCCTTGGGGGGACTTGATAAAAGCATCATGCCTAAGAGGCACAACAAATATCTAGACTGAGAGAATTGATCATAAGTCTTGAGTGAGGGCTCGATGGAAGTCCTGCTCGAGAGGTCAAACGCTTCACCTAAGGGACTTATAATCTTATCACCCATGCTACATATATTTCCTCCTGAGAGACTTATATTCCTTAAGCTATCTAAACTCTTGCCTGGGGGACTTAGTGTCTCATCAGGCGGAACCAGAATCAAGAATCACACCTAAAAGGCACGACATATATCCAATTGGAGAGACTTTATCATAAGTCTTGACTGATGGCTCAATGGAAGTCATGCCCGAGAGGTCAAATACCTTGCCTAAAGGGACTTATAGACTCAAGCATCACGTTAAAGAGGCACAACAGTTATTCAGCTCAAGATACTTGATCATAAGTCTTGACTGAGGGCTCAATGGAAGCCTCGCCCGAGAAGTCAAATTCCTTTCCTAAAGGACTTATAGTCTCATAAGTCAGACTACATATAATTTTTCCTAAGGGGCTTAGATTCCTCAGGCTATATAAACACTCTCTTGAGAAACTTATTTTATCCTTGAGCGGGAATAGACTTAAGTATCATGTCTACAAAGCGCAATATATATCCAACCTTAGAGACTTAATTTAAGTATTGACTAAGCGCTTGATGGAAGTCTTGCCCGAAAGGTCAAACACCTCGCCTGAGGAACTTATAGTCTCATTAGTCGGGCTACATATAAATTTTACTGAAGAGCATAGATTCTCCAGGATAACTAAACTATCATCCAAGGGACTTAGTGTCGCTCCCGGGATTTTCATCCCAGTACAAACGCGAAAGTGGCGTGGAAAAGGTAGAGTTGCCAGCCAGAAATTTTTATCCCGAAAGAATAGGAAATGTAATGCTGCACAAACCTGAGGAAGAATAAAAGGACGAGGCCTTGCGAACCAAAGATCTGGGTTCGGGAGTCGGTTATGACATGGGAAGGTATTAGCACCCCAGATCGTCCGCCGTACCCGACGGGATCCACGCTTGCTTGTTTGTTTCAACAGGTGAGAAATAAAGTGATGCTGAATGAAAGTACTACTAACTGGAACTGGGAATGGAAACGAAAATGGAAATAAAGGGAGAAACGTAGGGGAAATAAAGAATGTGCTCGAACGGGCCCTACCCCGCTGCCTACGTACCTCATCGGGAAAATGAGGATCAGAGTTGACGTAGTTTGCCTAACTAAGGCGGGAACTATTTGTTTGTGTTTTTTATGCTCTGGAAATGCGTATATCTATGCGCAGGTATTGCAGGCTCGTCTGGTACAAGTGCGTTTACTGTCTTGCATGCGAGACAAGTAGTCGCAAGTTCCCGTTGTGAGTGAGTGAGATGAAAAGAGAAGTTCCCGCAGGATAGTCGCTTATTGTGTTTGTTTTGTCTTTTATGAGAAGTGTTTTGAATTTGTTTGCGAACGTTCCTATAATAAGACCTATCCATCGTGGTAAATACTTACACCCCGCCCTGAAACTGGACGCGTATAAGTACTCCGCAACAAAGTCTCATGGCGTATAAGAAAATTCAACCTTTATTCGGTATTTTATTATTTTCTTCATGAGGTGAGAAAGAATGACTCAAATTGCACAAAGGGAAAAACTAAGGGAACTAAGACTCAACCCTAATTTAGTTATTATATTCGAAAAGGAGATCCTAATGGTTTGTGACGTTTTTTAATCCTAAGGAAGAAAAGAAAATAAGCAAAGAGAATTTGAAACTAATTTACTTCCTAAGGAAGTTAAGTTGTCTCTAAAGAAAGGGAAAGCCTAAGAGCAAAGCACAAGTATTAAGGCAACCAAAACATGAAAAAATAAAGTGAAGAAGTATTAGTTCAAAATGCATATTAAAACACATAAAACTAAAATAAAGCTAAACGCCTCATGTAAACACAACTTGAACGATTTCTATGCCTAAGTCCTAAAACTAAAGGATCTTACTTAATATCAACATTCTAAAATCAGTAGCTAAACTACACTAAGTCCTTCTAATATCCTAAGATCAAGCCTAATTAATCTAAGTCCTAATGCACCATAAAATCCTAAGCTAAACTAGATGGATTCAAAATGGAAAAATTGACTAAAGTCAATGCACTAAAAAAATAGTAAAAGTCCTGGAAAAAATATGAAATTAAATTCCTAAGGTCCCTTACCTGAATCTAAGACTATGTTAAAAAATCTCCTAAATATTCATAGCCTAACTATGTCAAATGGTCACTTAAATCTACCTAAGATTCAACCCCAAATTTATACAAACAACACTATCAAAACAGTGGATAAATGGCCTAAAAAATACAACAAAAATTATTCCAGGTTCTATTATTAGTCCTCTAATTATAGCAAAAAGAATGGGACAAACATCATACAGGAGGTGGGAGAAATAAAATGTACAAAATAAAGTGTTCATGAAAGAAATCAATATAAAACTAATTAAATGGAAAATCAAAATTAAATTGAAAAATACCCAAAATCAGAAAGTGAAAATGGAGAAAAGTTCTAAAATGAATTAGAATCCTACTGTAATTTTTATGGAATTTTATCATGTGATTTAATATTTTTTCTGGATTAAAATTGAACTATATCTAAAACAGAAATTAAAAAAAAGGAAGAAATAAGGAGAGGGGTGCATAAAGTAGATTTTATTAATTAAAATGACATGGGCCTGAATAACGGGGGGTGCAAAAAGTGAGAGGACAAGGCCCATATGCGCAGGAATTAAAGGGTGCATATCATGGAATTTAGTCAAACATCTTGACTTCACAACAACCGTTCAATCAAGTCTTCTCATATGGTAATCTAATCGTACACTCACAAATGCATGTCTATGAAATCCTATGGTCTATTGCCCACACATGATTGACCGCTGGAACAGCCTACCGGATGGTGACAAGTGTCATCGCCGGTGTGGCTAGGGGATTCAAAAAAATCTACCTAATCTTTTGGCATTGAAAAATGGAACGGTGATTTGATGGTGATTAACGTGGATTAATGCTTCTTTATTGTTGTTATTCCCATTAACTTTTCATTAATCTTAAGATAATCCATTAATTTAAATTAATTTTTCTTTATAATTAACAATTATAAACAAATACAACGACAAAAGGGGCTGAAAAAATATGAAAACCCTAAGTCTGCTCTTTCTCCCTTCCGCCGCCCTCACCATCTTCTTCTCCTCTACGCCTCTTCCCTCCCGCCATCCCCTCTATCTTCTTCACCGCGCCACCACCCTCCTCTCCTTCGCTATTATCAACTTCCTCAAACTAAAATAAAACTCTTTCACGAACCCTAGCCCTTTATCTGCCGCCGCCATCCTCATCTTTACTCCTTTCACCGTCATCTTCATCGGCCTAAACCTAACCTTCCTAAACCTTAACTTGTTCTTCAACCTGTATCTATAGCCCTAACAATCTTCTTACAAACACCGAAACGGAACGAACCGCATGTAAACACCCCAAATTTACCCTCTCACTTTTATCACATCTTGACTTATGATTATCATCATTGCATAACCAATCATCACATTTCACAATACATAATCATCTTTAACATTTCATCTGCATATCTGCATCTAGGGTTTGTGATATGAGCAATCCAAGAAGTAATCTGAGCAATCTCAAAGGTCTTGAAGCATGCCAGGAAGGTCCTTGAGTGTTCTATGATCATTTTATGCCCACATGGGTCATTTAAAGTCAAGAAATGTCAAAGTACTGCAGAGGTATGGAAGCTAAGCTGAGGCTCCTACACAGATAACCTAAAATTAGGGTTTTGGTTTTGAAGGCCTTACACCCAAATTTATTGGTCATTCTTGTTACTATTGGTCCATATATGTTATAAGGAGCATGTGTATCAAATTTCATGGAAAAATTCAATAGGGAAGTCATCTGATCAAATGGTAACTTCTTGAGCAAGAAAAGTCAGATTTTGGGCATCTGAGGCCCCCAACAATGGTTCCAAAGGGTCATCATCATCATTTTGAAGTTATATGGTCTTTATTTGATCATTGGAATTCTTGGAAGTTCACAAAGTTGAAGAAAAATGAGCAAAGCCAAAACTTGCCAAAATTGGAAATGACTTGTAATGTAAACTTTCTATTTTGGGAAAGATTTTCAACCTCCTCTTTCTTGATAAAAAAGGTTTCAAATGAAATTTTTTCAAACATGAAAGTTGTAGATTGGATCCTCCCATTTTCAAAAAGTATAAGAACTCATTATAATTCATCCTAGAACTCAAGTTATGGCCTTGCAAAGTTGGCAAAAATCACATAAATTTCATGTTCATGTCAAAGAGGGATTTTTGCATATTGGTATTTCAAGCTTATAAGTGACCTCTAATGTGCTCAATTATGTCACAACATGTCAATACAACTTCAAAACATTAGAATTGGCCCAAGAATTCAAGGATTTCATGGCTTGATTCACAAGAAATCTCAAAATGACCAAAATGCATAAACCTTGTAAACTCTTGATCCAAGCCATCCAGCTGCATGACAATGATCCTATGGCTTTCCTTGAAGCTAGCTGAAGCAGTTCAAGCACAGAAACCAGCTCTGTCATGGCCCATACCTCAAGTACACCAATCTTGACTTTTTGGCCAATGGAGCCATACCATTCCCACAATGCATATCTAATCTTCTGACTCATCCAATAGTTTAGGGATTGTCTCAATATCATAAGAGAAGCATGCCATGAGCTTAGAGGACACACAACATCAGCTTTCACAAAATTTGCCAAAAACTTCTCTTCTTCGATTCTCTCAAACAATCCATCAAACTTCAAAAATTCTTTCACCATTCATTCAGAAATCATCCATAGAACACAAAGCAACCATTACCATGGCCTGAAACCTCATAAACCAAAGCCTCCATTTCTACCATATCAGAACCGAGCCACTCAAAATAGCCAATTTCAAAGCATTCTAAGCATCCCAATAGCTTCAGGATGATCAAAGGAGTTCACTTGCACAAGTGGGAGGTTCTGAAAGCTCACATTTGAAGGTTTCTAGCTCAGGTATACTCAAGAACATTTTTTCTCAAAGATTTGATTTCTTGTTATAAAATGAAACTACATGCTCTAAGGATCACAATGATGCTTTTAGAATTGAAAATGGTGAAGAAATGAACATTTTATGAACTTCTGAAAATTTGCCCGTGTTCATGTTTTGATTCGATTCAGCTTGTTCATTGATGATAAATGTTGTTTGATGTTTGATTTCATTTGCTAAAAGTATGAGAATCATTTCTGGGCAGGTTAGAGGTTTTGATTTGTCTAGGGAAGATTTTAGGGTTTTGGATGGTCGGAGAAGATGACCGGAGCAATTTTCCGGTCATCTGAATGTCATTAGGGTTAGGGTTCCCCAGATTGATTCTCAGCCATTAGATCTTGATTATGTTAGGCAATGAGTGGTCCAGATGCGCCATTAGTTTCTAATCCTGATTAATTAATTATAAAACAAATTAATTAGTCAGTTTAAATACCAACCATTGGATAGCGCACGTTTTTCCAGTTTGAATCTAGGCCTTAGGATCAACCTACCTCAAGTCAAGGTGACTTCCAATCCTGGCCACTGATCTCTCTCTCACGCAACCACAACCATCAGATCAGCATACTTCTCTTTTTCCTTTAATTTTATTTTCTTTTATTTTCATTTTCTTTTGTTTTATTTATTAAAAATACCAAAAATGATTTTAAAAATATGAAAAATTTACTCAACACTTTTATTAATTTTCAGAAACAAAAAAAAATTATTTTTATTTTTACATTAAAAAAGGCATTTTTAAATATTTTAATTGTATATTTTAATTAATTAATTCCATTTAATTAATTAAAAATACTTTGAAGTATTTAAAAATCACCAAAAAATTCAGAGAGGTTTCTTAAACATTTAGAAACATTTACAAACTCATCTCACAAATTCCTTTTTGGTTTTGATTAAACTTTGCCAATTTTCTTTGAATTAGGGTTTCTAAAATTCCTATTTTTCAACCCTAACTTCAAAATTTCATAACTTTCAAACCAAGATGAGTTTGCATTTGATTCTTTTTTGCAATCTTTCACCTTTGACCTCTAGTTTCTAAAAATATTTTTGTCTCATTTTTATCTTGCATTTTCAAATTAATGTGCATTTTCCCTTTGAGAAATATCCAAAACCCTAGCCAATCTTAGGATAACCATAACTTGAACTTGGTAAACCTTTAGACCTACCCCTTTGGATAATGCACATTCTTTTTACTCGGAGCTCTTCTAACTTCTGCCATGGAGATAAGATTACCAGAATTGAGAACAGATATGAGCAATGACCTGAAAAATGGGAAACATAAACAGTTAATGCAAAGAATGATGCAAAATGCAATGCAATGCAAACATATGATCAACTAGGACCATCTGAACTGGATCACTGACAAGGGCCCCTCTGAATAACTGGCAAACCAAAAGTCCTCTGAGTCACACTCTCTGATAATCACAACTCACTAAAGAAGATCTCAGGACCACAGTGTCAAGAATATCAGAACAAGAACTCCAGAAAACCAGTATCAAGAAAACCAGAACTCCGGAACCATAGGACCACAGATCATAATCATAGGACCACAGATCATAACAATAACCAATGAATAGATGAGTGTATGTTGAGGTCAAGGGTTCCTGCACACCTGTAAACACCCCCATCTCACTGGTAAAAGGCTTCGGGTCAGACATCACGGACTCTCAAAGCCGAATAGCAATAATACTGTCACCATCTCCGAGAAATGGATCATGACCAAATCAGGGAATCGGTTTGGCATTATATACTACGCAGGGAGGCCTCAGCTGAGTCCAGGAAACAAGGTCATCCTATGCGATCCCCAAGTGGGCCCTCGGATGCGAATGAGTTTGCCACAAAATGTAGGCTGCCACTGTCATCACTAAAGAGGGATGTTTCCATAAGGTTCTCAATGATCGGTCCCCAGCTACACATAACTGTCAGGGTTATGTAATGAGAGAGGAAGATCCCCAAATCAGGACATTTCCAAGACAATCGCAACCTAGGTGTGGAACTCACTACTACCCCCATGACCAGATCTCATGAGGCCAAAGTGGAACCACTCTAAGTCCTATGGTGCACTCGAGCTGGGTACTTGGCTCATATCTATCAAGAACAAGTAACACCCATCCCACCAAAGAAAACCAATCCAGACAGTCCAGTATATACATGATGCAGTAAATAAAGACTCAAAACTGTAAATAAAGCTGTAAATAAACAACAATAACATACAACAAGCCACAACAAACAAACATCACCCAATGAAACAGAAACATACAAGCGCTAGGAGAGACTCACAGGGGAACCAGAGACCATCTGGTGTGCAGTCCCCAGCAGAGTCGCCAACTGTCGCTCCCCGGATTTCCATCCTGGTACAAACGCGAAAGTGGCGCGGAAAAAGAATAGAGTCGCCAGCCAGGCATTTTTATCCCGAAGAAAGGGAATGTTAATGCTGCACAAACCAGAAGAAAGAAGAGGAAGGACACAGGTCCTACGAACCAAAGAGACTGAGCTCGGGAGTCGGTTACGACCTGGGAAGGTATTAGCACCTAGATCGTCCGCCGTACCCGACGGGATCCACGCTTGCAAAAGAAACTGTTTCAAAGGGTGAGGGTATGAAAGTTGCAGCAAAAGATATGAAAATGAAAAGAAACTGGAACTGGAAAAGAACTGAAATAAGAAACAGAGAAAAATGTAGGGAAAATAAAGATGGTGCTCGAATGGGCCCTACCCCGCTGCCTACGTACCTCATCGGGATAATGAGGATCAAAGACGCTGTAGTTCCCCTAACTAGGGGTACTAAAAGGAAATTGCTTGTGAATTAAAGCTTGAACTGCCTATGCCATTGCTCAGGTGTTGCAGGCTCGGACGACGAGTGCGTAACTGTCTTGCAAAATGACAAGTAGGAGATGAGAAAAGAATTCCCAAAGGAAAGACGCTTATTGTTGGTTTGTGTTTTTTTATGAAGCTTTTATGAAGTGTGTCACAAGGAAGTGAACTCAAGCTCTTATCAATGGAATGTGCACTTGTCACTACATTCCAAGATGGAATAATAGAACAAGCACACTCAAGTAAGGAGAAGATCCCCAAAACTTGAACCTAAAGATTAGGGCTTAGGCTCACTAACTTGTTTACTTATTAAGTGTTTTTGGTATTTACAAATGAAGAAGTGTTTTTTATGCTTTTCTTTTATGAAGAAGATACCTTGATCAGACTTGTTCATCACAAGATAAACATGTATTATCCCAAGATGGGAAGACTACAAGCATACCTCATGGGATAAGGCTATGGATCAATGCATCACTTCAAACTTATTAAAGTGTTTTTTAAGAGTTATGAGATGAGAAGAAGAACCAAAAGGATCTCAAAGGGAAAATTCTAAAGGGGGACTAAAACAATCCTAAGTGTTAACATGCATGGATGTCCTAAGGGTTAGTGAGGTTTCTACCCTAATGAAGAAGAGAAGAAGAAGATAGAAGAAGGGATGAGAAAGGCCTAAGCCCAACAACAAAGGGTTAGCACATAAACATAAGAGGAAGAGATGAGAATTGGAGATGTGGAACTCAATTCCCACATCTCACACTTACCATAGCCCCTGCAAGGTTAGTATGCACATAAATGAAACAAAATGAGCAAGATAACATGATAACATCAAACAATCAGAAGTGACATGATATGAACAAATACACAATGCAAATGAAACTCAAAGAAATGAGGAAAAGAGACTTATGACTCAAAAGGATGCAACATGAATACATATGAAAACAAATGCACACTTATGAAATATGCAAAGCAAAATGCACAAAATAAAAACCCAAGACTCACAACCAGAACCAAAACAATATGGAGAATGGCTTAGGAAGCCAGAAAGATGAAGAGAAGAGAGGTACAAGACCAAACAATACTGAAATGGAAGCAAAAGAATCAAAAGATGACGTTAAAACACTTAAAGAAGCAAATGACTTAAAGAAGAAGCAAACTCAAAAATTCAGAATACACAAGACCTATCCTAGGACCAGGAAGGCACCCATACACCAAAGGAACCCCAAATGAGAAGAAAAAGAGGGCACAAGTGGTTTTTTAGGCTTATGAGAGACTTAAAGGTTCAAAGGAAACAAAACGGGACAAGGTTCAAGATAAAATCCACAATAAAACAAACAGCCATCTAAAAATTCCACAACTGAAGCCAAATGATCCTCAAACATGTTATAACAACTAGCCAAAAGGATTTGCAAAGATTCAGAAAGGAGCTAGGTTAAATGGAGGCAAGAACACAAGTTAGGAAAAAAAACTTACATCACAAGATACCAGACCAAGACTCAAGAAATAAGTTTCTAAAAATTCAGGGTAAAATCACATGAAAAGTAAAATGAGTTAGGAGCACAAAGCAAAAAGAATGGAATCCAAACTCAAAATATTGAAGGCTATGGAAATTAAACAAGGCAGACTGGTCAAGAAATAAAGTAAAAGAAGCTAGGTGCAATGGAGAATTAATTCTGTCACGTGGATCAATGAAAAAAATAAAATAAAAATATGATAAAAAACTAGAGACAGAAAATGACACTCAGGAATGTTTTAGGAATTTTTAGGTGAATAAAAGTATTTTATATGAATTAAAATGAAACATGGATAAAAAAGAAATTAAATGAAGAAAAGATAAGAAAGAATTGATGGAGGGTGTAGCTAGCAAGCTTCCTACGTTGGAATTGGAATTGGGCCCAGTGAGTGGGGTGCTGATAGCGCTGGCTGAAGGCCCAGACGTGCATGTACATATGGCTTACCATGGAAATTAACTGAATTAAAAACAAATGGTGGAAATAACGCTGGACCGCTGGATCAATCAGAAGGCTGATGCGGCTCACCTCATTAATTGAGGTGGCAATTAGGTGTGTTCTCATTGGTTATTAATGGTAAGCTCACGGTATGTTCTATGGTCATGTCCACACGAAGCATTAAAATGAAACCAGTATTTTATAACATGAATTTGGAGCAATAAAAGGCCACGTGGCAGAATATGGACGGCTGGATGTTAGATCCAAGGGTGGAAACATCATCTTCTTCATAGAGACTCACAAGACAAATTCCGGTGACCGGAGTTAGAACTCCGGCACCGGAGACCAAACCAGCAGCAAAAATTCATCAAATAATGCAAACCAGTAGTCCAAATTGACTAACTCAACATCACTGAATCCAAATATGACATCAAAAATAGCTAAAACTCAAAGGATCGGCCGGATCGAAGCAAAACAACATTGATCATCAAACTTTAAATGCTCATAACTTTCACTACAATGCACTAAAATCAAATCTACAAAGTGCAACATGATCAGGGAAGAACAAGGAACATAAATCAACCATAAAATTCCATTTCCAGAACAAAACGTTTCAAGCCATACCTGAGATGGAGATCTCGAAATGTTGAAATAGAAAGCCAAATAATCCGTGCAAATCACTCCTCTTACTCCTTAGATGCAAAATAAATGCATCTAAGGTCTTGAAATGGTGTAGATCTGAGATTTCAACACAAGAGGCTTTGAAATGGTGAACCTCCAATTCTGTGTTCTAAGCTTGAATGAGTGGATGATTCTTGATCTAGATGATTCACTGATCAAGAATATGAAAGAGATTTGTGGAGAATGTAAAGGAATAGAGAGATATGAAGCAAAATGCAAAAATTCAAGAAGGTTGAGAATGAAAGAATGAGAGAGATTCAGATCTTGTTTCCTGGACTCAGCTGAGGCCTCCCTGCGTAGTATATAATGCCAAACCGATTCCCTGATTTGGTCATGAGCCATTTCTCGGAGATGGTGACAGTATTATTGCTATTCGGCTTTGAGAGTCCGTGATGTCTGACCCGGAGCCTTTTACCAGTGAGATGGGGGGTGTTTACAGGTGTGCAGGAACCCTTGACCTCAACATACACTCATCTATTCATTGGTTCTTGTTATGATCTGTGGTCCTATGATTATGATCTGTGGTTCTATGGTTCTATGGTTCCGGAGTTCTGGTTTTCTTGATACTGGTTTTCTGGAGTTCTTGTTCTGATATTCTTGACACGGTGGTCCTGAGATCTTCTTCAGTGAGTTGTGATTATCAGAGAGTGTGACTCAGAGGACTTTTGGTTTGCTAGTTATTCAGAGGGGCCCTTGTCAGTGATCCAGTTCGGATGGTCCCAGTTGATCATATGTTTGCATTGCATTGCATTTTGCATCATTCTTTGCATTAACTGTTTATGTTTCCCATTTTTTAGGTCATTGCTTATATCTGTTCCCAGTTCTGGTAATCTTATCTCCATGGCAGAAGTTAGAAGAGCTCCGAGAAAAAAGAATGTGCATTATACCTTTCTTCAGACGGAAATTAAAAGTGTTCAGAGGTTAGCGGGTCTGATGAACGATCAAGTCTTGGGCAATTTCAAGAAGAGATATGGACAGATACTGAAGTTTGTGGACAAGCCCACTGCAGACCAGAAGGACAGTTTGCATACCCTGTTGCAATTTTATGATCCTCTGCTGCGCTGTTTTGTTTTTCCAGGTTACATCCTAGCTCCGACATTGGAAGAGATCTCCAGCATGCTGAATGTGCCGATCAGAGAGACATTGTCGTTCTACGGGTCAAAGGTTGTGCTCAATGATGAAGACATAGCCAAGGTTTGTAGGTTGCCAGCTGCTTCAGTCAGGAAGGCTCTGCAAGAGAGTGAAGGTAAAGGTCTACCTTGGAGTGTGCTTATCCCAGAGGCTGAAATATATGCTACAGAAGCTAAGTGGAATGACTTTGGAGCTTTGCTTGCATTGATGGTATATGGGTCCAGTCTGTTTCCTGGAGAGAAAGCGTTTGTCAGCTTAGAAGTGATCTCAATCTTCGCAAAAGGCAATCTAGTGCCTACTATTTTGGGTGACTTCTACTTCAGTGTCCATTACAGAAATGAAAAGGGTAGGGGGGTCCGGTAGTCTGATGTGCTCCTTTATTTGCTGAGTGGTTTGCTAGACAGTTGCCTAAGTCAGGTGCCTTCAAGGAGATGCGGGATGAATGGAGATGGTCCAGAAGACTGATGGGGTTGACTGTTGAAGACATTGCATGGGGTTATGACAGGGATTTGCTTGGTAAAGAGTTGATGGTTAGTTGCGGAAGGTTTGCTGGAGTACCTTTGCTGGGAAGGAAAGGTGTCATCAGTTACTATCCAACATTAGCCAGAAAGCAATTTGGCTACCCTTTGAAAGATCCTCCTCAAATGGAAGAGATTGCTGAATCTTTGTACTTCCCTGCTGAAGGAAACAAAGAGTTAGTTCAACAAGCAGTCCAAGCCTGGGCTCACAGGATACGAGAGGGTAAGAAAGACTTTGGCCGAGTTGATCCCAAGACATATCCCCCATATGCTGCATGGTTGCAAAGTCATGTAGAGTCAGTTCTCATGCCTTTTTCAGTTGAGGCTCCACTGTATCCCCGAGAGGTGCCTAGTCAGAGCAGTACTGTTTCCTTGGAAGAGTACAAGAAGCTAGAAGCTCAGCTGCACGAGGTCAGAGTGGAGAATACTGAGATGGTAAGCCTGTACCACCAAGCCAACCGGGCTAAGAACGAAGCTGAAGACAAGCTGCAGAAGCTCCAAGTCTCTCTAGAAGCCAAAGAGAAGGACTTTGCTGGTAGAGAAGACCATTTCCAAAAGTTGGGTATGATGGAAGCTCAAAGAGAAGCTGAGCGCAAGAAGACTCTAAAGACTCTCAAAGATGCTCGTCAATCCATTGCTTGGCTGCAAGGACAAAGGGATGAAGAACAGAAGAAATTCAGAGAGAAAGAAGAGTTCTTTGAAGTTCAGATGGCCTTCAAGAAGGAGGGAGTGGAGCAAGTCCATACCATCCGGAGGGAAAAGACCCAACAACTAGCCCAAAGTCAGTTAGCTCTGGAGGAAGCAAGGAGAGAGATCGAAGAGCTCAAGCTGCGAGCGGGTGTCAAGAAGAGCAGGACAGAGGTGGCAGAGTCGGGTCCTTAGCTTAGTTGTTTATTTTGCATATTACATACAGGCTTGTTGTAGGAGTCTCGCTTTATTGCTTTTGTCTTTATTTTATGTACTGGTTTGTAACCCTTCGGGGAATATTTCTGGTTGTTTTCTGACTTTTAGCCCGCAGTGGTTTGTTCATATCCAGTATTAATGTGCAAGTTATCATTTTGAATGTGCAAGACTCGTTTGTCTGGATACTGCTAATGTCTGAACACTTATCAAAAGAGAGAGTTTGAAAGCTAACACTGAAAGTGATTGTCTGAGATTAGATGCCAGAATTGGGGCATGCCAAATGCTTTAAACTTGGGAACATGAATAGTTACATTGCATTGCATATAACCTGTTTTCTTGTTTTGCAGGTGTTGTCTCAATTATTAACGTGTTTTGTGTTGCAGGCACTATAGCTCCCCGTAAAGTTCGGGAACAACCAGTTGCTCATCGGTATCCAACAAAGATTAACAGAGAACGAGCCATGGACCAGATGCAAGCGGACTTGGCAGATCTGAGACTGAGAATGGATAACTTTATGAAAGTGATGGCCGACATGGGGAAAAACCAAGAGCGTCTGCGGGAGATGATTGAGAACAGTCAACCCAGGAACACTGTTGTTGTTGTTGCTGCTGCTGATAATCGTACCAGTGCAGGCGCACGTCAGGTTGAACCTCCTGTTACACAGCCAGGAGTGACTATAATCAATGATGGTTTGAATAACATTCAGATGGATAATCATGACGACCAGTTCACTCTACTTGATGAAGCTGAAGGCCAGGGAGCAGAGATGAACGAGAGGTTCGAGGAGATGGCTGAGCAAATCAAAGCTATTCAATCCCAGAGCTCATTGGGATTTGACATAACAAATTTGGGCTTGGTTCCTGGGGTCAGGATCCCATACAAGTTCAAAGTTCCAACCTTTGAGAAGTATAATGGCACTGCCTGCCCGAAGACACATCTTCAATCATTTGTTGGGAGAATTGCCGCTCACACGGATGATGAGAAACTCTGGATGTATTATTTTCAAGACAACTTGGTGGGAGCTTCACTGGAATGGTACATGAAGCTCAGCAGAGTAAATATCAAGAGTTGGAAGGATCTAGCTGATGCCTTTGTGAGGCAGTATCAATACAACATGGACATGGCTCCGAACCGCACGCAGTTGCAGCACATGGCTCAGACGGCTAAAGAAGGTTTCAAAGAATATGCCTAGAGGTGGCGCCAGCCAGCTGCCAGGGTGAAACCACCGCTGCTTGAGAACGAAATGGCTGACATGTTTATGAGTACTCTGCAGGGTGTTTTTCTTGAACGACTGGCGTCCAGTTCTGCCACTAAATTCAACGACATTGTTATTGCTGGAGAAAGAGTTGAGACATTGCTGAAAATGGGGAAGATACAAGATCCTAGCGCTAGTAGCTCAAATGGAGCGAGGAAAGCTTTCAGTGGACCTCCTAGAAGACGAGAGGGCGAGACAAACGCTGTATTTGGCCGAGGTCGGGGCCGTGGTTATAGAAGACCTTATGAACATGTGGCAGCCGTCACAATTCCTGCAGCTCCAGTGCAACAGATGCTACCTCCTCCACCACAACAACTTTAGGAACAACAACAACCTCGTACCAATTATCAGCAGAGACCGTATCAGCCGAGGTAAACTCGCCCGGCTAATAGGGTGATTGAGGATATCCCGATGACGTATGTTGCCTTACTTCCAAGACTGCTGGATTTAAACCTGATTCAACTGAGGACTTTGGCACCACCACCTCCTGGAGAGCTTCCAGTTGGTTATGATGTCAATGCGCGATGCGCTTTTCACTCTGGAGCACCCGGGCACTCGACTGAGAAGTGCAGGGCTTTGCATCACAAGGTTCAGGATCTTGTAGACTCAAAGGAAATCAACTTTGCGCCACCACCGAATGTTAATTCGAATCCTATGCCGCATCATGGAGAGGCAAGAGTCAATGCTGTTGAGGGTGGTGACAAGTTGAGTCGCGTGCTGAGTATTGGCGAAGTGAAGACTCCTTTGAGGGTAGTGAAAGAGAGACTGCTGAATGGTCAAGTGTTTCTTGGTTGTTGTCTTGATTGTGAAGAATGTTCAAGTTCTGAGAATGGCTGTGGGAAGTTGAAGATGGGTTTGTAGGGTTTGATTGATGATGGATCCTTGCAGTTCAGTAAAGTTGGTAATGAAGAGGCTGATGATGTGTCAACCATTACCATTTTCTATGATGAAGCTAACATGCCTGTCAGGAGAGAACCGGTTACGATCTATGCTCCTCAGATTAGTCCCGTAACTATTACAGTACCTGGGCCTGTGCTGTACACAGATGATAGAGCCATTCCCTGGAATTATGGCTCAGACATATATGTAGTTGGACAGAAGATTGAGAGCAGATCTGTTGCTGACCCGACTATAGAGAATGTCGGAGGTGTTGGGGGTTTCACTCGAAGTGGTAGGTTATTTGCTCCCCCTATGCTGAGAGGGGATCTTGAGGCTGAGGCTTCGTCCAAGGCCAAGGGAAAGCAAGCTGTGATGAGTCGACTACTCCTATGGCTGGGCAGGGGACATTTGAAAAAGAGGTTGAAGAATTCATGAGGATTATTAAAAAGAGTGACTATAAAGTGGTTGATCAACTGAACCAGACGCCTTCAAAGATTTCCATTTTGTCACTGCTGATGTGTTCACCCGTGCACCGAGAGGCCTTACTGAAAGTCCTGCAAATGGCTTACGTTCCTCAGGAGATCACTGTCAACCAACTCGAAGCTGTTGTTGGAAGTGTCAATGCTAGCCATGGCTTAGGCTTCACTGACAGAGACCTCACGTCGGAGGGCAGAAACCACAACAAAGCGCTACATATCACGATGGAGTGCAAGGGCGCAATGTTGTCTCATGTTCTTGTAGACACATGCTCTTCCTTGAATGTGCTTCCGAAGAAGGCACTGATGAAGCTTAATGTTGATGGGATAGTCCTCACGCCAAGTGATCTAGTTGTTAAAGCTTTCGATGGTTCAAGAAGATCAGTTTTTGGAGAGGTTGAGCTGCCCATCAAGATAGGCTCTCAAGTCTTCAAAAGTGTTTTCTATGTTATGGATATCCAGCCTGCATATAGCTGTTTGTTGGGATGGCCGTGGATACATGCTGCTGGAGCCGTTACTTCAACCCTGCATCAGAAGCTTAAATACATGGTTGACGGCCAAGTCATCACAGTTTGTGGCGAGGAGGACATATTTGTCAGCCACCTGTCGACATTCAAGTACGTAGAGATGGATGGAGAAATCCATGAGACTTTATGCCAAGCTTTCGAAGCAGTAAACGTCAGCATCCTGACACTTGTGGAGAAGAGCAATGAGAAGGAGGGAACGTCCATCCACTCCTACAGGGAAACAAAAGAGGTTGTGCAATCAGGCAGTGCCCAAGGCTGGGGCAAGCTGTTGGAGCTGGAAAAGAAAGATGATAAGTTCGGCTTAGGGTATCAGCCTGGTGGATCTACTCCAGGTGGTAAGGCTATCACGTTCACAAGTGCTGGGTTGCTCAACCACGATCAGATCTGTACAACAAGCTAAGATGGGGATAGTGACGGAGACTGGGACAATTGGATCCACCCGTGTGCGCCCGGCGAGGAGCTAGGAAATTGATCTGCGGAAGACATTGTTCAAGTCACCTGGCTCTCAGAGTAATTATTTTGTTTCCTTTTATTTGCATACTGCATTGTCAAATCCAGCATTCTTCCCAAGATGCTTGGATCCATTGTATTGGGCCACCATGTTTTGTATTGCATCGTTATTTTGCTATGAAATAAAAGGACATTTTCAGACAAACTGTGTTCTCTTTCCTTGTTTTTAAACTTTTTCAAAAAAATATAAAAATGGCAATGTGTTTTCCTTTTTGTTTTTGTGTTAGCGTCTCTTTTTCAAAATAAGCAGATTCTGAATAAGCACATCATCTGTGCAGTGTTGATCATCCGGATTCCACGGATAACGTTCCTGCTATGACTATGCATGACTTTGATAATCCAGTCTACCAAGCTGATGAAGGGGTTGAGGAAGACTGTGACCTCCCTGAAGAATTGGCTAGATTGTTGAAACAAGAGGAACGGGTTATTCAGCCTCATCAAGAAGAGATTGAGATCATCAACATTGGCAGTGAAGACGCAAAGAAAGAAATTAAGATTGGGGCCAGTCTGCAGGCCGACGTCAAGAAAGAGCTGATCAGTATGTTGAGAGAGCATGTGGATATCTTTGCTTGGTCATATCAAGATATGCCAGGTTTGGATACGACATCGTGATACATAAGCTACCCCTGAGAGAGGACTGTCCTCCTGTAAAGTAGAAATTGAGAAGAACTCGTTCTGACATGGCGATGAAGATCAAAGAGGAGGTTCAGAAGCAATGGGATGCCGATTTCCTTGCTGTAACTAGTTACCCACCTTGGGTAGCTAACATCGTACCTGTACCTAAGAAGGACGGCAAGGTCCGGATGTGTGTTGATTACCGGGATTTGAATAGAGCAAGCCCAAAAGATGACTTTCCGTTTCCACACATTGACGTGTTGGTAGACAATACTTCTCAATTCTCGGTGTTCTCCTTCATGGATGGCTTCTCCAGATATAATCAGATAAAGATGGCGCCGGAAGACATGGAGAAGACAACGTTCATTACCCCGTGGGGTACATTCTGCTATAAGGTCATGCCCTTTGGTTTGAAGAATGCCGGGGCAACTTATCAACGGGCGATGGTCACATTGTTCCATGACATGATCCACAAGGAGATTGAATGTTATGTGGACGATATGATTGCAAAGTCCCGAGACGAAGAAGATCATCTGGTCAACCTGAAGAAGCTTTTTGATAGACTGATCAAGTACAAGTTGAGGTTGAATCCGAACAAGTGCACTTTCGGAGTGCGTTCCGGGAAACTGCTGGGTTTCATTGTTAGTCAAAGAGGAATTGAGGTAGATCCTGCTAAAGTAAAAGCTATTCAAGATATGCCTGCACCGAGGACAGAAAAAGAAGTGCGCGGGTTTTTAGGGAGGTTGAACTACATTTCTCGGTTCATATCTTACCTAACTGCCACGTGCGAATCGATATTCAAACTGCTAAGAAAAGAGCAAACGGTCAGGTGGAACGACGACTGCCAAAGAGCTTTCGACAAAATAAAAGAATATTTGCAGGAGCCTCCAATTCTTATGCCTCCAGTGGAAGGAAGACCATTAATCATGTACTTGACCGTGCTAGAGGGGTCAATGGGATGTGTGCTAGGCCAACATGACGAGTCTGGTCGAAAAGAGTACGCCATTTATTACCTTAGCAAAAAGTTTACCGACTGTGAATCCCGATATTCACTGCTCGAGAAAACTTGCTGCACTTTGGTATGGGTTGCTCGCCGACTGAGGCAGTACATGTTGACTCATACCACACTGCTCATTTCCAAAATGGATCCTGTCAAGTACATCTTTGAGAAACCAGCGTTGACCGGAAGGGTTTCTAGGTGGCAGATGATTTTAACTGAATACGATATCCAGTATACTTCTCAGAAAGCCATCAAGGGAAGTGTATTGTCGGATTACCTTGCACAAGAACCTCTTGAGGATGATTATCAGCCGATGAAGTTTGATTTCCCTGATGAGGACATCATGTACCTCAAAACAAACGATTATGAGGAACCACTTCCGGAGGAGGGGCCAGACCCTGAATCCAAATGGAAGTTGATGTTTGATGGGGCCGTCAATATCAACGGTCGTGGAGTTGGTGCCGTACTCATTACTCCTGAAGGTGTTCACTTACCCTTCGCTGCCAGAATCACTTTTGGCTGCACCAACAATGAAGCGAAATACGAGGCATGTATAATGGGAATAGAGGAGGCAATTGATCTTAGGATTAAGAACCTCGATATATTCGGAGATTCAGCCCTCATCATTAACCAAGTTACCGGCAAGTGGTATACGCATCAAGAGCATCTAATTCCATACAGGGATTATGCTAGAAAACTGTTGACGTTCTTCATGACAATTAAGCTTCAATACATACCACTTGATGAAAATCAGTTTGCCGATGCATTGGCCACTCTCTCTTCGTCGATTAAAGTCTTGTGTTGGAATTATGTGCCCAGAATTGACATATCCAGGCTTGACGCTCCTGCTTATGCCTTCTCTGTAGACGCCGTGTCTGACGAGAAACCTTGGTATTCTGATATCAAGTTATTCCTGGAAAAGCAAGAATACCCAACTGGGGCATCTTCCAATGACAAGAAGACCTTGAGGCGACTTGCTGCTAGCTTCTTCTTGAACACAGATGGGGTTTTGTACAAGAAAAACTTTGATATGGTCTTGCTCAGATGCGTGGATAGACACGAAGCAAGCCTGTTGATGCAGGAAGTCCACGAAGGATATTTCGGTACTCATGCAGGAGGGCATGCTATGGCGAAGAAATTGCTGAGATCAGGGTATTACTGGATGACAATGGATGTAGACTGTTGTTCATTCGCTCGTAAGTGCCACAAGTGCCAAATATATGCAGACAAAGTGCATGTTCCTCCAAGCCCTCTCAACGTCATGTCATCTCCTTGGCCCTTTTCTATGTGGGGCATTGACATGATCGGGAAGATTGATTACTTTACCAAATGGGTAGAAGCAGCATCTTATGCCAACGTCATTCGACAAGTGGTGGCAAGATTTCTGAAAAGGGATATCATATGCAGATACGGAGTGCCCGAAAGGATCATTACTGATAATGGTTCTAATCTCAACAACAAGATGATGGCAGACTTGTGTCGGGACTTCAAAATATAGCATCACAATCCTTCTCCTTACCGACCAAAGATGAATGGTGCGGTAGAGGCAGCTAACAAGAATATCAAGAAGATTGTGCAGAAAATGGTTGTCACCTACAAAGATTGGCATGAGATGTTACCATTTGCATTGCATGGGTACCGAACGTCAGTCAGGACGTCAACAGGGGCAACTCCCTTCTCTCTGGTGTATGGCATGGAAACAATCCTGCCTGTTGAAGTAGAGATTCCTTCACTGCGCGTGATGATGGATGTCAAGCTAGATGAGGCTGAATGGGTGCGTGCTCGTTATAATAAGCTATGTCTAATTGAGGAAAAAAGATTAGCGGCTATCTGTCATGGTCAACTTTATCAGAGGAGAATGAAGCGTGCATTCGACCAACGAGTACGTACTCGAGAGTATCAAGTGGGAGAGCTTGTGTTGAAGAGGATCGTTCCTCCAGGTTCAGATCACAGGGGCAAGTGGACCCCAAATTACGAAGGACCATTCATATTGAAGAAAGTCTTTTTAGGAGGAGCACTAATGCTCACCACTATGGATGGAGTTGACTTCCAGTCCCCTGTTAACTCGGATGCAGTTAAAAAATACTTCGCATAAAGAGACCCGCTGGACACAAAAACAGAATTATAGTCCAAGCAAAAAAAGGGCATCCCGGCGAGCTAAAAACAGAATAAAAAGCTCGGGCAAAAGTTAGGGAAATAAAAAAAAAATGTACACCCGCTTAGTTGAAAAGCCGCATTGGACAACTCAGGCAAAAAAGGGTATCCCGGTGGATTGAAAACCCGAAAGGGCGATCCACGCAAAACAAGGGAATAAGCGAACAACTGCGATCCGAGTTATCTGAACCACATCATCATTTCGTACAACTTGACAATATCAGAAGGATAGCAAACAGTCCCCTCATCCTCTCAGAAAGCCAAAGCAGAATGGAGAGTCTCGAAGACATGCAGGTCATAGCAGAAATAGAACTCCTTGGAATGTCGTACATTGCCATTAGGATAGTTTCTTTTCTCAATTTTATAGTGGCTACCTCTTTCCAGGTGGTTGCTTCCTGATGTAAATGTTTGCCTATTCAGAGGCCATTCAATAAAAAGAATATTCAATCAAAAAGCTGTGTGTGTTTATTTTTGTTTGCAAAATGTCCTGAATTTTCAGCAAAAATAACATTGCATCTAAACATGGTGATAATTTTGAAAAGAACACTGACATGCAGGGAAACTGTAACCCTCTCTGAGTGTCAGGTGAAGATGGATGAACAGATCATGCCATGAAAATCCCCGGGGCACACTTGTGTTTTCTGTTGTTGCAGGTTGCAGGATGGCGTCACATTCTTCCGAGCAGTTTACTCTTCCCCAATAGAGTATCTCCCCAAGCAGAGATTTCTTCTCCCAGCAGGTATCTAAAATCCTGGCATCTCCAGCAGAGATTTTCTCCAGCTAAGCCTTGGCAGCAGCCCAAGCAATTTCTTTTTCCCCGGTGAAATAGCAGTTCATTCTTCCCTAGTGGAGTATGTCAGCAGGTATCTGAAAGCCTGACGTCGCCAGAGTTGGAATTTTCAGTATTCTATCCTCAGCAAGAGTCCTTCCCATCAGGTGGGACTGAAAGCCTGATATCCCCTCAGAGTATTTGAATCATCAGGTGCTCTCCCCAGCCAGAGTATTGTTCAAGCAGCTTCCCCAGTCAAGTCTGAAGATGATCCTGTCCCCACAGAGTCATATTGGATTTTCACTTCCTTCAGTGAAATATTTCCCAGCAAAGTTGCCATACTTTTTGGGTATTTTGATGATACAGTCAGGTATTCATCACTTCAGTTAGAGTTGAGTATCCAGACCTCTTGACTTATCTTCCCCTGCAGAGTTGTATCTCTTGTGGCCAATCAGGCATTTGGCTACCGCTCGTCTGCGTTTCTCAACACTCGTCTGTGTTATCCCTAAGCAAAGTTTCCCTAGCCGGGACATATTATTGCTTTATTGCTGCTCGTCCGCATATTTCAACACTCGTCTGTGTTGGCCCTTTGGTATTGCTCGTTTGCTTCCCCATCGGTGGTTTATGATTACCTTGATTTTGCTCGTCTGCAATTTCAAACACTCGTCTGTTGTTTAGTTGTATCAGTTGCTGTTTGCTTGTCTGCGATTTCCAGCATTCGTCTGTGCTTTGAGATTTAATATCTTTGTTGTTGCTCGTCTGCAACTCCTCAACACTCGTCTGTGTTCGGATATGATATTTTCTTTTGCTCGTCTGCAATTTCAAACACTCGTCTGTTGTTTAGTTGATATTTGTTGTTGCCCGTCTGCAAGTTCCAGCACTCGCCTGTGCCTTGATATGTATTTCAACTTTTGCTCGTCTGCAACTTTCCAGCACTCGTCTGTGTTGTTTACCTGTTTGAAGCTCGTCTTCTTTGCTCGGATACTCGTCTGTATCATCCCCAGCACTCGTCTGTGTTATGCCAGTTTATATCTGTATTGTGAGGATTTGCTGTTTATCCTGATATTCTTCTATTGCTACTTCAAATGCTCGTCTGTGTTTGAATTACTGGTGTTCGTCTATACCAGTGGCTGGTACTCGTCTGTATCATTGCTTGAAGCACTCGTCTGTGTTTCTCAGATCATAGTCTGATACTCGTCTGTATCATTGACTTATGGCACTCGTCTGTGTTATCTTGATGATCATCCAATACTCGTCTGTATTGAAGAGGTTTCGAATCCTGACTGTGGGAATTAATGTCAAAATGGTTACCGGTCCTGGCGTAACAGGTAAATCCGAAGGAGGCTCGTCTGTCTCAGACACCAATTATTGTTGCTGCACCTGGCGTCACAGGTTTGCTCATAGAAGACTCGTCGGTCTTATACCATATATCCGCGGATAATATATGAGGAAGGTTCGTCTACCTTGATTGCATGTCTATCCCACAGACTTAAGTGCATTACCGGTCCTGGCATAACAGGTGAATCCGAAGGGGACTCGTCTGTCTCAGTTTATGTTCTTGAAGTGTTCTTGAGGACTCGTATGTCCAGCTCCTGGCGTCACAGGATTGTTTGAAGACTCGTCTGTCAACGCATTCTTATATCATTTTCAACTTGGAAGAAGCTCGTCTGCTTTTTCTCTCCTTCTTATCCCCAGAGCGTCATCTGGTTGGGTTTATTTCCCATGTGCTACATTCTTCGTCAGGGTGCAAATTTCTGGTCTTCTTGGTATTCAACCACAGTTTATCTTGAATGGTCGATAGCCCATACTATCATCCTTTTCAGATTAACTGATGATTGAATAGGGGCAGCTGTAACACCCCAAATTTTCCCTCTTCATTTTAAGCATCATATGCATCATATTCATATCATTTTCTCAGCATCATATCATGGAAAGATGAAGCATAACATCTCTCATGTCCTAGCATCAAGCATATGGTCATCTGTGGAGTTCCCAGAAGCATTTCAAGCCATGACAAGGGTCCCAATGAGTTTGTACAAGTTATATGGTGAGTCTACACTCTGTGAGCAACTCTAGTTTTGAATGATTATAAATTTTAGGTGTTTGTGCTTTCATCATACGCTTCATATTAAGACAAAATGCTAGCCTTTAAATCTTTTGTTTCATTTTTAAAAATGTCTTTGTTTTTCTGAAAATACGCAAAATGAATCGATTCATTCCATCATGCATCGATTCATGCTGTTGAAATGATTCTGGAAATTCGCAAAATGAATCGATTCATCTCATCATGTATCGATTCATGCTGTAAGAATGGCTCTGGAATTTCTTCTATGAATCGACACATACAAACATGCATCGATTCATTGCTTGTTTAATTCTTTGTTTTTATTCATCTGTTCAGTATGTATCGATTCATACTAATATGTATTGATACATAACAGTATAAATACTATTATGTATCGATTCATTCGAGTCTTGAATCGATTCATTTGTCTGTTTTACTTCTAACAGAAACTGCATATATATGTTGAGTGTTTCATTTAGTGTGCAGACATAACACAGAAATTGTAGACGAATTTCAAAGTGAAAGATCATTGAAGAACGCATCAAGAAAAGGAATTTTGAGTGTGGACAATTCAATGTTGAGCAGGATTGAAACCTAGAATCAAATTCATCTTCATCATCTTCTCAAATATCTTAATTCAAGAACATTAACAAGGAAGTGAGTGTTGTTCTGTGAATTGAAGGTTTATGAGATAACGTTCAGTGGTACGATCGGAGATCCAGCTGAGTTGAAGAGTGATAGAAGGTTTCAAGGAAAAACCAGCTGGGTTTTCCTTCAAGAACGGGCGTGTTCTTGAGGGTTTATTAGTCACGTTTACAAGATAGATTCAGCCGCAGCATAAGATTTGGAAATCGGGGGATTTCGCAAATAGATCGTGGAACCGGTGAATTGCTTGTATTACTTGCAAGGAATCTTGATTGGGCTCAGATCAAGTGAAGGTTTATACAATAGGAAGATCTAGGTGTATAGATTTCTGGTGTTTGTATAGCAACCTTGTAATCGACGATTTCAGCAATATTGATATAAAAGTTCTCAATTTCGGTTTGAAATTGAGAGGGAGACGTACCCATACACGAGGACGAACGTGGGGAACTTCCTTACCAAATCTCTGCGTATTGTATTCCTTCTCTATCTCTATTTACGTTTTCAATCGTTTTTGATTCATTGGAAATAGCTTTTGTGATAGGTGCATTCAACTGTTTTACAGCTTGTGTGTTTATCCTTTATCATCTCAATCGTAAATCCAGCACATTATCACATGTCCGGTCTTCTAGTGGCTGGTCCAGAATAGACGCTTGTATATTTGGGACCGTTGTTTCCGTTAATCTTTGAAAACTCTGAAAAATATTTTAAATCCTTGTAAACAAGGAGGTGATCCATTCACCCCCCCCCTAGATCACTAGCCACATCGTCTAACACACTCCATTTTCAAGTTCAAGTCCATTGGCAAAAGCTCAGAAGATTTCATGATCATCAGAGATCTCAGGACAAGGCAAAGCTCCTATGCAGTGCACCCAAATTAGGGTTTGGGATTCAAGTACCAAGACCTCACAACTTTGGCCATTTCTTGTGAGCCAAGTCTTCTACATTTTAAGAGGATCCCATGTGTCAAATTTCATGAGAAAATTCCATGTGGAAGTCAGACAATGCCTCAGTTGCTTACAGATGAAGTAAAAAGTCAACAGAGCCCTGAAAAAGTCAACTGTGCGATTTCAAGGGGTCCAACCCAATTTTTTTGGCCAAAAGGGGTCCTTACAATGTTATAAGAGGTTTGGAATGCCTAAAGTTCAAGAATGGTCCTTTGTGGGCCCCTCTAGATCACTAGCCACAGCGTCTAACAAGTGGTATCAGAGCACCGGTTCGCTGGTGCTTTGTGGCTGCCTGTAACGTTATGGATTCTGAACCAAAGGGGGCGTATAATAGAGCTCCTGTTTTCAATGGTGAAAATTATGGCTACTGGAAAGACTGCATGCGAGTTCACATAAATTCTGTGGATAGGCGCATATGGGCTGCCATTCAAAATGGTCCTTTTCAAATTACCATGATGAATGAGGCAGGTGCCATAGTACCTAAACCAGAAGATGATTGGGATGAAAAAGATGAGAAAAAGTGGTCAAGTGATTGGAGAGCTCGAAATATGCTAATTTCAGCACTTAGTGCAGATGAGTATTATCGAGTTTCCCATTGCTCGACAGCTAAAGAAATGTGGGACGCTTTAGAAATTGCACATGAAGGTACAACTGAAGTAAAACAGTCCCGCATTAACACACTTAATCAAGAGTTCGAACTCTTTCGCATGAAACAAGGAGAATCTATTCCCGACATGCAAAAGAGATTTGTTCATCTCATTAATCGTTTGAATTCACTTGGAAAACCTGTTTCCAATGATATTGCTACTAATAAAATTCTGAGATGTCTTAGCAGGGAATGGAAACCTAAAGTAACAGCTATCAAGGAAGCCAACGATCTAACGACACTCACAATGACTACTTTGTTTGGAAAGCTGGAGGAACATCAGCAAGAACTAGAAAGTCTAGAAAAGTTTGAGAAACAAAAGTAAAAAGGGAAAGGAGAAGAATAAAGACAAAGAGGGTGAGAAGAGGCCTATAGCTCTTGTGGCTTCTAACTCAAAGTCCTCACAAAAAGAGCTAAGCAACAATGAGTCAAGTAGTGACGAAGACTCCGATGACGAAGAAATGGGACTTTTTGTTAGGAGATATAATAGATTCATTCGAAAGAATGGAATCAAGCATTCCGACAAAAATCTCATAAAGTTTAGAAGACAATCTATAGATTCAAAACAGGAAGAGATTAAGAAGAATAGAGAAAGAGGTTCTTGCTTTAATTGTGGCAAGTCCAGACATTATAAAACGGATTGTCCTTTAAAGAAAAAGGATAAAGGAAAAGCTCCACCAAAAAGGTATAATAAGCAAAGAAGAGCTTACATTGCTTGGGAAAGTGATAGTGATTCATCAAGTACACAATGCTCAAGTGATAGTAATGAAACCGCAAATTTGTGTCTTATGGCTCACACCAAAAATCAGTCCCACCACAAGAAGAAAAGTGATGATAAAAAGGTAAAACAAGCTTACTATAACAATTTCTCTTCTATGTCCTTTTCTGAATTGAAAATAGCTTTTGAAAAACTGCATAATGAAGCTATAGAAGCATTTAAAAGATTATCTTCCGATAAATTTTTTTTTCATACTTGGAAGGTAAAGTACAACATGCTGAAAAAGATTTAGAATACTTGAAAGCTAGCATTGCAGAAAATTCAAAAGCTATTGATATTGATAGTTGTAGTAAAATAAGGCATTGTGAAGGTTGTCACATTTGGCAACAAGAGGTTATTTCTCTTAAAGTCAAATTGGAAAAAGCCTTGCAACCTAAGATTACTTATGCCAGTGATACTAGGTTGTTCAAAAAGTCATTAAATCCTACATATGCAAAATATTCTTTTGTTCCAAAGGATTTAAAGACCAATCATAAACAACAACATTATCGTAGTGTTTGTCATTATTGTTGTCATGCTGGCCATACCATTGAAAAATGCAAATTTAGAAGATTTCTAGTGCCTAAAGGCATTTATCAATGGAAGCCTAAAGACAACCATGTTACCACTTACCCACTTGGACCCAATAAAAATTGGGTACCTACCTCTCTCTTTTGATATTGTAGGATGAGTGTCTTGCATCCATGGAAAGAAGATGGTTTATGGACAGCGGGTGTTCAAGGCACATGACGGGTGACATATCACTTTTTATTGACTTCAAAGCAAAGAAGAAGGGGTATGTTACTTATGGAGACAATAACAAAGGAGCTATACTTGGTAAAGGTAGTGTAGGTAATCCCTCTACCACTACTATTTCTGATGTCCATCTTGTAGAGGGACTTAAACACAATTTGTTAAGTATAAGTCAACTATGCGACAAAGGTTATAAAGTTTCTTTCAAAAAAACTTGTTGCAAAATTGAACATACCGAACATAATGTTGTGTTTAAGGGTGTAAGAGTAAACAACATATATATGCTTGACCTTTTGAGTGTATCTTTAACAAGCACTAAATTTCTAGTAGCCCTAAATGATGATTCATGGCTATGGCATAGACGCTTAGCGCATGCTAATTTCGATTTGCTTAATAAGGTTGTATCCAAGGATCTAGTAGTAGGTCTTCCAAAAATTAAATTTTCAAAAGACCACCTATGTGATGCTTGCCAAATGGGGAAACAAACAAGGGTCTCCTTTAAATCTAAAAACATAATTTCAACTTCAAGACCCCTTGAGCTTCTCCATATGGACCTCTTTGGACCATCTAGGACAAAGAGCTTAGGTGGAAACTATTATGGTTTCGTAATAGTAGATGACTACTCTAGATTCACTTGGACTATATTCCTTCATAGCAAAGATGAAACTTTTTCAGCTTTTAAAAGTTTTGCAAAGCTGTCCCAAAATAAAAGGAATTCCAAAATAGTTACAATCCGAAGCGATCATGGAGGTGAATTTCAAAACCATCTCTTTGATAAGTATTGTGACAAGTATGGCATTGAGCACAACTTTTCAGCTCCTCGAACTCCACAACAAAACGGTGTTGTGGAACGCAAAAATCGAGTTTTAGAGGAATTGACAAGAATAATGCTCAATGAGGGTGGATTACCAAAATATTTTTGGGCTGATGCAATTAGCACAGCTTGTTATGTTCTGAACAGGATTTTAATTCGTCCTATTTTGAATAAAACCCCTTATGAAATTTTAAAAGGTAGAAAGCCAAACTTGTCTCATCTTCATGTGTTCGGTTGTAAATGTTTTTTTTGAATAACGGTAAAGAAAATCTTGGGAAGTTTGATGCCAAAGTTGATGAAGGTATTTTTCTTGGATACTCTCAATCAAGCAAAGCATATATAGTGTATAATAGGCGTTTACTTTCTGTTGAAGAATCTGTCCATGTTTCTTTTGATGAGTCTTACCCAAAAATTGTCGGAAAAGGTATCTCTTTTGATGACGCAGGTGTATCTACAGAAGACATACTCAAAGAAGCTGTTTCGGAAATTGATCAATCTGAAACGGTTAATATTGAGAAGGAGGAAGATACTAGTCATGAAAAAGATAAAGAGGAAGGAACATCTGAAGTGAAGGACCTTCCACCAGCTTGGAAATCCTCTAAAGACCACCCTATAGACAATATATTGGGAGATATTTCAAAGGGAGTGTTGACTCGTTCTAAGATAAGTAACTTTTGTTCTCACTTCGCTTTTGTATCACAAGTGGAACCTAAAAATGCTAAAGAGGCCTTGATTGATGAATTTTGGCTAATGGCCATGCAAGAAGAGCTTAATCAATTTAAAAGAAATGACGTTTGGGAACTTGTCCCTCGTCCGCGAGATCATCACATCATAGGTACTAAATGGGTTTTTAGGAATAAACTTGATGAAAGCGGAGTGATAACTAGAAACAAGGCACGCTTGGTAGCACAAGGGTATAACCAAGAGGAGGGCAAAGATTATGAGGAGACTTATGCTCCGGTGGCTCGCCTTGAAGCTATACGTCTTTTGCTTGCTTATGCGTGTTCTATGAATTTCAAGCTTTACCAAATGGACGTAAAGAGTGCGTTTTTAAATGGTGTCATAAATGAAGAAGTATATGTTTCACAACCTCCCGGTTTTGAAAATTCTGAATATCTAGATCATGTTTACAAATTAAAGCGTGCTTTATATGGTCTTAAGCAAGCACCCCGTGTGTGGTATGAAAGACTTAGCAAATTTCTACTTGATCATGGATATTCTAGAGGTAAAGTGGATAATACACTCTTCATTAAACACAAAGGAAAGCACATTCTTTTAGTTCAAGTTTATGTAGACGATATAATTTTTGGTTCAACTAACATACACTTGGTCGAAGAATTTTCTAATGTTATACAGGGTGAGTTTGAGACGAGTCTCATGGGGGAGTTGAACTACTTCTTAGGCCTCCAAATAAAGCAACTCGATGGAGGTACAACAGTATGTCAAACAAAATACTGCAGAGAGCTGCTCAAGTGTTTTGGAATGAATAATTCTAAATCAATTGACACTACCATGCCTACCAACGGAAACTTGGACAAAGATGAACATGGTAAGTGTGTTGATGTCAAAAGGTATAGATGTATGATTGGGTCTCTCTTGTATCTTACTGCTTCTAGACCGGACATCATGTTTAGTGTGTGTATGTGTGCAAGATATCAATCAAATCCTAAGGAATATCACTTAAAATCAGTCAAGCGTATATTTAGGTATCTTAATGGAACACCTAAATATGGGCTTTGGTATTCCAAAGGAAGCGATTGCAGCTTAGTAGGTTACTCTGATTCTGATTTTGCTGGCTGCAAATCAGATAGGAAAAGCACTAGTGGCACATGTCATATGTTTTCAATTTCTTTAATAAGTTGGCATAGTAAAAAGCAAGTATCCGTAGCTTTGTCTACTGCAGAGGCTGAGTATGTTGCAGCCGGTAGCTGTTGTGCTCAAATTTTGTGGCTTAGACAACAACTACAAGATTTTGACATTGAACTTAAACGCATTCCAATTAAGTGTGACAACACTAGTGCCATAAATCTCACTATGAATCCTGTTTTACACTCACGCACCAAACATATTGAGATTAGACATCACTTCCTTCGCGATCATGTTGAAAAAGGAGATGTTGTTTTTGAGCATGTTGATACTAAAAATCAACTTGCTGACATTTTCACTAAACCTTTGGCAACTGAACCATTCTTCAACATTCGTCGCGAATTAGGGATTCTTGATCTCTCTGCATTGGTGTCTTAAGTTTGGTTGATGTAGTTTCTATTTATCTCATCGTGTTTACTAAGTTCTGATTGTAGTCTTCACTCGTACCTCATGAGAATACCACGACGGAGGTAATATTGTTCCTCTCTTCACTTTGTTGATATTGTATGATCAATGTATGTTTGAGCAATGATTTCTCGTTTACATGTACTTCTTTACATATGAATGTTTGAACATTGATGTTTTGTTTGTAAAGTACTCTTAAGCATCCATACAATGTTATGATTCATTCTGCATTTTGCATAATGTTTATTTTTCATATTCATTTTTGTGTCAATTCTTGCAAAATTTCTTTTATCACTGTCAAAATACTTACAGTATGTATTGATACATAGTGGCTTGTATCGATACATATCCACTTAATTTCAAAAATTTCGCATTATGAATCGATCACAAACATATTGAATCGATTCATGTTCATTTTCTTTTAATTTCTGTCAATATAGTTACAGTATGTATTGATACATAGTGGCTTGTATCGATACATAGCCATTTGAATGTCAAAAATTTCGCATTATGAATCGATCACAACCATATTGAATCAATTCATGTTTGTTTCCTTTTAAATCTGTCAAAATAGTTACAGTATGAATCGATACATTCGTGGTTTGTATCGATACATAGCAACCTGATTTTTAAAAAATTTCGTCAAATGAATCGATTCATAAGGTCATGAATCGACGCATACTGTTTTAAATTCAGTTTATTTCTTATGAATCGACACATCAGCAACTGCTATGACATGTCTATCAGTTATAAAACTCCATTATGTCTTTCTCATCATCTCATTTGCATCATTTTCGTTTCTAACCCTAACTGCCACAAAACCCCTCTTCTCTCAAAACCCTAATCTCCTCATTATGCCTCCAAGAGTCTTGCTTCCAAGAGAAAAAGGAAAATGTAAAGGCAAATAACCCGTTGGGTCTTCCCATCAAGCTCCTTCTGTTCCTGAAATTCCTCCATCTGGGGCTGCCATTCTTCATCCTGCCATTGTTGAAGAATTTGAGGTTTCTTTTAAAACGAGGTTAGTTATGAAACCACATGTTTTCAATACTAGTGATGTACGTACTCTTTATTCGTGCTTTTTATGCTGGTGTGAAAACTGGGAAAGGCTACATGTTCAAGTGTTCGATTGGAACCAGAACTTACCGTTTTGAGGCTGATGATTGGCCCAAAGTGTTCAATCTGCCATCTCTGTTGCCTGAATTGCAGATGTGGCAGGATCAGAACTTTGAAACACAATTTAAGTTGAAGGAATATTGTGCATCCATTTCTAAATTGGAAAGACCTCTTGCTGATGATGAGCCTCTGACTTCTGGTATGATTAAAAGTGTTCCAAGAATTCTGCATTGGATTCTTTCACATATCTTGCGTCCAAGGTCCGGTGGGCACTCTCGATTGGACAAGCCGGACATCCATTTATTATATATTCTGCAGAAGAAGATACCATTAAACTGGCCCAATTACTTTGTCAAGCGTATATTTCTTACGCGGAATAGCTCCAAAAACATCACTCTTGCATATGCTACCCAGATTATGCGGATTCTTAAGTTTTGGAAAGTGGTTTTCCCTCCTGTGCCTCTCTTATCCTCTTCTAGTGTTCAAGAATTCAACAATGCCACTCTCTCTCATATGGGTTATCGGTGGGACATCGAGCGTCGCTGCTATTACTTCTTTGAACGCAGCACTCGAACCCACATCTACAACTTTGATATTCCTTCTGAACATGTTTATGTTGAAGAACAAAGGGATGAAGACATGGAGGATGCAGAAAATCCTCCTGATGCAAATGCCAACACTGGTTGGGGTGAGTGGGTACCACAAAGGTGGTCTCCTACAAACTATGAACCGGCTCCTTCATCGGCTCCACCGACTTCATCTACTGCTGCTCCGGCCTATCTTACTCAAATGTTTGCGCAGTTGGAAATTGAAAACAATGCCCGGCATGAAGAAGCCCGTGCGTGGCATGTCCAGCAAACAGAATGGCATAAAGAGCACCGAGAATGGCATGATGAGCATACTCGAATGTATCATAATCAACATTCATGGCATACCGAATTGGTTAAGTGGCATCAAGTTTTTTATAATGAGATGTTTGGATTTATGGATGATTGTCGCTCGCATCCGGGGATAATGGAAAGATTTCAAAGCACAGAGGTTCAGAGACGGTTCAGGCGTTACACCTTCATGGGGCAGAATCCTGATGAAATGCCTCCTCCACCTCCTCCTCCAAGTTTCCGAGACCCCGATCGAGATGATGCGGAGTCTTGTGGTGGCCATTTTCCTCATTGAAGTTGCATTTCATTTTGCATATCATCATTATTTCTTGCTTAAGTTTCTTTGTTTTTTTATGTTTAAATATTTTATGGTTTGGTTTGTTTCTGTAATTCGCAACTCTATTTGACAATTTCACTGCCTATGATTATTTGTTTTTGTCTAAATTGTTTGCCCTTTATGTTTCATTCTTTGTGAGTGAACTCTGCTTATATATCTTGGTATTGCTGTTTTTGTTTCTTCACCTATGCATTCTTTCTTGATGTTAACAAAGGGGGAGAAAGGCAAGGCAAGTGTGAAAAATGACAGGCACAAACTCAGGGGGAGTAATTCTCACACTTAAAAAAATTTGTCATCATCAAAAAGGGGGAGTTTGTGAGCAACTCTAGTTTTGAATGATTATAAATTTTAGGTGTTTGTGCTTTCATCATACGCTTCATATTAAGACAAAATGCTAGCCTTTAAATCTTTTGTTTCATTTTTAATAATGTCTTTGTTTTTCTGAAAATACGCAAAATGAATCGATTCATTCCATCATGCATCGATTCATGCTGTTGAAATGATTCTGGAAATTCACAAAATGAATTGATTCATCTCATCATGTATCGATTCATGCTGTAAGAATGGTTCTGGAATTTCTTCTATGAATCGACACATACAAACATGCATTGATTCATTGCTTGTTTAATTCTCTGTTTTTATTCATCTGTTCAGTATGTATCGATTCATACTAATATGTATTGATACATAACAATATAAATGCTATTATGTATCGATTCATTCGAGTCTTGAATCGATTTATTTGTCTGTTTTACTTCTAACAGAATCTGCATATATATGTTGAGTGTTTCATTTAGTGTGTAGACATAACACAGAAAATGCAGACGAATTTCAGAGTGAAAGATCATTGAATAACACATCAAGAAAAGGAATTTTGAGTGTGGACAATTCAATGTTGAGCAGGATTGAAACCTATAATCAAATTCATCTTCATCATCTTCTCAAATATCTTAATTCAAGAACATTAACAAGGAAGTGAATGTTGTTCTGTGAATTGAAGGTTTATGAGATAACGTTCAGTGGTACGATCGGAGATCCAGCTGAGTTGAAGAGTGATAGAAGGTTTCAAGGAAAAACCAGCTGGGTTTTCCTTCAAGAACGGGCGTGTTCTTGAGGGTTTGTTAGTCACGTTTACAAGACAGATTCAGCCGCAGCGTAAGATTTGGAAATCGGGGGATTTCACAAATAGATCGTGGAACCGGTGAATTGCTTGTATTACTTGCAGGGAATCTTGATTGGGCTCAGATCAAATGAAGGTTGATACAATAGGAAGATCTAGGTGTATAGATTTCTGGTGTTTGTATAGTAACCTTGTAATCGACGATTTCAGCAATATTGATATAAAAGTTCTCAATTTAGGTTTGAAATTGAGAGGGAGACGTACCCACACGCGAGGACGAACATGGGGAACTTCCTTACCAAATCTCTGCGTATTGTATTCCTTCTCTATCTCTATTTACGTTTTCAATCGTTTTTGATTCATTGGAAATAACTTTTGTGATAGGTGCATTCAACTGTTTTACAGCTTGTGTGTTTATCCTTTATCATCTCAATCGTAAATCCAGCACGTTATCACATGTCCGGTCTTCTAGTGGCTGGTCCAGAATAGACGCTTGTATATTTGGGACCGTTGTTTCCGTTAATCTTTGAAAACTCTGAAAAATCTTTTAAATCCTTGTAAACAAGGAGGTGATCCATTCACCCCCCTCTAGATCACTAGCCACAGCGTCTAACACACTCCATTTGCAAGTTCAAGTCCATTGGCAAAAGCTCAGAAGATTTCATGATCATCAGAGATCTCAGGACAAGGCAAAGCTCCTATGCAGTGCACCCAAATTAGGGTTTGGGATTCAAGTACCAAGACCTAACAACTTTGGCCATTTCTTGTGAGCCAAGTCTTCTACATGTTAAGAGGATCCCATGTGTCAAATTTCATGAGAAAATTCCATGTGGAAGTCAGACAATGCCTCAGTTGCTTGCAGATGAAGGAAAAAGTCAACAGAGCCCTGAAAAAGTCAACTGTGCGATTTTAAGGGGTCCAACCCAATTTTTTTGGCCAAAAGGGGTCCTTAAAATGTTATAAGAGGTTTGGAATGCCTAAAGTTCAAGAATCATGGAGATTTGAGGGGTTTTGCAAAAACGGCACAAAGTTGATTTTTGAAGTTTTGCAAATTTTGGCAACTTTGGCCCTAATCTTCAAGTGGCCTTAACATGATCAAAAATTCTCCGAATGGGCCAAAGTCAAACATGAAAGTTGGAGAGTAAGGGCTGCCATTTTTAAAAAGTACAAGTGAGTTTTCACCGGATTTACCAATCTCCCTCTAGCCCATTCGAAAATTGTGCATCCTAGGGGTATTTTTCAACTTTCCAAAAGTGCATCATGTGCAAGAAGGCTCCAATCTTGATTTTTATGAATTGGTTCAGGCCCAAACTTGTTTCTAACTTGAAATACATTGCATAAGAGTCATTTTTCTCCAAAAAAATAATCATTTTCATACACTTTTGAAAACTCCCTCCAAAACATGCCAATTTGCAAAATTAATGAAATAAGTGTGAGGGCTTGATCTAAGGGCCAGGAGTGATTGGGTTAGGATCAAGGGTGGAGAATGCAACTCACACATGCTGAGAAGCCCAAGGAAGCATGAGGGAAGCATGCATATCTCACTAAATTCACAATTTGCATATTCACACTTTTCTCATTCAATTTTCGTGCACTCTCTATCACACTTTCAGCATTCACTTTCTACATCATTCCAAAGAGAATAGAGCAAAAAACCAGATCTGAATCTCTCTCATTCTTTCATTCTCAACCTTCTTGCATTTTTGCATTTTGCTTCATATCTCTCTATTCCTTTACATTCTCCACAAATCTCTTCCATATTCTTGATCAGTGAATCATCTAGATCAAGAATCATCCACTCATTCAAGCTTAGAACACAAAATTGGAGGTTCACCATTTCAAAGCCTCTTGTGTTGAAATCTCATATCTATACCATTTCAAGACCTTAGATGCATTTATTTTGTATCTAAGGAGTAAGAGGAGTGATTTGCACGGATTATTTGGCTTTCTATTTCAACATTTCGAGATCTCCATCTCAGGTATGGCTTGAAACTTTTTGTTCTGGAAATGGAATTTTATGGTTGATTTGTGTTCCTTGTTCTTCCCTGATCATGCTGCACTTTGTAGATTTGATTTTAGTGCATTGTAGTGAAAGTTATGAGCATTTAAAGTTTGATGATCAATGTTGTTTTGCTTCGATCTGGCCGATCCTTTGAGTTTTAGCTATTTTTGATGTCATATTTGGATTCAGTGATGTTGAGTTAGTCAATTTGGACTATTGGTTTGCATTATTTGATGAATTTTTGCTGCTGGTTTGGTCTCCGGTGCCGGAGTTCTAACTCCGGTCACCAGAATTTGTCTTGTGAGTCTCTATGAAGAAGATGATGTTTCGACCCTTGGATCTAACATCCAGCCGTCCATATGCTGCCACATGGCCTTTTATTGCTCCAAATTCATGTTATAAAATACTGGTTTCATTTTAATGCTTCGTGTGGACATGACCATAGAACATACCGTGAGCTTACCATTAATAACCAATGAGAACACACTAATTGCCACCTCAATTAATGAGGTGAGCCGCAACAGCCTTCTGATTGATCCAGCGGTCCAGCGTTATTTCCACCATTTGTTTTTAATTTAGTTAATTTCCATGGTAAGCCATATGTACATGCGCGTCTGGGCCTTCAGCCAGCGCTATCAGCACTCCACTCACTGGGCCCAATACCAATTCCAACGCAGGAAGCTTGCTAGCTACACCCTCCATCAATTCTTTCTTTTCTTTTCTTCATTTAATTTCTTTTTTATCCATGTTTCATTTTAATTCATATAAAATACTTTTATTCACCTAAAAATTCCTAAAATATTCCTGAGTGTCATTTTGTGTCTCTAGTTTTTATCATATTTTTATTTTATTTTTTTCATTGATCCACGTACCAGAATTAATTCTCCATTTCACCTAGCTTCTTTTACTTCATTTCTTGACCAATCTTCCTTGGCCTTCAATATTTTGAGTTTTGATCCCATTCTTTTTGCTTTGTGTTCCTAACTCATTGTAATTTTCATGTAATTTTTCCCTGAATTTTTAGAAACTTATTTCTTGAGTATTGGTCTGGTATCTTGTGATGTAAGTTTTCTGTCCTAACTTGTGTTCTTTCCTCCATTTAACCTACCTCCTTTCTGAATCTTTGCAAATCCTTTTGGATAGTTGTTATAACATGTTTGAGGATCATTTGGCTTCAGTTGTGGAATTTTTAGATGGTTGTTTGTTTTATTGTGGATTTTATCTTGAACCTTGTCCCGTTTTGTTTCCTTTGAACCTTTAAGTCTCTCATAAGCCTAAAAAACCACTTGTGCCCTCTTTTTCTTCTCATTTGGGGTTCCTTTGGGGTATGGGTACCTTCCTAGTCCTAGGATTGGTCTTGTGTCTTCTGAATTTTTGAGTTTGCTTCTTCTTTAAGTCATCTGCTTCTTTAAGTGTTTTAGCGTCATCTTTTGATTCTTTTGCTTCCATTTTGGTATTGTTTGGTCTTGTACCTCTCTTCTCTTCATCTTGTTGGCTTCCTAAGCCATTCTCCATATTGTTTTGGTTCTGGTTGTGAGTCTTGGGTTTTTATTTTGTGCATTTTGCTTTGCATATTTCATAAGTGTGCATTTATTTTCATATGTATTCATGTTGCATCCTTTTGAGTCATAAGTCTCTTTCCTCATTTCTTTGAGTTGCATTTTCATTGTGTATTTGTTCATATCATGTCACTTCTGATTTTTTGATGTTATCATGTTATCTTGCTCATTTTGTTTCATTTATGTGCATACTAACCTTGCAGGGGCTATGGTAAGTGTGAGATGTGGGAATTGAGTTCCACATCTCCAATTCTCATCTCTTCCTCTTATGTTTATGTGCTAACCCTTTGTTGTTGGGCTTAGGCCTTTCTCATCCCTTCTTCTATCTTCTTCTTCTCTTCTTCATTAGGGTAGAAACCTCACTAACCCTTAGAACATCCATGCATGTTAACACTTAGGATTGTTTTAGTCCCCCTTTAGAATTTTCCCTTTGAGATCCTTTTGGTTCTTCTTCTCTTCTCATCTAATAACTCTTAAAAAACACTTTAATAAGTTTGAAGTTATGAATTGATCCATAGCCTTATCCCATGAGGTATGCTTGTAGTCTTCCCATCTTGGGATAATACATGTTTATCTTGTGATGCACAAGTCTGATCAAGGTATCTTCTTCATAAAAGAAAAGCATAAAAAAACACTTCTTCATTTGTAAATACCAAAAACACTTAATAAGTAAACAAGTTAGTGAGCCTAAGCCCTAATCTTTGGGTTCAAGTTTTGGGGATCTTCTCCTTACTTGAGTGTGCTTGTTCTATTATTCCATCTTGGAATGTAGTGACAAGTGCACATTCCATTGATAAGAGCTTGAGTTCACTTCCTTGTGACACACTTCATAAAAGCTTCATAAAAAAACATAAACCAACAATAAGCATCTTTCCTTCGGGAATTCTTTTCTCATCTCCTTCGCTCCATACGCGAACTTGCTCCTACTTGTCATTTTGCAAGACGGTTACGCACTCGTCCTCCGAGCCTGCAACACCTGAGCAATGGCATAGGCTGTTCAAGCTTTAATTCATAAGAAATTTCCTTTTAGTACCCCTAGTTAGGGGAACTACGGCGTCTCTGATCCTCATTATCCTGATGAGGTACGTAGGCAGCGGGGTAGGGCCCGTTCGAGCACAATCTTTATTTTCCCTACATTTTTCTCTTTGTTTCTTATTTCAGTTCTTTTCCAGTTCTAGTTTCTTTTCATTTTCATTTCTTTTGCTGCAGCTTTCATACCCTCACCCTTTGAAACAGTTTCTTTTGCAAGCGTGGATCCCGTCGGGGACGGCGGACGATCTGGGTGCTAATACCTTCCCAGGTCGTAACCGACTCCCGAGCTCAGTCTCTTTGGTTCGTAGGACCTGTGTCATTCCTCTTCTTTCTTCTGGTTTGTGCAGCATTACCATTCCATTTCTTCGGGATAAAAATGCCTGGCCGGCGACTCTATTCTTTTTCCGCGCCACTTTCGCGTTTGTACCAGGATGGAAATCCGGGGAGCGACAGCTGGCGACTCTGCTGGGGACTGCACACCAGATGGTCTCTGGTTCCCCTGTGAGTCTCTCCTAGAGCTTGTGTGTTTCTGTTTCATTGGGTGATGTTTGTTTGTTGTGGCTTGTTGTATGTTATTGTTGTTTATTTACAGCTTTATTTACAGTTTTCAGTCTTTATTTACTGCATCATGTATATACTGGACTGTCTGGATTGGTTTTCTTTGGTGGGATGGGTGTTACTTGTTCTTGAGAGATATGAGCCAAGTACCCGGCTCGAGTGCACCATAGGACTTAGAGTGGTTCCACTTTGGCCTCATGAGATCTTGTCATGGGGGTAGTAGTGAGTTCCACACCCATGTTGCGATTGTCTTGGAAATGTCCTGATTTGGGGATCTTCCTCTCTCATCACATAACCCTGACAGTTATGTGCAGCTGGGGACCGATCATTGAGAACCTTGTGGAAACATCCCTCTTTAGTGATGACAGTGGCAGCCCACATTTTGTGGCAAACCCATTCGCATCCGAGGGCCCACTTGGGGATCGCATAGGATGACCTTGTTTCCTGGACTCAGCTGAGGCCTCCCTGTGTAGTATATAATGCCAAACCGATTCCCTGATTTGGTCATGAGCCATTTCTCGGAGATGGTGACAGTATTATTGCTATTCGGCTTTGAGAGTCTGTGATGTCTGACCTGGAGCCTTTTACCAGTGAGATGGGGGGTGTTTACAGGTGTGCAGGAACCCTTGACCTCAACATACACTCATCTATTCATTGCTTATTGTTATGATCTGTGGTCCTATGATTATGATAAGTGGTTCTATGGTTCCGGAGTTCTGGTTTTCTTGACATTGGTTTTCTGGAATTCTTGTTCTGATATTCTTGACACTGTGGTCCTGAGATCTTCTTCAGTGAGTTGTGATTATCAGAGAGTGTGACTCAGAGGACTTTTGGTTTGCCAGTTATTCAGAGGGGCCCTTGTCAGTAATCCAGTTCAGATGGTCCCAGTTGATCATATGTTTGCATTGCATTGCATTTTGCATCATTCTTTGCATTAACTGTTTATGTTTCCCATTTTTCAGGTCATTGCTCATATCTGTTCCCAGTTCTGGTAATCTTATCTCCATGGTAGAAGTTAGAAGAGCTTCGAGAAAAAATAATGTGCATTATCCAAAGGGGGAGGTCTAAAGGTTTACCAAGTTCAAGTTATGGTTATCCTAAGATTGGCTAGGGTTTTGGATATTTCTCAAAGGGAAAATGCACATTAATTTGAAAATGCAAGATAAAAATAAGACAAAAATATTTTTAGAAACTAGAGGTCAAATGTGAAAGATTGCAAAAAAGAATCAAATGCAAACTCATCTTGGTTTGAAAGTTATGAAATTTTGAAGTTAGGGTTGAAAAATAGGAATTTTAGAAACCCTAATTCAAAGAAAATTGGCAAAGTTTAATCAAAACCAAAAAGGAATTTGTGAGATGAGTTTGTAAATGTTTCTAAATGTTTAAGAAACCTCTCTGAATTTTTTGGTGATTTTTAAATACTTCAAAGTATTTTTAATTAATTTAATGGAATTAATTAATTAAAATATACAATTAAAATATTTAAAAATGCATTTTTTAATGTAAAAATAAAAAAAAAAATTGTTTCTGAAAATTAATAAAAGTGTTGAGAAAATTTTTCATATTTTTAAAATCATTTTTGGTATTTTTAATAAATAAAACAAAAGAAAATGAAAATAAAAGAAAATAAAATTAAAGGAAAAAGAGAAGTATGCTGATCTGATTGTTGTGGTTGCGTGAGAGAGAGATCAGTGGCCAGGATTGGAAGTCACGTTGACTTGAGGTAGGTTGATCCTAAGGCCTAGATTCAAACTGGCAAAACGCGCGCTATCCAATGGTTGGTATTTAAACTGACTAATTAATTTGTTTTATAATTAATTAATTAGGATTAGAAACTAATGGCGCATCTGGACCACTCATTGCCTAACATAATCAAGATCTAATGGCTGAGAATCAATCTGGGGAACCCTAACCCTAATGACATTCAGATGACCGGAAAATTGCTCTGGTCATCTTCTTCGACCATCCCAAACCCTAAAATATTCCCTAGACAAATCAAAACCTCTAACCTGCCCAGAAATGATCCTCATACTTTTAGCAACTGAAATCAAACATCAAACAACATTTATCATTCATGAACAAGCTGAATCGAATCAAAACATGAACACGGGCAAATTTTCAGAAGTTCATAAAATGTTCATTTCTTCACCATTTTCAATTCTAAAAGCATCATTGTGATCCTTAGAGCATGTAGTTTCATTTTATAACAAGAAATCAAATCTTTGAGAAAAAATGTTCTTGAGTATACCTGAGCTAGAAACCTTCAAATGTGAGCTTTCAGAACCTCCCACTTGTGCAAGTGAACTCCTTTGATCATCCTGAAGCTATTGGGATGCTTAGAATGCTTTGAAAGTGGCTATTTTGAGTGGCTCGATTCTGATATGGTAGAAATGGAGGCTTTGGTTTATGTGGTTTCAGGCCATGGTAATGGTTGCTTTGTGTTCTATGGATGATTTCTGAATGAATGGTGAAAGAATTTTTGAAGTTTGATGGATTGTTTGAGAGAATCGAAGAAGAGAAGTTTTTGGCAAATTTTGTGAAAGCTGATGTTGTGTGTCCTCTAAGCTCATGGCATGCTTCTGAAACTATTGGATGAGTCAGAAGATTAGATATGCATTGTGGGAAAGGTATGGCTCCATTGGCCAAAAAGTCAAGATTGGTGTACTTGAGGTATGGGCCATGGCAGAGCTGGTTTCTGTGCTTGAACTGCTTCAGCTAGCTTCAAGGAAAGCCATAGGATCATTGTTATGCAGCTGGATGGCTTGGATCAAGAGTTTACAAGGTTTATGCATTTTGGTAATTTTGAGATTTCTTGTGAATCAAGCCATGAAATCCTTGAATTCTTGGGCCAATTCTGATGTTTTGAAGTTGTATTGACATGTTGTGACATAATTGAGCACATTAGAGGTCACTTATAAGCTTGAAATACCAATATGCAAAAATCCCTCTTTGACATGAACATGAAATTTATGTGATTTTTGCCAACTTTGCAAGGCCATAACTTGAGTTCTAGGATGAATTAGAATGAGTTCTTATACTTTTTGAAAATGGGAGGATCCAATCTACAACTTTCATGTTTGAAGAAATTTCATTTGAAACCTTTTTTATCAAGAAAGAGGAGGTTGAAAATCTTTCCCAAAATAGAAAGTTTACATTACAAGTCATTTCCAATTTTGGCAAGTTTTGGCTTTGCTCATTTTTCTTCAACTTTGTGAACTTCCAAGAATTCCAATGATCAAATAAAGACCATATAACTTCAAAATGATGATGATGACCCTTTGGAACCATTGTTGGGGGCCTCAGATGCCCAAAATCTGACTTTTCTTGCTCAAGAAGTTACCATTTGATCAGATGACTTCCCTATTGAATTTTTCCATGAAATTTGATACACATGCTCCTTATAACATATATGGACCAATAGTAACAAGAATGACCAAGAAATTTGGGTGTAAGGCCTTCAAAACCAAAACCCTAATTTTAGGTCATCTGTGTAGGAGCCTCAGCTTAGCTTCCATACCTCTGCAGTGCTCCCACATTCAACCTCTCTTTCTCTCTTTATTTTTTTGCACTTTGTTTGTGTTTAAAGTGAATCTCATTCAATTATGTTATCTCTTGTTCTTAGGTTACTTAACTTCTTCATGAAGTAAGTAACCTAACCCTTCTCTCTCTCTCTCTCTCTCTCTCTCTCTCTCTCTCTCTTTATTTGCTTCTCCTCCTTTGGTGGCCAACTTGAAGACTTTTTTTGATACCTCACAAACCTTAGGAATATCCAAGCATGATAACTTTAGGGTTGTACATAGTCCCCCTAGTTTTTACCTTTTGAGTCTCTTTCAATCTCTCTCTCTCTCATCTCATAATCAAGGCTAAATAGTTAAAGTTTTGGGACTTTGAATTAGGGTTATGCATGCATCCTTATCTTAGGATGGAGTGTATAACTTTGATCCTTAGTGTTAAACCTTTAAGTTGTTTTCACCTTCAATCAAAAACACCTAATAATCATTAAAGACTTAAGCTTGTAACTTGGGCCTTATATTAGGGTTACATCTCTGCCTGGTGGTTCAGAGGGACTAACCCTAGTGTTCAATGGACAAGTCCCCCTCATTCTAAAGCCTTGCAAACATAAAAAAACACTTCTCCATCCAAAATTTAATTAAAATCCACTTAACAAAGGCTTATTATATAATGAATTTAATCCCTAACCATGGATTAAGTTGAGGTATCTTCCTTAGCTTAAGTGTTCTCATCTATCATCCTTCTCTTAGGATGGTGTAATGAGTTCACTAATCTTTGATTGGAGATTAAACTCACTCTGAAAACGAGAACTTGCTTCTTCTGTCTAATGCAAGACAGTTAGCATTCGAGCCAGACGACTCACACACTTGAGCATAGACAAGCAAGCAGTTCACCCAAAAACACTAAGTCTCTTTGAGTCGAACTACGGTGTTCTAACTTCCTTATTGCACGAGAGGATACGTAGGCATAACTTAACAATTATCGAACAAAAGTCCCCAGGTCCCCCCTCTCTCTCCTTCCAGTTTTTCTTCTCTAAACCCTATTTGAATTCAAGTTTCTTTTTGCACTGACATTTTATACATCTTCTTCCCTTAGCTTTTATGCACAGTTTATCACATACACTACTCCCTTTTAAACACAATCAAGTAAGCGTGGATCCTTTCGAGTACGACGGACGATCTGGGTGCTAATACCTTCCCAGATCGTAACCAACCCCCTTTCTTAGTTTCTTTGGTTCGCAATCGTTTTATCCTTATCTTTCCAGGTTTATGCAGCATTACCTTTCCTTCGGGATAAAAATGCCTAGCTGGCAACTCTATTCAACCTCAACCTCCAACATCACCGACGGTTCGCGTTTGCACCCGGGACGAAAGTCCGGGGAGCGACAGCTTGGCGACTCTGCTGGGGATCCTTTGCAACCAGGGCTTCTGGTTCTCTTGTGGGTTTCTCCTAGCGCTTGTTTGTTTGTGTTTATCAGGGGTGTTATGTGTTATTTGTGTTTATTGTTGTTGCTTTAATTATTGCTTCCTGTACAACTTTATTTATTGCATTCACTTTATCGCTTTCATTTACTGCTTTCATTTACTGCTTTCTGCATTTCATTCATTATTATCATATCATCTGTGCTGGATTGTTGTTGCTTTGGTGGGAGGGGTATTCCAGTGAGAAAGGCTCAACACAAAGGCCTGAGTGACACCTAGGATTAGAGTGGTTTTATATTCTTTCCCATTCCATTTCGGTCTGGTGTGGGAATATGAAAACACAGTTGAGACATGGGTTTCTTCTTGAGAACTCTGTGCTACGGATTTCCTGTAGTACTAAGGCTATCTGGGAAGCCTACTAAGTCTGGATGACCTTTTTAGATGACCTTCAGCATCTAAAGTGAATTAGAGGAGGATCCTTTATGATTAGGGTAAACACTGTCCCTCCGGGTTAGAAGTGTTTACACTTCTCACAATAGATCTGAATCTGAGGATCTTTGTTCTAGAACAATACCTGTGAGTGGGTTGGGTTGTTTACAGGTTTGCAGGAACCCTTTACCTCATCATACCTTGCTACCGGAATGTGTTCTTAAGATTATACTATTTTGGACTGATTCTTTGAAACCCTGGATTGTTGACTCTTTATTTGAGTCCCCCACCTGGTTACTGGTTCTCAGACCTTCATATGAAACTCTGAACACTCATGGACCCTACCAAGAGCAAATGATACTCCAACACATGATCACAAACCCTTGAATATCATAAGCATACATCATATTGCATCATTTAACATTTTGTATATTTGTTTTACAGGGTATCTATCTTCTCTTGGTTTGGTTTTGACCGTTCTTCTACTCAGATATCTTCTCCAACACTCCTTCAGTTATCTTCTTCAATTATCTCCTTCAACACACATCTTCAACATGGATTAAACCAAGAAAATCAACATCACCTACCACTTCTTTGAGTATCCTCTAGCAGGCATCAGGCAGATACAGACCCTTATCACCCCTGATCATGTTCCCCTATTCAGAGAGCATTATGGTGGAATCTTGGACATGATCATGGACTTAGACACATTGCAGAGGAGCATGATTCATACTTGTCTTCAGTTTTATGACCCTCCTCTCCGTTGCTTCACTTTCCCAGATTTTCATATTGGTCCTTTACTGGAAGAATACTCTATGTTATTGGGTGTCCCTATCAGAAGAGGAATCCCTTTCAATCCGGAAATGACTCCTCCAAGGAATGAAGACATAGCCAAGGCTTTACATCTGGAAGTAACCACCATTGAGGAGCACATGACTTCCAAGGCTGGAATCCCAGACCTTCATCTGGATTTCTTGATCACTCAGGCTACAAAGTAAGCTGCAGTAGGGAATTGGGAAGTTGTGTGTGCTCTCCTGGCTCTCAGCATTTATGGTATCATCTTGTTTGCAGACGAGCCTAAGTTTGTAAGAAAAAATTACATTCACATCTTCTTGCTCAAGAACCCAGTTCCCACCTTGTTAGGAGACTTTTATTACTCAGTTCATCAGAGGATGAGACATATTCCAAAGACGGAAGCTTTCATGAATCCACATCAGTCAAGGAATTGGGCTAAGAGGATGATTGCCCTTACTTCAAAAGATATCAGATGGTGTACTCAGAACACCAAGGGCCGAGACATAATAACAAGTTGTGGGCAATATCCAAATGTGCCACTTATTGGAGTGAAGGGTTGCATCAACTAAAATCCATTACTTTTTAAGAGACAATTGTGATATGCTTTGATATATCCACCTAGGGAGCAGGACTTAGCTGAGTCTCTTTATTGTGCCTTTCAGAACAATCATGCCATTGTCCGACAAGCATCCTGGGCTTGGGACAACATACAGACTAAAGGGACTGCTATTCTGGGGAAGTGTAACAACATAGCTTCTGCTCATTACACTGAATGGTCTCGCATCAGAGGACAGATTACTCGTATGCTATTCACCCTGGAGGATGTGTCAGGGCCATCAATAGTTGAGCCCATAGCCACAGTCGGTATGGAAGAGTTTGAAAAGTTGAAAGAAAGAAATGCCCAGTTAGCCGAAGCTTTGAAGAAGACCCTTTGGGAAAGGAATGATGGTCGTTTAGACATTGAAAGGTTAGAGAAGCTACGCATCGAGCATGTGACCAAGATTGAGAAGACTGAAGATTACATCAGGAAGGCCCGAGAAGGGGAACTTGTGTTGAAGAATGCATGCAAGGAAGCAAAGTTTCAAAAGGCAAGAGTTGGGAATTATCTGGAAGAGAGTCAGGATAGATGGGTCAGGATAATTGAAGCTCGTTTGCTGGAAGACCAGAAGATGCAAGACAAGATAGAGCAGTTGGAGTCCAATGAGAAAAGAAATCAAGAGGCACTGTTAGCAGCTCAGAAGGAGATCTCATAGTTGAAACTCCGGGCGGGGTTAAAGAGATCCAAAGAATAGGACAAGTATCAGAAGATGACAAATGCCATTGCAACCAGAAACCTTCTCATCAGGACCATTACAGAGCACCCAGTTGGACCAGTGACTGATGCTCTCCTGAAAGAAGTCAAGGAGGATGATTTTGGACTGGATGTCTGATTTTCTTTACTTGTATCTATTTGATTGTACTTTAGCTCACCATGGGGATTTTGTTTGTTGTATTCTTAAATTTGTTGTATTTTAATCCACCATGGGAGTTTGTTTGGTTGTAATTCATGAACTATTTGTATTTGGCATTGCCACTTGTATTTTTATGATTATGTATTGGATTTTCTCATGGACTTCGTTTTCTTCAAAAATATTTATCTCCTCCAAAAGGTTTGGAAGGTTAAAACCAAGAACCAAATCGGATACCCTCTAAAGACAAATAGACATATTGCATTGCATGCTAATCTCATATTCTTTGTTTTGCAGGTGTTTTGTTGTTGTTTTCTCACTTTGTTGATTGTCTTAGGAAATATTGCTCGCAGGAGGGTCTTTCCCGTCAATCACATCCACAAATATCTAACCCGTAACAACCTTCCAAGTCTGCAAATGGATCAGTTACATCATGAACTGATAGATGTGAGAACTCAGATGACTGATGTGAGGACAGAAGTGAGAACTCAGATGAATCAATTCATGGCTGTAATGACTGGGCTGGCACAGACCCAGGAAAGATTAAGGGAGTTTGTCGAGCAAAAAACTCCAGATGATAACCATGCAGGCACTGGGGGTACAAGTAACAATGTGCGTGATCAGCCGCAAACAAATCCACCAGAGTTTGGGCCCCACAATAACCCTGAAGTCAATGTTATTGGAAATACCCAGAGAAACAATGGAGATCATATTCTGCAGGAAGATCCTCAAGATGAGCAGTTTACAATGTTAGGTGTTGTGGCTGATGAAGTTTACGACCATCGTCTAGACGAGATATCTGAGAAGTTGAGATCCCTGGAATCACAGAATTCTTTGGGGTTTGATGTGATGGATATGGGTTTAGTGGAAGGGGTGAGGATTCCCCACAAGTTCAAACCCCCATGCTTTGAAAAGTATAATGGTACCTCCTGTCCTCGTACCCATTTGCAGTCTTTTCTAGGAAGGCTGAAGGCATACACCATGGATGAGAAGCTGTGGATGTTTTACTTTGAAGACAATTTAACCGAGGCATCTAGAGAGTGGTATTAACACTTGTCAAGGGCTACCGTCAGGAACTGGAAAGATTTAGCTGAGGCCTTTATACGCCAATATCAGTACAACCTGGACATGACACCTAATAGGACCCTCTTGATGGGTATGTCTCAATCTTCAAGGGAACGTTTCTGTGAGTACGCTCAAAGGTGGAGACAACTTGCTGCCGTTGTCCAGCCACCTATGTCTGAAAGGGAGATGGCTGATATGTTTATGAATACCTTGCAAGGGACCTATATTGATAGACTTGTTGCCTTCTCTTCTACCAGTTTTGCTGACGTGGTCATAGCAAGAGAGAGAATTGAAAGCCTATTGAAGATGGGTAAGATTTCTGACAATGGTGCTAGCTCCAGCAGTGCAAGGAAACCCTTCTTAGGACCTAGAAGAACAGGAGAGACCAATGCAATACATGTTAATAGAGGTAGGCCCCAATACCTGCAAATATCAATGGCCGCAGTCACAATTCCTACTCCAGCACCTCAGCAACAATAGTATCCTCAACAACAATAGTTCCCACAACAACAACAAATATCTTACAACAACAACAATCAGCAACAACGTCCTTTCCAACAAAGGCATTCTCAGGTTAATAGGGTGATCAATCCCATCCTAATGCCCTATGCAGTCTTACTCCCGTAGTTATTGAAGCTTAACCTGACTGAACTAAGAACTTTGGCTCCACCAGATCCTCTGAATCTTCCAAGGAATTATGATGTCAACGCCCGATGTGCTTTTCACTCCAATGCGCCTGGTTATTCAACAGAGAAGTGTAGGGCCCTGCACATGAAAGTTTAAGATTTGATTGACTCCAAAGCTTTGAATTTTGCACCCCCACAAAATGTCACAAAGAATCCAATACCAAACCACGGTGGGCTGAGGATTAATGCTATTGAGTAGGACCTACCATCAATTCTAATTGATGACATTGCAAACATTCAAACACCACTGGCCGAAGTAAAAGCTCAGCTATTGAAGTGCCAAGTGTTTCCAGGTTGTGAGGCCTGTTGTGAAGCTTGCAAAATTTCTACCAATGATTGTGCAAATTTGAAGTAGGGTATTAGCAGTCTTATCAGAGAAGGCATCCTACAAATCACATCAACAGTTCTATCTTCTACAACTGCAACAAAAATATATCCTACAACACCAGCAAACATTATCTCAACAAAGTCTTCTACAACAACAGCAAACACCACCAGTGACGACATCTCAACGGTTACTATCTATTATGATCCAGTAACGATCCATGTTCTGGATTATCTCAACAACAACCCTCCTCAACATCAACAACTTCCTGCACCTGCACCATATTCAATCAGATCTCCTGTCAGCATCTACTATGATCCGCAAACTATCACAACTCCTTCTTCTGCTGCAATTAGTCCGGTGACCATCACGGTTCCTGGACCAGTTCCTTATGATAACAATGGTGCTATGCCTTGGAATTATGGTTTGGATATTTACTGCCATGGAAAGAATATCACTCTTGACTCCTCAATGCCTGTACCACAAGTTGACAATGTCGGAGGAGGCGGAGGCTTCACTCGAAGCAGACGTCTCTTTGCTTCACAGTTTCCCAGAGTTAATGCTGAAGCAGAAGCTGCTGCTAAAGCAAAAGGAAAAAATGTGGTGCCAAAAGAACCTACTGTAAAAGAAACTCAGAAAACACCCTTTGATCAGGATGTAGACAAGTTCACGAGGATTATAAAGAAAAGTGATTACAAAGTATTAGATCAGCTCCACCAAACACCCTCCAAGATTTCCATACTATCTCTGCTCATGTGTTCTGAGGCTCACCGGAATGCACTACTCAAGGTTCTGAACGCAACTTATGTGCCTGAAGAGATCACAGTCAATCAATTAGAAACGGTGGTCGCAAATGTTAATACTAGTCATGGACTAGGTTTCACCGATGCTGATTTGACTACGGAGGGGCGTAATCACAACAAGGCTTTGCATATCACTTTGGAATGCAAAGGTGCCGTACTTTCTCATGTCCTTGTTGATATTGGATCATCACTCAATGTGCTACCAAAGAAGGCTTTAGTCAAGCTGGAATATGATGGTCTTGAACTTCGTCCGAGCAACCTAGCTGTCAGAGCTTTTAATGGTTCTAAGAGATCGGTTCTCTGGGAGATTGAGATTCCTGTGGTAATTGGCCCACAAGTTTTCAAAACTACCTTCTATGTGATGGACATACAGCCGGCCTACAGCTGTTTGTTAGGTCGACCCTGGATTCACGCCGCTGGCGCAGTGACATCGACCCTTCACCAAAAGTTAAAATATGAGTGGGAGGGCCAAATCATCACCATCTGTGGAGAAGAAGACATCTTTGTCAGTCACCTGGCTACATACAAGTACATAGAGATGGATGGGGAGATCCATGAAACCATGAGTCGGGGTTTCAAAGCTTTAAATATCAACGAAGCTACAACTGAGGTGCTTGCTGCATGCCAAGAGGAAAGGATGGGCACCTCAATTGCTTCCTACAAACAGGCTTGGAAGGTTGTGGAAGAAGGGAATGCCCAAGGCTGGGGCAAGCTGCTGAAGGTGGAGATGAAAGAAGACAAATTCGGTTTGGGTTACAGACCATCCCGACAAGTTCCAGAGGAAGTTGCTAAAGCTCCCAAGTTCATAAGTGGGGGAATGCTGACCCGAATATTGTCAATACTTTGGAAGACGGGACTGAGAGCGACTACAACCTGGAAAGCTGGATCCGTCTAATAGTCCCGGGCCAACAAGTCCTCAACTGGTCTTCCCAGGAAATTATAAGGGTTACTTTTGTAGAGTAATTATTATTTCCTGTTTTTAAGAATGCATCAAACTCCTGCATCTTACCCAAGATGGCGGGACTCATTTTGTAATAAGGCCATATGTATTTTGTGCAAATTGAATATTAATGAACAATGGACATCTTTTTGAAAATGATCTTTTTTTTCGCTCACTGTCTTTTCATTTTGTTATTTTCGCACAAAACAATAAATGGCAATGTTTTTATCAATAATAACTTCATTCACTTTTCCTAAATAAGATAAAATCAATCACTAAAATGAACCAAATCTCAACCCTTGCAGAGATAGCCCTCCAGATTGCACCGACAACGACACTGCTATGACCTCGTATGACTTCGACAATCCGATTAATCAAGCAGATGAAGGGGTTGAAGAAGACTACGATTTACCTGAAGAGCTAGCCAGGTTGTTAAGACAAGAGGAAAAGGTGATTGCTCCTTATCAGGAGGAGGTTGAGACTATCAATCTTGGTACCAAGGAAGATGTGAAAGAGGTGAAGATTGGTGCCAGTCTGCAAGCTCCAGTGAAAGAACAACTTATCAGTATTCTGCGAGAACATGTTGATGTGTTCGCTTGCTCCTATCAAGATATCCCGAGTTTGGATATAGATATTGTCATGCACAAGCTACCATTGAAAGAGGATTTTCCGCCAGTTAAACAGAAGTTTCACCGTACTCGCCCAGACATGGCCATGAAAATCAAAGAGGAAGTACAAAAGCAGTGGGATGCCGGTTTTCTTGCTGTAACTAGTTACCCGCCGTGGGTTTCTAATATTGTGCCCATGCCTAAGAAGGATGGAAAGGTGCATATGTGTGTCGATTATCGAGATCTGAACAGAGCAAACCCGAAAGATGACTTCACATTACCTCACATTGATGTATTGGTAGACAACACAGCTCAATTCTCGGTATTTTCCTTCATGGACGGATTTTTTGGATACAATCAAATCAAGATGTCACCCGGAGACATGGAGAAGACAACCTTCATCACACCATGGGGCACATTCTGCTACAAAGTAATGCCGTTTGGTTTGAAGAATGCCGGTGCAACATATCAACGGGCTATGGTAACATAATTCCACAACATGATCCATAAAGAAATTGAGTGTTACGTGGATGACATGATTGCTAAGTCCCAAACAGAGGAAGAGCATTTGGTAAATCTATTGAAACTGTTCAAGCGTCTGAGAAAGTATCAGTTAAGGCTGAACCCCAACAAATGCACATTCGGGGTGCGTTCTGGTAAGCTGCTGGGTTTTATTATAAGCGAAAAAGGAATTGAGGTTGATCCCGACAAAGTCAAAGCAATTCAGGAAATGCCTGCACCTAAGACTGAGAAAGAAGTTTGAGGGTTTTTAGGTAGATTGAACTACATCTCAAGGTTCATATCTCATTTCACTACAACCTGCGAGCCCTTGTTCAAACTGCTAAGAAAGGAACAAACAGTCAGGTGGAACGATGATTGTCAGAAAGCTTTCGACAGGATCAAGGAATATCTGCAAGAACCTCCAATTCTCATGCCTCTAGTTGACGAAAGACCTCTAATAATGTACCTGACATTATTAGATGAATCAATGGGGTATGTGTTGGGCCAGCATGACAAGTATGGTCTAAAAGTTTATGCAATATACTACCTAAGCAAAAAGTTCATCGACTGTGAATAACGTTATTCACTGCTCGAGAAAACTTGCTATGCTTTAGCGTGGGCTGCTCACCGACTAAGACAGTATATGTTGACTCATACTACCTTGTTGATCTCAAAAATGGACCCCGTCAAGTACATATTTGAGAAGCCAGCACTTACTGGAAGGGTTGCAAGGTGGCAAATGATTCTAACAGAATATGATATTCAATACATTTCTCAGAAAACCATCAAGGACAGTGTATTGTCTGACTATCAGGCTGAGCAACTCATTGATGACTACCAGCCCATGAGATTTGATTTCCCTTATGAAGACATCATGTTCTTAAAGTCAAAAGATTGTGAAGAGCCTATTCACACTGAAGGGCCTGATCCAGAAGAAGCATGGACTATGATTTTCGATGGGGCAGTTAATTGTAACGGTCGTGGGGTTGGTGTAGTGCTTATCACACCCAAAGGAGTCCATATGCCTTTTTCAACAAAGCTCACCTTTTCCTGCACTAACAATGAAGTAGAATATGAAGCTTGTATCATGGGTCTTAAGGAAGCCATTGACCTCAGGATCAAAACCTTGATTGTATTCGGAGATTCAGCTTTGGTGATCAACCAAACTAATGGCAAGTGGTATACTCATCAAGAACATCTGGTTCCCTACCGTGACTATACGAGGAGATTGTTGACTTTCTTCACAACAGTCAAGCTTGAGTACATCCCTCGAGATGAGAATCAGTTTGCAGACGCTTTGGCCACTATTTCATCCATGATCAAAGTACAGACTGCCAACTATGTGCCTCGAATTTTAGTATCCAGACTGGACCGACCGGAATATGTATTATCTGTGGACACTGTTACTGACAACAAACCTTGGTTCCACGAAATCAAATGTTTCTTAGAGACTCAGACATACCCACCTAGGGCATCGTCTAATGATAAAAGGACATTGAGAAGGCTAGCCGGTAGTTTCTTCCTCAATACTGATGGCTCCTTATACAAGCGAAACTTCGACATGGTCTTGCTCAGATGTGTTGACAAGAAGGAAGCAGACCTGTTGATGCATGAAGTACACGAGGGTACCTTTCGGTACCCATGCCGGAGGACATGCAATGGCAAAGAAATTGTTAAGATCAGGTTACTATTGGATCACAATGGATGCAGACTGTTGTGCCTATGCCAGAAAGTGCCATAAATGCCAGATCTACGCGGACAAAGTGCATGTGCCTCCCAATCCTATGAATGTGATGTCTTCACCCTGGCCCTTCGCCATGTGGGGCATTGATATGATTGGAAAGGTCGAGCCGACTGCTTCAAATGGTCACAAATTCATCCTGGTAGCCATCGATTACTTCACCAAATGGGTTGAAGCAGCTTCGTATGCAAATGTCACTCGGCAAGTGGTAGCCCGTTTTCTGAAGAGGGATATCATTTGTCGATATGGAGTTCCCGAGCGAATCATTACTGATAATGGTTCAAACCTTAACAACAAAATGATGACAGAACTGTGCCGAGACTTCAAAATTCAACATCATAACTCTTCTCCTTACATGCCAAAGATGAATGGCGTTGTTGAGGCGGCTAACAAGAACATTAAGAAGATTGTGAAAAAGATGGTAGTCACATACAAAGACTGGCATGAAATGTTATCATTCACCTTGCATGGGTACCGAACTTCCATTAGAACATCTACCGGGGCAACACCTTATCAACTTGTGTATGGTATGGAAGCAGTCATACCTGTTGAAGTTGAATTACCCTCCTTGCGGGTGATAATGGATGTAAAATTGGAAGAAGTAGAATGGGTCCGATGTCGTTATAACCAACTGAGCTTGATTGAAGAAAAGAGATTAACGGCTATCTGTCATGGTTAGTTATATCAGAAACGGATGAAGAAAGCCTTGATCAAAAAGTCAGACCTCGGGTATACCATGTGGGAGAGCTTGTACTGAAAAGAATCCTTCATCCTCATACAAACCACAGGGGCAAGTGGATGCCAAACTATGAAGGTCCCTTTGATAACTAAAGTCTTCTCAGGCGGAGCACTGATGCTCGCAACCATGGATGGCGAAAAATTCCTATCTCTTGTGAATTCAGATGCAGTTAAAAAATACTTCGCATAAATGACCCACTGGACATAAAAACAGAATGTAAGTCCAGGCAAAAATAGGGCATCTCGGCGAGTCAAAACCAGAATAAAAGACTCGGGCAAAAATAAGGGGAAAATTAAATGTACACCCGCTGAGTTGAAAATCCACATCGGACATCTCAGGCAAAAATGGGTATCCCGGTGGATTGAAAACCCGAAAGGGCGATCCACGCAAAATCAGGGAATAAGCGAAAAACTGCACTTTGAATTCGTTTGTATCACTCCCATAACATGACAAGCTTCGAAAGGACAAAGCGTTGGTCAGAATCGACTTCCTTCAGAAAGCAAGATAAGAAGAGCGTTCAGGTCATACAGGTCATAGCAAAGAAAGCTCATTGAAGTGTTAACTTCATCATTGCCGAATATGACTTTTATTTTCTCAATTTTGCAGCGACTCCCTCATTTCAGGGATTACCTTCCTCACTGTACTCGCCTATTTAGGGCACACAAATCAATAAAGTCAAATATTCATTCACACTTTGTTTTGTACCCTTTTGTTTTGTTTATAAAAATGTCCAAAGTTCGTAATACAACATTTGCATGAAAAAATATAAGCCATTTTCAATAAATGCTTGCAGGAAGTATGTGCTCTTAAGCAAACCTAACTCCTATGACGGAATCCGGTTGAGGATACCTCAGGGCACTTGTACGTTTCCTTTGTTTGACAGGTTGCAAGTACTCAAGGCGAACAACCTTTCATAACATGGGGCATATCAGGCTCTATATCCCCATCCAAGCTGGTAGTCGCATCATCAGAAGGATTACTTGACGAAAGTATTCCCCCACTGAGCTTTCTATCCCCTCAGAGTATCTCCGCAAAGCTGATCCTCCAACAAATTACTTCCAAGAAGTTCTCTTCCCCCCAAGCAGGATCTCCAAAGCAATGTCTAAATCACTTTTCCCCAGCGAATTACCAGATCTTCTCATCCCTAGCATTGGATCCCCACAGGGTTCTTCCCCCAGAGTTCTCCATAAAGATCGTGCAGTGATCCTTTCTCCCCACAGATCTCCAGTAGATTCCAGATCTCGGATCTCGTTTCTCTCATTTGCATAATCATAACATTCACATCATTTCTCCCCAAACATAGCGTAGCATTCCGTCTAATACGGAGCATTACGGCAAAAAAATCAAACATTTGCATGATCATAAGTCAGGTTCGAGCCAGTCACCTGCAAATACCAAATCACTCCTCCAGCAATACGCAAAAAAAACTCATCTCCTACAGATAAAAGCCAAAATATCCTTTTGCACTCTCAATACAAATACTTGTACACACTCCTTCTGATACTCGTCCATATCCTACTTATACATATTTCTTTGATACTTATCTGTATCTTATGCATCTCCCCAGCAGGTCAACACTCGTCCGTGATCTTTGTTCAAACAGTTGATACTCGTCTGTATCACCACTCCTTAAACACGCATTATTGCTTGTTCCTATCGATACTCGTCCGTATCGTAGTACTAAAGATACTCATCCGTACCTTTAGTCTAAACATATTGTCGAAACACTTATATCATCTTATTTTTAGGGCTTAAACACTCGTCCGCGTTTATCTCTCCCCAGAATTCGCCAACAAAACAACTTTCTATCCAACATTCGTCCTATGTCGTGATATCTTTTAGGTGATCGTCCTTCACCTTTTGATGATCGTACCTCATCATGTTATCCGATGGTCATATCCATCGTCGATATTTTTTATCCGGCGTTTGTCCTATGTCGAGATAATCCCCTCAGAGTAGTCTTCCCCTGCTAGGTGATCGTCCTTCACCTCTTGATGACCGTCCCTCATCATTTATTTTGATGACAGTCCCTCATCGTGTTATCTGATGGTCGTCCCCGTCGTTGATATTTCTATCCGACATTCATCTTATGTCATGATATCTTTTAGGTGGTCGTCCCCCACCTTTTGATGACCGTACCTCATCATTCATCCAATGGCCATCCCCATCATTGATCTTTTTTATCCGACATTCGTCCTATGTTGCGATAACCTTCAGTAGCCGTATCCTGCTCGGTGATCATCCTTCACCTTTTGATGACCGTCCCTCATCATTTATTTAATATTCACCTGATGGTCGTCCCCGTTGCGGTTTCTTTATTCTCCAACCTGACGGCCGTCCCCGTTAGTGCTTTTTAAAACCCCAGTAAAGTTGCCTTTTTTACCCAATGGTCGTCCCCATCGCGGTTCTTTATTCCCCAGCATGATGATCGTCCCCGTCAATGCATTTCTCACCGTTTTTATCCCCAGCAGTCGTCCTCTGCTCGATGGTCGTCTTCCATCGCTGTTATTTAGCATCATTTTGTAAAATACAACTTATATCCCTTTTCTTCTTTTTTCCCCAGAGAGTGCAAATTTTGGACTGTCTTGGTATTCAACCACAAGTTATCTTGTTTGTCTGTCAAGCCAGGCGCTTACATCCTACACAACCAACTCATGCTTGAATAGGGGCAGCTGTAAACACCCCAAATTTGCCCTCTCACTTTTATCACATCTTGACTTATGATTATCATCATTTCATAACAAATCATCACACTTCACAATACATAATCATCCTTAACATTTCATCTGCATAGCTGCATTTAGGGTTTGTGATCTGAGCAATCCAAGAAGTAATCTGAGCAATCTCAAAGGTCTTGAAGCATGTCAGGAAGGTCCTTGAGTGTTCTATGATCATTTTATGCCCCCATGGGTCATTTAAAGTCAAGAAATGTCAAAGCACTGTAGAGGTATGGAAGCTAAGTTGAGGCTCCTACACAGATGACCTGAAATTAGGGTTTTTGTTTTGAAGGCCTTACACCCAAATTTCTTGGTCATTCTTGTTAATATTGGTCTATATATGTTATAACGAGCATGTGTATCAAATTTCATGGAAAATTTCAATAGGGAAGTCATCTGATCAAATGGTAACTTCTTGAGCAAGAAAAGTCAGATTCTGGGCATCTGAGGCCCCAACAATGGTTCCAAAGGGTCATCATCATCATTTTGAAGTTATATGGTCTTTATTTGATCATTGTAATGCTTGGAAGTTCACAAAGTTGAAGAAAACTGAGCAAAGCCAAAACATGCCAAAATTGGAAATGACTTGTAATGTAAACTTTCTATTTTGGGAAAGATTTTCAACCTCCTCTTTCTTGATCAAAAAGGTTTCAAATGAAATTTCTTCAAACATGAAAGTTGTAGATTGGATCCTCCCATTTTCAAAAAGTACAAGAACTCATTCTAATTCATCCTAGAACTCAAGTTATGGCCTTGCAAAGTTGGCAAAAATCACATAAATTTCATGTTCATGTCAAATAGGGATTTTTGCATATTGGCATTTCAAGCTTCTAAGTGACCTCTAATGTGCTCAATTATGTCACAACATGTCAATACAACTTCAAAACATCAAAATTGGCCCAAGAATTCAAGGATTTCATGGTTTGATTTACAAGAAATCTCAAAATGACCAAAATGCGTAAACCTTGTAACTCTTGATCCAAGCCATCCAGCTGCATAACAATGATCCTATGGCTCTCCTTGAAGCTAGATGAATCATTTCAAGCACAGAAACCAGCTCTGCCATGGCCCATACCTCAAGTACACCAATCTTGACTTTTTGGCCAATGGAGCCATACCATTCCCACAATGCATATCTAATCTTCTGACTCATTCAAATAGTTTAGGGATTGCCTCAAGATCATAAGATAAGCATGCCATGAGCTCAGAGGACACACAACATCAGCTTTCACACAATTTACCAAAAATTTCTCTTCTTCGATTCTCTCAAACGATCCATCAAACTTCAAAAATTCTTTCACCATTCATTCAGAAATTATCCATAGAACACAAAGAAACCATTACCATGGCCTAAAACCTCATAAACCAAAGCCTCCATTTCTGCCATATCAGAATCGAGCCACTCAAAATAGCCACTTTCAAAGCATTCTAAGCATCCCAATAGCTTTAGGAGGATCAAAGGAGTTCACTTGCACAAGTGGGAGGTTATGAAAGCTCACATTTGAAGGTTTCCAGCTCAGGTATACTCAAGAACATTTTTTCTCAAAGCTTTGATTTCTTGTTATAAAATGAAACTGCATGTTCTAAGGATCACAATGATGCTTTTAGAATTGAAAATGGTGAAGGAATGAACATTTTATAAACTTCTGAAAATTTGCCTGTGTTCATGTTTTGATTCGATTCAGCTTGTTCATGAATGATAAGTATTGTTTGATGTTTGATTTGAGTTGCTAGAAGTATGAGGATCATTTCTGGGCAGGTTAGAGGTTTTGATTTTGCCTAGGGAAGATTTTAGGGTTTTGGATGGCCGGAGAAGATGATCGGAGCAATTTTCCGGTCATCTGAATGTCATTAGGGTTAGGGTTCCCCATATTGATTCTCAGCCATTAGATCTTGATTAGGTTAGGCAATGAGTGGTCCAGAAGCGCCATTAGTTTCTAATCCTGATTAATTAATTATAAAACAAATTAATTATTCAGTTTAAATACCAACCATTGGATAACGCGCGTTTTGCCAGTTTGAATCTAGGCCTTAGGATCAGCCTACCTCAAGTCAAGGCGACTTCCAATCCTGGCCACTAATCTCTCTCTCACGCAACCACAACCATCAGATCAACATACTTCTCATTTCCTTTAATTTAATTTTATTTTCTTTTCATTTTCTTTTGTTTTATTTATTAAAAATACCAAAAATGATTTTAAAAATCTGAAAATTTTTCTCAACACTTTTATTAATTTTTCAGAAACAAAAAAAACATTTTTATTTTTATTTTTACATTAAAAAATGCATTTTTAAATATTTTAATTGTATATTATAATTAATTAATTCCATTTAATTAATTAAAAATACTTTGAAGTATTTAAAAATCACCAAAAAATTCAGAGAGGTTTCTTAAACATTTACAAACTCATCTCACAAATTCCTTTTTGGTTTTGATTAAACTTTGCCAATTTTCTTTGAATTAGGGTTTCTAAAATTCCTATTTTTCAACCCTAACTTCAAAAATCCATAACTTTCAAACCAAGATGTGTTTGCATTTGATTCTTTTTTGCAAATCTTTCACATTTGACCTCTAGTTTCTAAAAATATTTTTGTCTCATTTTTATCTTGCATTTTCAAATTAATGTGCATTTTCCCTTTGAGAAATATCCAAAACCCTAGCCAATCTTAGGATAACCATAACTTGAACTTGGTAAACCTTTAGACCCCTTTGGATGGTTATTTCATGAGTTCTTAGGGTCCCATTGGATGCATTTTCAATTTTTATCACTTGATTTTCTTATGCTTTTGAATTTGTACATATCTTGCTTTCAAACTAACCATTTCAGGTGCATTTGGTAAGTTAATCAGGATGTGAATGTGCATCCACATCCAACCTCTCTTTCTCTCTTTATTTTTTTGCACTTTGTTTGTGTTTGAAGTGAATCTCATTCACTTATGTTATCTCTTGTTCTTAGGTTACTTAACTTCTTAATGAAGTAAGTAACATAACCCTTCTCTCTCTCTCTCTCTCTCTCTCTCTCTTTTCATCTGCTTCTCCTCCTTTGGTGGCCAACTTGAAGACTTCTCTTGATGCCTCACAAAACTTAGGAATATCCAAGCATGATAACTTTAGGGTTGTACATAGTCCCCCCTAGTTTTTACCTTTTGAGTCTCCTTGAGTCTCTCTCTCATCTCATAATCAAGGCTAAACAGTTAAAGTTTTGGGACTTTGAATTAGGGTTATGCCTGCATCCTTATCTTAGGATGGAGTGTATAACTTTGATCCTTAGTGTTAAACCTTTAAGTTGTTTTCACCTTCAATCAAAAACACCTAATAATCATTAAAGACTTAAGCTTGTAACTTGGGCCTTATATTAGGGTTACATCTCTGCCTGATGGCGACTCTATTCAACCTCAACCTCCAACATCACTGACGGTTCGCGTTTGTACCCGGGACGAAAGTCCGGGGAGCGACACCGCAGAAAGGGAAGAAAACAATGTCGAAAACACTACAACAACCACAGCTAGGGAGTTAAGATCCGCGTACCAGTAAGTCATCAACGTGAACAATGATATATCGGTGAGTTTCATGATTCTTGATGCTATTATCTTCTTCTGAATCGATTTCATTGTTATTGTAAGTTGAGATTTCTTGTTGAATCTTCCTTCTTGTTCAAATCTTTGTTGATGTTTTGCAGAGCCTATTGACTGAATACCGATTATTGACGGCGGCGGGCTTGACGATGATGAAGCAGCGAAAATGATGAATTGATGTGACGATCCTGAAGTTGCGAGCTGAGGTAACTAGATCCTTGTTCTTGATGAAAATCGTTCTACCGTCCAATCTATTTCTTCTTCTGAGCTCCTCTAAATTGAAGATTCATTGTTGATTCTTGTAAAATGGATCCGTGAATGAACGGTTGCAGCTTGTATTTGTGGTTGCAGGTTGTGTCGAAAATCTTTGAAGATCGTTGATGCAGAGATGAAGCAGTGATAATGGTGATGATGAATGATGCCGCGAATGGAGAGAAAGAGATGAAGATTGAAGCATAAATCAGAACAACGATGGAGAGGTTGAAGAAGAACGAGGTTCAGAACAATGGTGAAGAAGAAGAAGAAGGTTATGGAGAGTGAAGAAGAAATTCGAGAAAAGAGGTTGAAGAAGAATGGTGAATGATTGATTGAGGGAAGAAGAAGTTGCTGAAGATCTTGGAAGAATGGTGAGAATTCAGATTTATAGAGGTGAAGATCAAGGCTTGTGAATAATTTTCTCAGGTAAATTCGATTATGAGTCTAACTGATTCTGTTACAAGTTGGTTATATGGCTAATTGGTTGTGCCACTGAAATCGATTTTGTAATCCTTTCCTTCTTTTATATCATTTTTGTTTCCTGATTTTTCTTTTGGTTGTGAAATTCTTCTGGTGTAGGGAGCATACCGATTTGCAAAAGAATAAAGGGTGGAGATCGAAAGATGAAAACAAGAGGTTGAAGATGTGGAGTGTTCTTGTGTTGTTGTAATTGCAGATCCGTACTCTTCTTGATCGAAGGATATGATGATGAAACTTGTTGAAGGCAAATGATGATGAAGATTTTAGTATGCGAAGATTGAGGGAGTTCTATTGAGAGGGTTTGGTAAAATTCAACATTCTAGTTAAGAACTTGCGGAATTTTGTCATGGTTAGTTAAGTTTTTCTTCTGAATTTTCTATCGTAAATTCCCATCGATTTACATTGAGACCCATTTTCTATCCTTCGTTTTTTTTCTTTTAGAGACTCTTCTTATAAGATTCTTTTCGGTTTTTCCGTTATGCATTTTCAATTATCCTTTTTTCTGATATGGTTGCTCAACTAACAGCAGTTGGTGTAACAATGCAGAGACCTGTCTAGAACTAATGCCCTTCTCCTCAAGTGTCACGGAAAGTCGACCCTCCCTAGTAGCTGACAACATGTCAGAAGCTGCTGCTGATGAATCTCCATAGGCTGCTGCTGCGGAACGCTTGGTTTCGGTTCCTGCAATCTTCTTTTTCTCGATGCTTTTTCATGTAAAATTCACCTTGGATGGACGTTACTGGTCCCATAAAAACTCAATTCCATCATGAACACCACCTTGGCTTCTTCAATTAACAATAGATAATTAAGATCTTGAAGAATGAATATTTTGCACTGATTTGAACCATGAGGTCAAACACACCGAATTTGGATATTCTACACTTGATTTCCATACATAAGCCAGAATTTTGCATAAGATCCCTGATTTGTATCCTCATACACAAAGCAATTGAATTCATCACACTTTTGTCTTTCGATCATTCCATCATGGAGATGACCTGAGAGTGAAGCACATTCTTTTTGTTTGACCTAGATAAAATCTCGCCGAATTTCCACTATCACTTAACCTCCCAGGTATTTCTTGAAGGATCTGAATCCATTAAATGTGTAAAACTCAGTCATGAGAAGAAAAAAAACCTGATCCCGCATCCTAGGATCTAAATACCAATGAATGCATGCATGAGGAAATTATGACCTTATGAGAAATGTAAATGAATGTGAAGCATAAACCAATTTGGGTAATAATAGGAGGGCAAATTTTTGGGTATTACACTTAGATCTCTAAAGATAAACAAGAACTTAATTTAAATTATCCTTAAAAGGTTCAGGTCCTCAGAATACTCCATTAGGACTCGGTCTAAAAACACTTCGCTCTATATCAAAATATATGGTACTTGAGGGACTATGTAATATTATATTAGTAGGACTCTCCTTCGGCGATGTTTAGAGGATGACCAAGTAGAGGCGAGGATAACATGTCAACCACAATGAGGTATTTCCTTGCCCCAAGGTCTTCCTATCGCCCAATCGTGGGAAAAGATGTTTATGGGGAAGAGAAATGTTAGGGTCATTAACGTACCCACAACTTCCTTGGAAATAGGGATTCAATGGTTCACCATTGGCTGAGTGGGCGGTGACCTTTCCCAATAGAACCCTAGGCCTGATGAGGTTAGGAAGATTTTCATTGATGTCGACCTGTTATTGTTAGTGGTGTACTCGCTCACCATGCTTGATGCTCCCTTGTTGTTTACTTTTCTTGAGCGATGACATAAAGATACATCTTCCTTTCATATTCCATTTGGTGAGATGACGATTACTCTAGATGATGTCTCTAGCATCATTTATCTACTATTTGTAGGTAACTTCTTCACCCCTCTATCGATGAACCAGAAGATTTTTTGTATGAGTTCCCAGACATACTTGTATGTCACACCATCTAAGTAAACAAATATGAGATACCAAAATTGAGATATTGCAAGATATTTTTGTTAACAATATACGAGGCATATTTATATAAGTTTTAAATTATTATTGACCACATAAAAAGGGCAAGTGCAATCACAACTATACAAAAAGTGTCAATACAATCACATTCGTAGAAGAAAAAAAAACACTATCATATTTTTTATGGGTGGTGGAATATTCGGTATACAAGATATTTTGAAACGTATGGTAAATAATTTGCCACTCGTTAATTTTTTTTCAAATAATTTAGTAAAAGCTTACATTTAACAACATGTTTGAGGACTATACAATGTGGTGGAAAGCTATAAATTAATATATAGTATACTTTTACCAAGTTCAACATTATAGTCGAGTATAACAACTTTTATAAGGTACAAATAAGTAAGATTGAGCATGACCGCATCAAGAAATGCAATATTGTGTTTCAAATTCAAGACAAAAACAAAAACTTAAAAAAAGTTTGATAAAATATAAATTTACATTTTTATAATAGGTATATTTAACCAAATAAATTATATTTTTAATTAATTAAAAAGATGACGGAAACTAGAAAAAGCCTATAAAAACAAATAGGAAAAATAATCCTAAAAAGACATAACATTTCTTATTAGGTTATCAATTTTCCAAATAAAGATCGCATCTACATAAAATAGGAGGTCGTTGAGTAAAGGAAAATATTATTATTTCAAACAAAATAAAATAAAAAGGAAAAATTGCAAATAGAAAGAGATTAAACATCAAAATAAAATTCATAAAATAAAAATATTATTGACCAATTTTTAACTTGTCATATACTTGATCATAATCATGATGTGTGCAATTGACAAGCGAATATGTATACATGGTAATATCCTAATTAAGGCGGCATAAACATGTATGCAATTTTGGGGTTAAACAAATAATCAATCATTTATTCTACTAAAACCAAGAAGGTTTTTCTTGTAAATGATTGCTTGGCTAGAAAAAATCTCCCCTTTAAGTCCAAGCTCCTCTACCATTTGGGTATTCAAATTAAACCTTACTAGTTCATTATCATTTCTTCTGAAGAATAAATCACCGTTAATTCCTTCTCCAATAGGACTCTCAATTCCAGGTAAGGGTCCAATAATGAAGAGTTTAGTCCATGATTCCTTCACACCAATTTCACCCAAAATTGATATGTGAAAAGTAGTCGTGTTTGCATAATTTGAGATCAAACCAATGGACTCATTTAGTACCATTAAATGTCTCATCAAAAATATAACATCACTATCACCATTAATATCTGAGAGAATTGGTATGTTCAAAGGCAAGGGTGTTGTACAACACACCTCGTCTCTTAAGTCAAATGACACCAATAATGGCTCATCTAAAACATGATTCCACCAATGACAAACTCCTTTTGCACACACAAAGGCACCCCCATAAGACCCATAACCTTTCTTCAAATCAATGTCAAGTTTTCTCCAAGAGTTACTTCTTAGGCTATATATCTCCCATGTGTTGTCGTGTGGCAACTTCTTTGGAATATTTTCAACATCAAATACATTTAGCCGGTAAGATACATATCGAATCACCTTGTAGTCATCTCTAAAATGATCATAACCAAATCCATGAAGAAAATAAAATTTTACATCATTAATTACTCGAGACTCACTTGGGCTAGGAGGAATGACATTATATTCCATGGTAGATGGGTTACATAATACAATAACAGGTGTATGCCCTTGGTAGAGACAAACAATTCCGTTAATAGCGGGGCCTAAAATATAAACACCTAGATCATTCTCTTTAAATGGAGGTGGCAAACCTAATTTGTCCTTATTCTCAAATCTCTCTCCAGAAAGCATGTATAACACACAACGATTTTGAAAATATGGCACATTTTGTTGTATGAGGAGACATGGTTCCTCCTCATAAGAAGAACGATCACTAGATATGAAATTTCTGCGATATATATTCATGAAATAGGGATTTTCAAGCAAGTGATGCCATGATTTGCGTATACAACCAAATCGTTTCAAAGATTTAAGAGGCAATTTCAACATAATAGAGAATGCAAGATCATCAGGAATATGATTGCTAACCTTTTCAATAGTATCATGATTCGCCAATCTCTCCATCTTCTTAAATGTTAAACATTGAATATGAATTTCCCTTCAAAATTCACAATAGCGATCAATGGTAATTACTATGAATACAAAGTTTTATTTAAATTCCGAAAATATGATGGACTGAGCTTGCTTGCAAAACTAACCCTTGGATCTTGCAATGGTGTTTTAGAAACATTGTTTGAGACAAACGATTTCTTGTTATGTTTTATTTATATATAAACATTTTTTAAAATTATTAATACCTTTGACCAATAATTAATTAATATGATAACTTTTGAAATGTTATTTTGCCTTTTTTGACTAAATCTCATATCTTGACTTAATCGATAAGTAACCCGAGTCCGTGAAGACTCCATAGAAAATTTACCCGAGTCCGTGAAGACTCCATAGAAAATTTACCCGAGTTCGTGAAGACTCCATAGAAAATTAACCATACGTGTCTATATAGTTTTTATGTAATTTTTTATATGACAATATTTGTGTCTATATTAATATTATTATTTTAACTTTTTTTATCAATTATTAAATTATAAAAAAAAACTAACTAATATAATCAACAACAAATACAATTAATATTACTCTAAATTGTGACTATCAATCTTAATAGTCCTGAATTATATCCAAAAACAATTTTTTAACAGTTAATCTTTTCTCTAGAACTCCCCCCTTCTCTCTAAAGTGGGGGGGGGGGGGTTAGGGTTTTGGTTATTCCACTATGTTGGTGGGTCTTCTCACCATGAAAAGGATGATTGGAAGTGAAAAAGAGAGCATTCAAGCATCGGGTCCTTCAATAGGACTCTTGTCCAGTCCAGAAGGAGATTTGAGAGAGAAGAGGTTGAAACTTTGACTTCGATTTTATTCTCGGAGTTCCCTGATAGGTGTAAGGCAAAGGACTTCTTCGATATTTTCGGTTGTATCGGGAAAAATTGGTTTAAGGAAGTTAGGAGATGGAGCGAGAAAGGACATCGATGATAGTAAAATGGTTTTGATCATGGTTTTTGGAATTCCCACACATGCTTGGAACAAAGAGTTGTTCATGTAACTAGCTAATTCATTGGGGTCTTTTGCTGGCATCGACGATATTACTGGAAATGGTTGTGTTGTTGACATTGCGAGAATTCGTGTGAGAATTTCCACGACATTCAAAATTCCTGATTCTTTGTGTGTCTATTGACGGCAAGGCATTTTTTCCTGACTATCAGAGAAGAAGCTTGTGCTCCTTGCAATTTCGATATAGGTATCTCTTCATCTTAAATTACTAGTTATAGGAGGGTTGGTCCAATGGCTTTATTGATGGCAAGTCAGAATCCGAGCGGAATGATTCAGACAATAGTATATAAGAATTTTCTGATCACAATGTAGACAATATAAAGGATGGTATGGATGATAGTGTTATGTAGGAGGTATGCCATAGGGATAAGTTTGTCAATTCAGTTTATTCTAAGAAGGGTGGTTATAAGTAGGATGCGGTGGGGGAGGAAATTTTCTTAGGGTTAGAAGTTGTTTCACCTATTATTAATGGAAATTTTGTCTGTCATAGGGAAAACTATGTTAGGTCTTTTTATTCCAAAAAGAATGGTAATAAGGAGGATGTGGTGAGGAAGGAAATTTACAAAGGCTTAAAACCTGTCTCGGCTGTTATTCAAGGAAATTCTTATATTGGAAGTACTGCAGGTTCTTTTGATGTTGCATTAGCTAAGGCCAGAAGCTCTAAACATTTACATGATGATCTAATGCGCCAAGATTATCAAGAACTGGACTCTGTGGGGACTGATAATTCTACAGCTTCGAGGGTGAAGTACACTATGGAAGGCCCCTCTATGAATAACAGGGCAAAAAAATTGAAGTATTTTTATATGGTGGATAAGTTCAATGTTTACAATAAGAGGTTTTTGAAGCACATAAACAAAGTCAAAAGTAAAGGGAAGACCATTTTGAAGCCTAGGAGCAAAGTTTTCTCTTTGTCTGTACCTAAAGGTTTGATGGATAAGGTTGTTAAGCCTTCTTTCATTTCAGATCCAGTTCTGAATTCCCACGGGACTAGTTTTATCATCCATGGTGAGCAATATGAAAATTAAGATATTATTAGAAACAACGACATACATTAGAATTTTATAGACCATAAACACATTAGCAACCTTTGGTCGGCGATAAAGGCTTTGGGGGTGGTGGAAGGCAGAGGTAAGAAGGATTGGGGTGGTAGAATTGATTTGTTGGAGAAAGTTGAATGGAAAAGAAGGAGGTCCGAAAGGAGAATTTAACAAATTTTTAATGATTATTGCTTGTTTGAACATTAGAGGGGGTGGTAATGCTCTTAAAAGGAGAAGAATTAGTTCTTTGATTAACAAGGGAAAGGTGGATATTTTTTGGCTCAAGAAGCAAAATTAGTTCATATTCAAGATTCTTTAGCCAAAAGTTTTTCGAGTAATACCGATATTGGTTATTTTTTCTCGAAGGCGGAGGGTTTGTCTGGTGGTCTTTTAACTTTATGGAGGGAGGACGTGGCAAGTGTTTTGCTTAGTTTTAAAGGGGATGGATTTTAGGTGTCAAGATATTATAGAAGTCCAATATTTATTTATAGTAAATGTGTACTCATCTTGTGTTTTTGCTCTTAAAAAGTTGTTGTGGAACAAGTTATGGAATTACAGGAGGTGTTCAATGATGGAGAGTGGATTATTGGTGGGGACTTCAATGTGGTTAAAATTAGTAGGGAAGGGAAAGGGAGGGTGGAGACAGGAAACAAAATTGAAATGAGATATTTTGCGGAATTCATAGAAGAAAGCTCGTTGGGGGATGTGTCGTGTAAAGGGAAGAAATTTTCGTGGTATAGTGGTGATGGTAAGTCGATGAGTAGAACCGACCACTTCATTCTATCAGATGTTATAGTTAGTAGATGAGGTGTAATTGGCCAATTCATTGGTTCTAGAGACTTGTCGGATCATTGTCCAATTTGGTTGACAATGGACAATATTGATTGAGAGCTTAAACCATTTAAGTTTAACAATGAATAGTTTTCCTTTAGTTCTTTTATCCCTTTTGTAGAAAAGAAGTGGAAAGAGTTTAAGGTAGAAGGGAGAGGAGTTTTTATTTTAAAAGAGAAATTAAGACTTCTTAAAGAAAATCTTAAATGGAGGAATAGAGAAGTGTTTGGGAGGATTGATTTGGAGGTGGAGGAGGTAGTTTGTGATATTAACTATGGAGGTGAGAGGGCGGAGATTGTAGATGTTGGGTCTAATCCCGATATCATTTTTAATCAGAAGGAAGAAACGAGTCAGATTTGGAAAAAGTTGAGAATTAAAGAAAATATGATTTTCCAAAAATCGAGATTGAAGTGGATTAAGGAGGGAGACTCTAATAGTGGTTTTTTCCACAAGGTGATGAAGGATAGAAGAAGAAATAACCATTTAGGTCCAATTAATACTTCGAGAGGCATTGTGGAGTCGGTTGAAGTGGTTAAGGAGGAGGTATAAAGTCATTTTTCTTCCAAATTCGTTGAAACGGAGTGGGAGAGACCTTTATTGGAAGGGATTCCTTTCAAATTTATTAGTGTGGAGGAGAGTTCGGATCTTGAAAGATCTTTTCAAGAGGATGAGATTAAAAAGGTGATTTGGGGTTGTGGTGGATCTGAAAGTTCGGGTCCGGACGAATTTTCTTTTCTTTTTATTAAGAAATATTGGTATTTTCTTAAAGATGATTTTATCCGGTATTGCAATAGCTTTCATGAAGGTAACGAGCTTTCTAAGTCGATTACTTCTTCCTTCCTAACTTCGGTTCCTAAGTCTCTAAATCCGGGTTTTTTGGATGATTACCGTCCCAAGTTTTTGGTGGGTTGTTTATATAAAGTGATTGCTAAAATTTTGGCGGGGAGATTGAAACAGGTTCTTAATTCAATTATTTCTCTATGTCAAAATGCTTTTGTTCCGGGAAGCCAATTACTTGATGGGGTTTTGGTGGCTAATGAAGTGGTTGACTATGCTAAGAAGGAGGGGAGAAATTGTTTTCTTTTTAAAGTTAACTTTGAGAAGGCCTATGACAAGGTGAGTTGCAATTTTTTAAGGTTCATATTGATTGTAAGTTCTGTATTTTTTAGGATTGGAATTAATTTTGTACAACAAATATAGCAGCAATAAAATGTACAGGATCTTGCAAAATAAAGAACAAGTTTGAGCAAGGAAGTCCTATTGTGCGCCTAAACATGTTGAGTTGAAGTGTTTCAACATCTAGAACAACATGTCGAAGAGGATGTCAAGACAATTCATTCGACATCATGAATTGATAAAGATGGATTGAAGACTTTGTTATTATTTAACAGAATCAGAATATTCAGAGAATCAAAGCAATCCAATGTGACGCTGATTTAAAGATCTTGAAGAGTTAAATTTATATTGAAGAAAAATATTGAATAAATATAGACTTTCTATATTTAGAGATATTTTAGGAAGTTGTTATTTTTGAAGATCTTATTTGTAGCAGATTTTTCTACATGATTGTATTGTAGCAGCTGCTATGCTGCGTTTTTAGGCCCAAAATCCAGTTGGGGTTAGGTTATAAAAAGAAACCTTGTAACCTAGGTTTAGTAACCAGCCAAATATGTAAAAGTTATATCATTAGGGTTGAGTTCTTGTCACATCCGTGCGCAACAAGATTCATTCTTAGTGGTTGTTTTTCTTTGTAATTGTCGCTCCCGACAAATGAAAATGGATCAGATGAAGGTACAGACGCGAACGGTCGGCGAAGAGGGACAATGAGAACACACAGCCGTGAACTCACTGGAGATGAATAGAGTCGCCAGCTAGGCATTTTTATCCCGGAGGAAAGGCAATGCTGCATAGGCCTAGAAAAAGATGGATAAGACGGTTGCGAACCAGAGAGACTGAGAAAGGGGGTTGGTTACAACCTGGGAAGGTATTAGCACCCAGATTGTCCGCCGTACTCGACGGGATCCACGCTTGAAAGATTTGTGTTTTAAAGGGGTAGTGTCAGTGCAATCTGTGTATAAAATAGCTGGAAAAGAATGTACAGGTGTCAATGTAAAGTGTATAAGTGATATGAAGTATGAAAGTGTCAGTGTGAGAATGAAAGAGAACTGCTCAAGATCATGAGGCTAAGAGAAAGATGCTGGAAAGAGGGGGAATGTACAGAGACTTTTTGTTCGATAACTGTTAAGTTATGCCTACGTATCCTCTCGTGCAATGAGGAAGTCAGAACACCGTAGTTCGACCCAAAGAGACTGAAAGATGAATTGACTTGTGAACTGCTTGCTTGTCAATGCTCAAGTGTATGACCTGTCTGGCTCAGGTGCAAACTGTCTTGCATTAGACGGGAGAAGCGAGTTCTCGTTTGTGAGTGAATGAGATGAGAAAAGAATCCCGGAGGAGACGATTATTGTTTGTTTTTGAGTTTTCAGTCTTTTATTGTTTTTGAAAGTTTGTCATAGGTTAATGAGCTTATGCCTAAACCAATGGATTTGATAAACTCATCACATCATCCCTCTGATTAGGGGTAATGAGAATACCTTAAGTGTGAAGTCAGCTTCTCACACTTAACCACCTTTGGTGTAGGATTAAGATCATTAACCTATTTGTGATTATTTAGATGTTTTTGGTGTTTTTGTTTAGTGTTGAGTAATGAGATTAAGCCATAATCAGGGATTAAACAGACTCATTACACCATCCTAATAGAAGGATAATAGATGAGAATGTTTAAGCTGAGGAAAGCTCCTCAGCTTAATCCATGATTAGGGATTAAACTCATGACAAAACAAACCTTTGATTAAGTGGATTTTATTTAATGGTATGATGATGAAGTGATTTTTATGATTTGTAAGACCACTTGAGAGGGACTTGTCCATTAACACTAGGGTTAGTCCTTCTTAACCAATTAAGGAAGAATTAGAACCCTAATGCAAGGCCCAAGTTACAAGTGTGATGTCTTGATGATTATTAGATGGATTGATTAAAGGAGTTAAACACATTAAGGGTTTAACACTTAGGATTAAAGTTATACACTCCATCCTAAGAGAAGGATGCAGGCATAAGCTTAATCACAAAGCCTTAAAGCCTTTAGGGTTTAGTCCCTGATTATGAGGTGAGAAGAGAAGACTCAAAGGAGACACAAAGGTAAAACTATGAGGGGAGACTAATCAAAACCCTAATTCATTGTCATACTTGGTTGTTCCTAAGGTTTGTGAGGTTTACTAGAGAAGTCTTCAATGGAACCACCAGGAAGCAGATGAACAGGATCAAGAGAAGCAAAGTAACTTGCTTCATTCAAGAAGTCAAGTCACTTGAAGAAAGAAAGTGGGAGAAACAAGAAAGAGCAAGCTCAATCTCAAACACATATAGAATTGCAGCAATGGATGCAGGAGAGATGAAAAGAAAGGTTATGAGAAGTGAAGGCAAATCCACTTCTCAAGTTCACTTACCACCTGAAATGTTAGAAAAGGAATGCAATGCAATGCAAAATGGGATGAGATGACATGATGAAAAACAAAACCAGAAGCATGTTGATGATGATAATGATGCTATGGAGTGCTACAAACATGAGGCAAGGCATGGATATGCTCATACAAGTTCATGGGTGCAAATGGTGCAAGCTTAGAAGCATGGATACACATGAAAAGTTAGGAAGCATACAAAGCATACAACATGGCAAATGCAAGATGCAATGATCAAAGATGCTTTCTATATGTCTTAAGATGTCAAATGAACCAAAAGAATGCTTGAAATGCTAAGACAAGTCATGTTATGCAAGAGAAGGCAAGAGGGATGCAAAAGAAAGCCCAAATTAGGGTTTATGAATCAAACAACAAACAAAAACCCAAAACAGAAGCAAACCTTAAGATAAAAAAAATGGAAAATGCCAACCAAAGAAACCCTAAACCTATACTAAACCAAAGTCCAAAGGGGAGGTCTCAACTCTCAACCAAACTCAAGATATGATTTTTCTAAGTTATTAGGGTTTTTTAGGGTTCTTAACAAAAGAAATGCCAAACAATTTGAAATTGAAGGATCAAATCAAGGCCATTTTATCCTAGAAACTACATGCTAAACACAATGCAATGCAAAAAGAATCAATGTCCAACTCTTCTCAAATAGGCAGAAATGAATTTTTGAACTTAGGATCAAATTAATGCATAAAAAATGATTTAATTCAATGAAAAATTCTTAAAATGCATCAAGATTAAAAAAGAAATTTGGTTTGAAGGTTGGACAATGTTTCTAAATGTCTTAGAACATTTCATGAATTTTTTGGTGATTTTTAAATACCTAAAAGTATTTTTAATTAATTAATTTCCATTAATCAATTAAAAATAATCTTTTAAATATTTAAAAATACTTTTTAATGATAAAAAATAAAATAAAAATATTTTTGTGTCATAAAAATTATTAAAACCCTTAGGAAAAAGTTTCATAATTTTTAGGAATTTTTAACTATTTTTAGTAAATTAAATAAAACAAGTGAAAAGAAAATGAATTAAAAATGAATTAAACTGAAGTATGCACAATGTAGGGTTGAGATTCAATCTGGAAAGGAGACCATTGACCACGCGCCAGATCCAGTGGTCATAATTCAAACCTGACTAATTAATTTATTAAACCTAATTAAAATTAATTAATCCTGATTAATTGAAAATGACATGATCTCAGCCGCACACTCACACGCGGGAAACAAGATCCAGTGGCTCACATTTAAAACTTTCCCTAACCCTAATTAAATGACTAACCACTTTCAGGTCACCGGAGACGAGCTCCGGTCGTCTTCTCCGGTGACCTTCTCCCCTGAAAACTTCCAAATCCTTCCCTAGGTCACTAAAATGAAATCTAAAATTATGGAAATGCTTCCCACAACCTACTGAATCAAAACCCCATGCCCAAATTCATTTATTTTTCCCCAGAAGCAAGAATCGAGCAAAACAAGTTTTAGGTCACAAAATTTCAGGGACATCATACATGCTCAAAACTCAATGATTTTCGAAACCAAACACATCATCACGACCAGTGGAACGTAGAGAAACAATTAAGAACTTAAAAACAAGCTCCTGGGAAAAAAGTTCATGAAGCTCACCTGAACTGGAGCCCTGACTTCTGGCACTTTCTGGCTACTTTCTTCAGTGCAATCCACTCCACTTGATCCCCAGATGATGTTTGAATGCTCAAGAAGAGTTTATGTTGGCTGGATAATGAGTTTCGAAAGCTCCTGCTTCAACTCAGTTGAAAATGGCTATGGTGAAATAAGCAGCTTCAGGCCATTGTGAGGGGTTGTTTGTGATCCTGAGGGTGAATGGAGAAGGTCTGTGGTGTTTGATGGTATGTTTGTGAGCTGTGGTGAGAGTTTCGAAGGAAACTGCAAAATGAGGTGAAGAATGGCAGTGAGATGTTCTTGCTTGTTTCAGGCCAGGCTCTTGGTGGTTTGAGGTCTATGAAGTGTGATGAGTTGAATGGTGAAGATGGTTTTTGTGTTTGCAAGCTGTGGAGGCAGATTCGAAACAACTTGCAAGATGAGGTGTTTTTGTGAATGTTGTCAATGAGAGAGTTTCAGCCTTGCTAGATGTATGGAATGGTTTGCTCTTTGTCCACATAAACCTCTCTCATTGGTCAGTTGACAAGACATGTCCTTTATTGATTGGTAAGTCACCTTTTGCAAAAAGTCCAATTCTTGTAAGAGAGGGCATGGGCTAAGCTCTAGCTAAGTACAATGGGCATGGGCTGCGCAGCATGATGTGTGTGTGAGGCTAGCTTGGTTCAGCAGCCAATGCATCAAGTTGGTGAGATGTGATCATGAGTTTTGCAACTTGGTGCTTTATGGTTCACATGAAAGAAAGCTTAGTTACACAAACCATAACCATGTGGAACCTTGGTCCAATTCTGATCTTTAAGGCTCATAGAATGTTTGTGTAATAGTTTGAAATGAACTAGAGGTCACAAAAGGCATTGGTTCATGATCTTGCAAAATTTCCATTTGAAGCATGCCTTGAAAATCAATGATTTTAGCCAACTTTGTCATGTCATAACTTTTGATCCAAGAAGAGTTTGATCATGTTCTTGTACTTTTTGAAAAGGGAAAGATGAGATCTACAACTTTCATGACCAAAGTTTTTCCATTTGAAGCCTTTTTGGATCAAGAATCAAGGCTTGAAAAATGACCTAAAATGATGCATTCTTGAAAAGTCAACTATGCCCAAAAAGTCAACATTTGCAAAAACCCTAAATTCTTGATTTTTATGAACTTCAACCTTCTTCCATGATCAAATAAAGATCATATACACTCAAAATGATGAAGATCACCCATTGGTTGGGTCATTGGGGGCCTCAGATGCCCTGATTTTGCACTGACTTGTCTGAAAAGTCAACCCTTGATCAGATGACTTCCCCATGGAATTTCTTCATGAAAATTGATATGCATACTTCCTATACCATATAGAGACCAATGGAAACAAGAATGACCAAAAAATTTGGGGTTATGGCCTCTGAAACCAAAACCCTAATTTTAGGTCAACTGTGCAGTCAATCCTGGCTCTGCATTCACTCAAACCCTAGTTCTTGTGATTCTTTTGCATTTTTGACTTTGAGAGGGTGTACTATGATGCTTGAACACATGTAGACCCCTTTGAATTGATTGGTTGCCTTTGGAGTGGCTCAAGAAGCCCTGAGATTGCTCAGATCACAAACCCTAGGTGCAGATGACTTAGAATCTATGCAGTGAATCAAAATTGTGATATGAGATGATATGATTGTGTTTATGCATATGAGATGACCACAAGCCATGGTGTGAATGGGTGAGGGCAAATTTGGGGTGTTTACAGCTGCCCCTATTCAAACATGAGTTAGCTGTGCAGGTTGTAAGCAATGGCTTAACAGGCAAACAAGATAACTTGTGGTTGAATACCAAAGACAGTCCAAAATTTGCACTCACAGAATGAAGAAGAAAAGGGATATAGATTGTAAAAGAAAATAAAGTATATTGTAAAGTGTGGGCAACGGAGGACGACCGTCGAGCAGAGGACGACTGCTGGGTAAATAGCAATGACGGGGACGACCGGCATGCTGGGGATAAAAGGTAAAGCCAAGACAGGGACGGCCGACTAGCTGGGAAAAATAAGATTATGATGGGGACGGCCATCAAGATAAAGCTGTAAAATTCTCTGGAAATTAATGAAACATGACGGGGACGGCCATCAAGTTCGTAAAGGTAAAGCAACCAACGATGGGGACGACCATCGGGCTAAAAGGAAAAGGGACCACGACGGGGACGGCCATCGGGTTAAAGAATAAATGAAATAAACAGACGATGGGGTACGGCCATCAAAGGTGAAGGACGATCACCTAGCAGGGGACGGCTGCTCTGTTGGGAATAAAAGAAATATGATGGGGACGGCCATCAAAGGTGGAGGACGACCACCTGGCAGGGTACGGCTGCCGAAAATATCGCGACATAGGACGAATGCCGGATAGAAAAGGTCAACGATGGGGACGGCCATCGGACGAGCATGATGGAGGACGACCATCAAGAAGTGGAGGACGACCACTCAGCAGGGTACGGCTGCTCTCGAGGTTTGTCATGACATAGGACGAATGTCAGATAACCAAAAATCAACAATGGGGACGGCCATTGGATAAAACGATGAAGGACGATCATCAAAAGGTGGAGGACGACCACCTAGCAGGGGACGGCTGCTAAAAAAGATCAACGATGGGGACGGCCATCGGATGAGCATGATGGAGGACGACCATCAAGAAGTGGAGGACGACCACTCAGCAGGGTACGGCTGCTCTCAGGGTTATCATGACACAGGACGAGTGTCAGATAAAAAGAAAATTGGTTGTTGGCGATCTACTGGGGATATAGTGAACACGGACGAGCGTTCACAACCAAGAAAAGAAAGTATAAGTGTTTGGTATTGTATAGATTAAAGATGCGGACGAGCATCCTTAAGGCTATGATACGGACGGGTATCATGTAGAAACAAACTGACACATGTTCAGAGATGATGATACGGACGAGTATCAACGGGTTAACAAAGAACATGGACGAGTGTTGAATCTGAAGGGACTCTTCTGGGGAATAGTAGACACAGACGAGTATCTATATTCAAGAAGACACAAGTGTTTGACACAGTGTATGGATTAAAGATGCGGACGAGCATCCTTAAGACTTATGATACAGACGAGCATCATGTAGAAACAAACATTAGACGCAATGTTCTGAGATGATGATACGGACGAGTACCAACTGGTTAACAAAGAACAAGGACTATTGTTGAATCTGTGGGGTTATGAGTGGTGTATACAAGATACGGACGAGTATCTGTATAAGTGAGTAGTAAGAGTATATATAGATGAGTGTTTAACTGTTGGGGAGAGTGACACAGACGATTGTCAAAAGGAGAAAAGTATAATATGAACAAGTATCTGCTATACAAAGTGTAGGCGACTGCGCTGGGGATATGACACGGACGGGTGTCAGGAAAGTGTATATATAGGTATATGTGAGTGCAAAGAGGATGTCTTTGGCTTTTTGCTGGTGATTTGACACGGACGGGTGTCATGAAGTATCTGTAATACGGGTGGTCTTGTTTGTAAAGAGTGTTCAGGCGACTTTATTGGGGAGTGTTGATACTGACGGGTATCAAAAGGAAATATATACTGGTGTTTGTGATTTGTGAGGCAACTGCTTTTGCTGGGATTCTGGTGGGGATTTCTGTACAATGATGATGAACGGTCATTATTATTCACAAGTGCTGATTCAGAACATGGCTTATGATTATGCTATGCGTTTGATTTTTGCCGTAATGCTCCGTATTAGACGGAATGCTACGCTCTGGGGGGGTAATATGATGCAAATGCCATGATTATGCAAAGATATCAAGTCGGGATTCGGATCCCGTTGCCGCGAAGATCTCTGGCTGATCTGTTTGAAATGGACCTCCCAGCTGGGGAAGAGATCATTGGTAGATCTAACAAGATGATATTTGCTTGGGGATATAGGTCACTGGTTGACATATCCTTGTAATACGGGACCCAGCTGGGGTTTGTAGAAGCTTTCTTCACTCTGTTGTGATCTTCCATGCGTTGCTCTTCTGGATAGAGGCTGAAGATTCTGTGGGGAGATGATTCCCTGACTTTTGTACTCAGCTGAGGATGAAATGGCAACTCGGCTGGGGGATTATGAGAGGCAACTCAGCTGGGGAGAGCAACAAGAGGCAACTCAGCTGGGGATAGAGCATTTCAGATGCTGAGATTGAGTGTATGTTGATTTGGCAACTTTGCTGGGGAAGTGGGCACCTTCCAGTGCTACGTGGAAGATAGACCGAGTTGATAATGATTCGCCAGCTTGCTGAGACGTAACTTGCATGCCCCAGGTTGCGTCTTGTATACCTGCGATCCTGCAAAGATAAGGAAACGCACAAAAGGTCCCGAGGTATCCTTTACTGGATTCCGTCATAGGAGTTAAGTACTTTCGAGAGTAACCACATTCTCTGTAAGCATGTGTTTTATTATTATTATTTTTGGGAGAAAAGCATCTGTACTTATGCAATTGATTTTTTAGAGACATCAGACATCCTTTGCAAATAAAAATATACAAAACGAAACATGACTGAAAAATCTGATTTTATTAATTCATGTGCCCTGAATCGGCAAGATACAACCAAAGAAACATATCCCCTGAAATGAGGAGATTGTTTACAAATTGAGAAACAAAGTGCTGGCAGTGTTGACGACGCTTTAAGGAGCTTCCTCTCCTGCTACGACTCGTATGACAATGACGTTCTTCTCGTCTTGCTTTCTGAAGAAAGTTGATTCTGATTGAAGCTTGATTCCGTCGAAGCTTTCCAAGTTGCTGACAATACAGACGAATTCAGAGTGCAGTTGTTCGCTTATTCCCTTATTTTGCATGGATCGCCCTTTCGGGTTTTCGATCCATCGGGATACCCATTTTTGCCTGAGTTGTCCAATGCGGCTTTTCAACTCAGCGGGTGTACGTTTTTCATTTATTTCCCTTATTTTTGCCCGAGTCTTTTATTCTGTTTTTGACTCGCCGGGATGCCCTACTTTTGCCTGGACTTACATTCTGTTTTTATGTCCAGCGGGTCATTTTTTATGCGAAGTGTTTTTTAACTGCATCTGAATTCACAGGGGACGGGAAATCTTCACCATCCATGGTGCTGAGCATCAGTGCTCCACCAGAGAAAACTTTCTTCACCACAAATGGTCCTTCGTAATTCGGAGTCCATTTGCCCCTGTGGTCTGTATGAGGAGGGAGGATTCTCTTCAGCACAAGATCTCCCACTTGGTACCCTCGGTGCCTGACTTTCTGATCGAAGGCTTTCTTCATTCTTTTCTGATACAACTGCCCATGACAGATTGCAGCCAATCTTTTCTCTTCAATCAGACTCAGCTGCTCGTATCGGGACCTAACCCATTCTGCTTCGTTCAGCTTAACATCCATCAATACTCGTAAAGAAGGCAATTTAACTTCAACCGGTAAGACTGCTTCCATACCATACACAAGTTGATACGGTGTTGCCCCAGTGGATGTTCTGATTGACGTGCGGTACCCATGCAAGGCAAATGGTAGCATTTCATGCCAGTCTTTGTAGGTGACTACCATCTTCTGCACAATCTTCTTGATATTCTTATTTGCTGCCTCAACAGCGCCATTCATCTTTGGTCTGTAAGGAGAAGAATTGTGATGTTGGATCCTGAAGTCCCGGCACAGTTCGGCCATCATCTTGTTGTTGAGATTGGAACCATTATCAGTAATGATTCGCTCGGGCACTCCATATCGACAGATGATATCTCTCTTCAGAAATCTGGCTACCACTTGTCTTGTGACATTTGCATATGAGGCTGCTTCGACCCACTTGGTGAAATAGTCGATGGCGACCAGGATGAATCTGTGGCCGTTTGAAGCAGTCGGCTCAATCTTGCCAATCATATCAATGCCCCACATGGCAAAGGGCCAGGGTGAAGACATGATGTTCAAAGGATTGGGAGGCACATGCACCTTATCTGCGTAGATCTGGCATTTGTGGCATTTCCTGGCATAGGCACAACAGTCTGCATCCATTGTGATCCAGTAATAACCTGATCTTAGCAATTTTTTAGCCATTGCATGTCCTCCAGCATGGGTACCAAAAGAGCCTTCATGCACTTCATGCATCAACAAATCTGCTTCCGTCTTGTCAACACATCTGAGGAGTACCATATCAAAGTTCCTCTTGTATAAAGACCCATCAGTGTTCAGAAAGAAACTTCCAGCAAGCCTTCTCAAGGTCTTCTTATCATTGGAAGATGCCCCAGGTGGGTATGTTTGATCCTCCAAGAAGCACTTAATATCATGGAACCAAGGCTTATCATCTTTGACAACATCTGCTGCGAATACATATGCTGGTCTGTCAAGTCTCGATACTGAAATCTGAGGTACAAAGTTAGCAGCTTGAACTTTGATCATGGACGAAATGGTAGCCAAGGCATCTGCAAACTGATTCTCATCCCGAGGGATATACTCAAGTTTGACTGTTGTGAAGAAAGTCAATAACCTTCTTGTATAATCCCTGTAAGGTATCAGATGATCCTGGTGCGTATACCATTTCCCATTGGTCTGATTGATTACCAAAGCTGAATCTCCGAATACGGTCAATGTCTTGATCCTGAGGTCAATGGCTTCCTCAAGACCCATAATGCAAGCTTCGTATTCAGCTTCGTTGTTAGTGCAGTTGAAAGTGAGTTTTGCCGAGAAAGGCATGTGAACTCCTTTGGGTGTGATGAGTACTGCACCAACACCACGGCCATTCATGTTAACAGCCCCATCAAACATCATAGTCCATTCTTCCTCCGGGTCAGGCCCTTCAGTGTGAATAGGCTCTTCATGATCTTTTGCTTTAATGAACATGATGTCTTCATCAGGGAAGTCAAATCTCATTGGCTGGTAATCATCAATGGGTTGCTCAACAAGATATTCAGACAATATGCTGCCTTTGATGGCTTTCTGAGATGTGTATTGGATGTCATACTCTGTAAGGATCATTTGCCATCTTGCAACCCGTCCAGTAAGCGCTGGCTTCTCAAATATGTACTTGACTGGGTCCATCTTCGAGATTAATAAGGTAGTGTGGGTCAACATATACTGCCTCAGTCGGCGAGCAGCCCACGCTAAAGCACAGCAAGTTTTCTCGAGCAGTGAATAACGTTGTTCACAGTCGGTAAACTTTTTGCTTAGGTAGTATATTGCATACTCTTTTCGACCAGACTCGTCATGCTGGCCCAGCACACACCCCATCGACTCTTCTAATACTGTCAAGTACATAATCAGAGGTCTTCCTTCGACTGGCGGCATGAGGATAGGAGGTTCTTGCAGATATTCCTTGATCTTGTCAAAAACCTTCTGGCAATCTTCGTTCCACCTGACCGTTTGTTCTTTTCTTAACAGCTTGAACAAGGGTTCGCAGGTTGCTGTAAGGTGAGATATGAACCTTGAAATGTAGTTCAATCGACCTAAGAACCCTCGAACTTCTTTCTCAGTTTTCGGTGCAGGCATCTCTTGGATGGCTTTGACTTTATCAGGGTCAACTTCAATCCCTTTCTCGCTTACAATAAAACCCAGCAGCTTACCAGATCTCACCCCGAATGTGCATTTGTTGGGGTTCAACTTCAGTTGATACTTCCTCAGACGCTTGAACAACTTGAGCAGATTCACCAGATGATCTTCTTCAGTAAGGGACTTGGCAATCATATCGTCCACATAACATTCTATTTTTTTGTGGATCATATCGTGGAATAATGTTACCATAGCCCGTTGATATGTTGCACCAGCATTCTTGAGCCCAAATGGCATTACCTTGTAGCAGAACGTGCCCCAGGGTGTGATGAAGGTTGTCTTCTCCATGTCTTCAGGTGACATTTTAATCTGGTTGTATCCTGAAAATCCGTCCATGAAGGAGAACACCGAGAACTGAGCCGTGTTATCAACCAATACATCAATGTGAGGTAGAGGGAAATCATCTTTCGGGCTGGCTCTGTTCAGATCCCGGTAATCAACACACATTCTTACTTTGCCGTCTTTCTTAGGCACAGGTACTATATTAGCAACCCACGGCGGGTAGCTAGTTACAGCAAGGAACCCGGCGTCCCATTGCTTTTGTACCTCTTCCTTGATTTTCATAGCCATGTCTGGACGAGTACGGCGTAGCTTCTGTTTGACTGGAGGGCATTCTTCTCTCAAAGGCAGCTTGTGCACAACAATGTCGGTATCCAACCCTGGCATGTCTTGATACGACCAAGCAAACACATCCACATACTCTTGAAGTAGATCAACCAGTTGCTTCTTCACTGAGTCTTGCAGGCAGGCCCCGATTTTAACCTCTTTCACGTCTTCCTCTGTACCAAGATTAATCACTTCAACCTCCTCCTGGTGAGGGGTAATAACCTTTTCCTCTTGTCTTAACAACCTGGCTAGCTCTTCAGGAAGCTCATATTCTTCTTCAACCCCTTCATCAGCTTGATTGATCGGATTGTCAGAGTCATACGACGTCATAACCGTGCTGTTGTCGGTGCTGTCAGGAAGGCACTCTCTGCAAGGGTTAAGTTGTTCATTTTAGTGATCTGATTTTAGTCTTATTTAGAAAAGTGAAAAGAAGTTGTCATTTTGAAAACACCGCCATTTATTTTTTTTGTACAAAAAAGAAAAATGGAAAAAACAGTGAACGAAAAAGAAAAAAGACGCGTTTGCAAAAAGATGTCTGATATTTCATTAATTGATCTTGTTTGCACAAAAAGTACAGATGGCCCGATTACAAAATGAGTCTTGTCATCTTGGGCAAGATGCAAGACTTTGATGCATGCTTATAAAATACAGGAAATAATAATTACTCTGATCGAGTAACTCTTATAATTTCCTGGGAAGACCAGTTCGAGATACTGCTCCCCGGGATCTTTGGACGAATCCAGCTTTCCAGGTTGCGTTCCTCTTCCAGCTCGTCTTTCAGACAGTTGATAGCATCGGGGGTAAGCATCCCCCCACTGACAAAACCAGGCTCTCCAGCAGCCCTTGCTTGATGTTGAGTTGGTTTGTAACCCAACCCAAATTTGTCTTTCTTCTCCTCCACAGCTAAAACTTTGCCCCAGCCTAGGGCAGTTCCCCCCTCAACAACCTTCCGGGCTTGTTGGTAAGATGACATTGGAGTACCAGATACAGCAGACGCTTCATTCACATTCAAAGCTTCAAACCCCTGGCTCATTGTTTCATGGATCTCTCCATCCATTTCAATGTACTTATAGGTTGCCAGGTGGCTGACAAAAATGTCCTCCTCTCCACAGATTGTGACAACTTGGCCTTCCCACTCATATTTTAACTTTTGGTGAAGGGTAGACGTTATTGCGCCGGCGGCGTGAATCCAGGGTCTACCCAACAAACAGCTGTAGGCGGGCTGAATGTCCATCACATAAAAGATAGTTTTAAAGGTCTGTGGGCCAATTGTCACAGGTAGCTCAATCTCTCCCAGAACCGATCTCTTAGAACCATCAAAGGCTCTTACCACCAGGTTGCTGGGTCTCAATGCCAATCCATCATATTCTAACTTCACCAGAGCCTTCTTTGGTAAGACATTCAGGGATGAACCTGTGTCTACCAGCACATGAGAAAGGACAGCTCCTTTGCATTCCATGGTTATGTGCAAGGCTTTGTTGTGGTTGCGGCCATCTGCTGTCAAGTCAGTATTGGTGAACCCTATCCCATTGCTAGCAGTAACATTTCCAACCACGGTTTCCAACTGGTTGACAGTAATCTCTTCAGGCACGTAAGCTGCGTGCAAGACTTTGAGTAGTGCATTCCGATGGGCTTCGGAGCACATAAGCAGTGAGAGGATAGAGATTTTGGATGGCGTTTGGTGAAGTTGATCCACAATTTTGTAATCACTCTTTTTGATGATTCTCATAAACTCATCAACTTCTTGATCGAACGGCGTCTTCAAGGCTTCTTTAACAGCTTGATCTTCCTGCACCGGGCTCTTTCCTTTTGCCTTGGCAGCAGCTTCTGCTTCGGCAGTAGGTCTTTGCATTGGTGGGGCAAAGAGACGTCCGCTTCGAGTGAAGCCTCCGCCTCCCCCCACATTGTCAATTTGTGGTGCAGGTGTTGATGTTTCAAGAGTGATTCTTTTTCCTTCGCAGTACACGTCAGAGCCATAGTGCCAAGGGATGGCCCTATTGCTTTCATATGGTACTGGTCCAGGCACTGTGACAGTGACTGGACTGATTGCTGCTGCTGAAGGGACTGTAATTGTTTGTGGATCATGAAAGATTGTAACTGGTGCTCTGGTGGGAGCAGCACCTTCTGAATGGTAGGCAGAGTTGTTTTCCGGATCATAGAATATCGTGATAGTGGAGACGTCTTCATGATTTGTTGCTGGTGTTGTAGGAGATATCGTCGGAAGAAATGATGTTGTTGTTGTAGGAGGTTCAAAATGGAGTGAAGCTGAAGTTGTAGCAGGAAAATTTGTTGAGAACTGATCGGTTGAGATGATGGATGAAGTACTTGTTGATGAAATCGAAGAATTGTCAGGAACAATAGTTGCTGCAGTTGTAGGAGGTTCTGAAACCGTTGCTGATGATATTGCTGGATTTGTTGGAAATGATGTGGTGATCTGAAGTTGGCCACTCTGAATAAGGCTGTCTATACCACTCCTCAAATTATCGCACCCATTTATGGAGATATTGCAGTAAGCACAACCCAATTCACATCCTGGGAACATCTGACACTCCAAGAGCTGAGCCTTGATTTCCATCAATGGTGTCCTGATCTGTCCCACACTAGTTATTAAATAAGACGGTTTGTCCTCTTCAATAGCGTTAATTCGGGGACCACCATGGTTCGGCATCGGGTTCTTATTGACATTGGGTGGTGGCGCGAAATTCAGAGCTTTTGAGTCTACCAGGTCTTGTACCTTCATATGCAGAGCCCTGCATTTTTCTGTACTGTGGCCAGGTGCGTTTGAATGAAAAGCACACCTAGCATTGGAGTCATAATTCCTTGGTAGACTGTTGGGATCCGGAGGTGCCAACGTTCTTAGCTCAACCAGGTTGAGCTTCAGAAGCTGTGGCAGCAATGTAGCATATGGCATTGGGATTGGATCGATCACTCTGTTAGCTTGAGAAGGCCTCTGCTGAAATGGCCTCTGTTGACTGTTGTTGTTGGTGTTGCTGTTGTTGTAATTCCTTGGAGGATACTGATTTTGCTGATGGTACTGAGGTTGTTGTTGATAGTTTTGCTGAGGAGGTTGATAGACTGGTTGAGGATGAGCTGGAGCAGGAATGGTGACTGCTGCTATTGACCTTTGAACATACTGGGGCCTGCCCCTGTTTGAATGGATGGCATTGGTCTCGCCAGTTCTTCTCGGGCCTGCAAAAGGCTTTCTTGTACTACTGGACGAACTTGCACCGTTGTCTGAGATCTTTCCCATTTTTAACAAGCTTTCAATTCTCTCCCCGGCTATGACAACATCTGCAAAGCTAGTGGAAGAGAAAGTTGCCAACCTGTCAATATATGTTCCCTGAAGGGTGTTCATGAACATATCCGCCATTTCCCGTTCAGACATAGGTGGTTGAACAGCAGCAGCCAGTTGCCTCCATCTCTGGGCGTATTCTCGGAAACTCTCCCTTGAAGACTGTGACATTCCCATTAGGAGGGTCCTGTTGGGTGCCATGTCTAGATTATACTGATACTGTCTGATGAAGGCCTCTGCCAGGTCCTTCCAGCATCTAATAGTTGCCCTTGTCAAGTGAGAGTACCACTCTCTCGACGCTCCAGTTAAGCTATCTTCAAAATAGAACATCCACAATTTCTCATCCATTGTATAGGCCTTCAGCCTTCCCAGAAATGACTGTAAGTGAGTCCGGGGGCATGAAGTCCCATTATACTTTTCAAAACATGGAGGCTTGAACTTGTGGGGAATCCTAACCCCGTCTACCAAACCCATGTCCATGACGTCGAAGCCCAAAGAGTTTTGAAATTCTAAGGACCTCAACTTCTCAGCTATCTCATCCAACCGTCTGTCGTAAGCTTCTTCCCCAGCACCCATTGCCGTGAACTGGTCTTCTTGAGGGTCTTCCTGTAGTACCCTCCCTGCTGTGGCAGTCCCTTGTATATTGACAGGGATGTTGGCCTCTGGATGGAGATGGGGTCCAAAAACTGGGGGATTGACATGAGGTTGGACCCTCTCGTTGTTACTTGTGCCGGCAGTCCCCACATGGGGCTCCTCTTGATTCCTTCCTTCTACCAAAGCTCTGAGCCTCTCCTGGCTTTGAGCTAAGTTGTTCATTACTTCCATGAACTGCGTTATCTGAGTTCTCATCTCCAACCTTTCGTTGGCCATCTGGTTTCTGACCTCCGTAAGGTCCTGTTGCATCTGATCCATTTGAATTCCCGGAAGGTTGTTTCGGGTTGGATAACGGTGCGGACGGTTGAGGGGAAATACCCGGCGACGAGCAATAATTCCTGAACATCACAACAGAGGTTAGTGGCAAGAAAACAAAAACCTACAAAACAAACAAAAGTGTTAGCATGCGATGCAGTTATGCTTATTTGTTCTCAAGGTATCCGGTTTGGCCTCCAGTTTTGACCCTTCCAGACCCTTGAAGATGCTGTTGAATGTTGCTTCCGAAGTAAACTAACATGAATATATTACATAAGGTGAAATAATACAACTTGTTCGTTTTACAACATAAGCCCCTTAAGGGGTCAAAATACATCACAAAAAGTAAAAGTACATGGAAAGAAAACAACAACAAACAAATGGTCAAACACCAAGACCAAACTCATCCTCACGAACTTCCTTGAGAAGTGCTTCGGTCACAGGATCAGCCAGACGCTCCGTGAGATTCCTGATGAGGAGATTCCGGGCTGCAATAGCTGCTGCTAGTTTCTTGTGCTGAGTTTGGTCCTTGGACCTCTTCACCCCTGCTTTAATCTTCAATTCTGATATTTCCCTCTGGGCTGCTGCCAGGGCTTCTTGCTGTTCTTTTGCATTAGCTTCAAGTTGCTCCATCTTGTCTTGAACTCTCTTGTCTTCCAGGGTACGAGCCTCGGTGATCCTGACCCACCGGGCTTGACTCTCCTTTAAGTACAAGTTTGTCCTTGCTCTCTGGAACTGGGCTTCTTTGCAAGCATTCTTCAGAATTTGTTCACCAGCTTTAGACTTTTTGATATAATCCCCAGACTTTTCAATCTTAGTCAAATGCTCCACTCTCAACTTCTCCAATCTCTCAATCTCCCTCATACCTTCACTCCTCTCCCGGAGGGTCTTCTGCAAAGCCTGGGTTAGCCTCTCATTTCTTTCCTTCAAGCTCTCAAACTCCTCCAAACTGATGGTGGCAGGGGGTGGTGCTGAAGATGACTCAGGCACGTCTTCTATGGTAAAGGGCATTCCAGAGAATTGGGCTCTGGCACGGGACCACTCATAATATTGTGCTGATGCCACATTACTACACTTCCCCAGAATGGTGACTCCCTTGGTTTGAACATTATCCCAGGCCCAGGAAGCCTGCCTAACAACAGCTAAACTAATCTTGTTCTCACAATAAAGGGTCTCCACCAAGTCCTGTGCCTTAGGAGTGTGGACCAGTGCATAGCCCAATTGCCTCTTGAACAGCAGAGGGTTGTAATTGATACTTCCCTTAACTCCTATTAAAGGCACATTGGGAAAATGTCCACAGCTAGTGATGATATCCCTGCCCTTGGTGCTCTGAGTGCACCATTTGATATCTGCTGAAGTTAGAACAGTGAGCCTCTTAGCCCAGTTGCTCTGCTGATGAGGGTTTAGGAATGCATCTGTCCTGGGTAGATGCCTGAGAAGCCAAGTGTGAAACAATGGAGCACAAAACCTCACTAACCTCCCCCTCTGCTTTTCATTCCTCTGATGCACTGAATAATAAAGATCCCCCAATAAAGTTGGCACTGGGTTCTTCAAGATGAACAGATGGATTGCATTCTTGCTAATGAATCGAGGCTCATCTGCAAACAGCACAATTCCATATACACTTAGGGCCAACAAAGCACAAACAGCTTTCCACTCCCCCAGGGAAGCCTTCAGACTAGCTTGAGAAGTTAAGAAGTCCAGATGAAAGCCAGGGATCCCAGCTTTGGAGGTCATATGCTGCTCAATTAGGACAGGCTCCAGATGCAAAGCCTTTGCTACCTCTCCATTGCTTGGGAAAGCCATCTCAAGATTGAAAGGGATTTCTCTCCTGATAGGTAGACCAACCAGAGATGAGTATTCTTCTAACAGAGGGCCCAACTGAAAGTCTTGAAAGGTGAAACATCTCAATGGGGGGTCATAAAACTGGATACAGGTATGGATCAGGCTTCTCTGTGAAGGATCCAGATCCATAACCATGTCAAGTATATCCCCATGATGCTCCCTGAACAAAGGTATGTGATCTGGAGTGATCAGGGTTTGGATCCTCCTGATGTCTGATAAGTCTGGCTGGAAGAAGTGATAGGTGATGTTGCTTTTCTTTGGAGCCATGATGACAAATGTTGATGAAGATACTGAAGAGAAGGGCCACTGATTGGCTGGAATAGATAGCTGGTAGCAAGTGCTGATGAAGGCAGGTCAAAACTGAAGATGGGGTCAAAACCAAAACCAGATGAAGATGGATACCCTGAAACACAAATAAGCAAATGTTAATATGATGCAATGATTATGTATGCAAATGATATGCAAGGGTTTGTGACCGAGCTGGATCTGATCAAACTGCTTTGATATAGGTCCAAGTGTATTCAAGAATTCCAGATGGAGGTCTACAAAACCAGTAACCAAGGTGGGGGACTCAAATAAAGAGCCACATGTCCAGGGTTTAGAATCACAAGAACTGTCCCAAATTGAAGTATTCTTAAAACAATCAAAGTAACAAGGTATTCTGAGGTCAAGGTACCTGCAAACCTGTAAACAGCCCAACCCCCTCACTGGTGGTGTTCTAGAACAAGGATCTTCAGACTTGGATCATTTATGAGAAGTGTAAACACTTCCAACCCGGAGGTACAGTGTTTACAATAACCATAAAAGTTCCTCCTCTAATTCACCTCAGTTTCTGAAGGTCAATACTAAAAGGTCATCCAGACTTAGCAGGCTTCCCAGATAGCCCTAGCATTGCAGGAAATCTGCAACACAGAGTTCTCAAGAAGAAACCCATATCTGAACCGTGTTTCATATTCCCGCACCAGACCGAAATGGAATGGGAAAGAATACGATTCACTCTAGCCTAGGTGTCACTCAGGTCCCAGGTATAGGACCTTAACTCTCAATAGAACCCCACCCACCAAAGGAAAACCAGATCCAGCCAGCAGTACAGTATGACAATATGGTATAATGCAAAAGCAATAAAGAAAGCAGTAAAGCAAACTGTACATAAAGCAAAATAAATACAAACACAAATAAGCACATAACACCCTAGTAAACACAAATCAAACAAGCGCTAGGAGGAACCCACAAAAAGAACCAGAAGCCCTGGTTGCAATATAAGGTTCCCCAGCAGAGTCGCCAAGCTGTCGCTCCCGACAAATGAAAATGGATCAGATGAAGGTACAGACGCGAACGGTCGGCGAAGAGGGACAATGAGAACACACAGCCGTGAACTCACTGGAGATGAATAGAGTCGCCAGCTAGGCATTTTTATCCCGGAGGAAAGGCAATGCTGCATAGGCCTAGAAAAAGATGGATAAGACGGTTGCGAACCAGAGAGACTGAGAAAGGGGGTTGGTTACAACCTGGGAAGGTATTAGCACCCAGATTGTCCGCCGTACTCGACGGGATCCACGCTTGAAAGATTTGTGTTTTAAAGGGGTAGTGTCAGTGCAATCTGTGTATAAAATAGCTGGAAAAGAATGTACAGGTGTCAGTGTAAAGTGTATAAGTGATATGAAGTATGAAAGTGTCAGTGTGAGAATGAAAGAGAACTGCTCAAGATCATGAGGCTAAGAGAAAGATGCTGGAAAGAGGGGGAATGTACAGAGACTTTTTGTTCGATAACTGTTAAGTTATGCCTACGTATCCTCTCGTGCAATGAGGAAGTCAGAACACCGTAGTTCGACCCAAAGAGACTGAAAGATGAATTGACTTGTGAACTGCTTGCTTGTCAATGCTCAAGTGTATGACCTGTCTGGCTCAGGTGCAAACTGTCTTGCATTAGACGGGAGAAGCGAGTTCTCGTTTGTGAGTGAATGAGATGAGAAAAGAATCCCGGAGGAGACGATTATTGTTTGTTTTTGAGTTTTCAGTCTTTTATTGTTTTTGAAAGTTTGTCATAGGTTAATGAGCTTATGCCTAAACCAATGGATTTGGTAAACTCATCACATCATCCCTCTGATTAGGGGTAATGAGAATACCTTAAGTGTGAAGTCAGCTTCTCACACTTAACCACCTTTGGTGTAGGATTAAGATCATTAACCTATTTGTGATTATTTAGATGTTTTTGGTGTTTTTGTTTAGTGTTGAGTAATGAGATTAAGCCATAATCAGGGATTAAACAGACTCATTACACCATCCTAATAGAAGGATAATAGATGAGAATGTTTAAGCTGAGGAAAGCTCCTCAGCTTAATCCATGATTAGGGATTAAACTCATGACAAAACAAACCTTTGATTAAGTGGATTTTATTTAATGGTATGATGATGAAGTGATTTTTATGATTTGTAAGACCACTTGAGAGGGACTTGTCCATTAACACTAGGGTTAGTCCTTCTTAACCAATTAAGGAAGAATTAGAACCCTAATGCAAGGCCCAAGTTACAAGTGTGATGTCTTGATGATTATTAGATGGATTGATTAAAGGAGTTAAACACATTAAGGGTTTAACACTTAGGATTAAAGTTATACACTCCATCCTAAGAGAAGGATGCAGGCATAAGCTTAATCACAAAGCCTTAAAGCCTTTAGGGTTTAGTCCCTGATTATGAGGTGAGAAGAGAAGACTCAAAGGAGACACAAAGGTAAAACTATGAGGGGAGACTAATCAAAACCCTAATTCATTGTCATACTTGGTTGTTCCTAAGGTTTGTGAGGTTTACAAGAGAAGTCTTCAATGGAACCACCAGGAAGCAGATGAACAGGATCAAGAGAAGCAAAGTAACTTGCTTCATTCAAGAAGTCAAGTCACTTGAAGAAAGAAAGTGGGAGAAACAAGAAAGAGCAAGCTCAATCTCAAACACATATAGAATTGCAGCAATGGATGCAGGAGAGATGAAAAGAAAGGTTATGAGAAGTGAAGGCAAATCCACTTCTCAAGTTCACTTACCACCTGAAATGTTAGAAAAGGAATGCAATGCAATGCAAAATGGGATGAGATGACATGATGAAAAACAAAACCAGAAGCATGTTGATGATGATAATGATGCTATGGAGTGCTACAAACATGAGGCAAGGCATGGATATGCTCATACAAGTTCATGGGTGCAAATGGTGCAAGCTTAGAAGCATGGATACACATGAAAAGTTAGGAAGCATACAAAGCATACAACATGGCAAATGCAAGATGCAATGATCAAAGATGCTTTCTATATGTCTTAAGATGTCAAATGAACCAAAAGAATGCTTGAAATGCTAAGACAAGTCATGTTATGCAAGAGAAGGCAAGAGGGATGCAGAAGAAAGCCCAAATTAGGGTTTATGAATCAAACAACAAACAAAAACCCAAAACAGAAGCAAACCTTAAGATAAAAAAAATGGAAAATGCCAACCAAAGAAACCCTAAACCTATACTAAACCAAAGTCCAAAGGGGAGGTCTCAACTCTCAACCAAACTCAAGATATGATTTTTCTAAGTTATTAGGGTTTTTTAGGGTTCTTAACAAAAGAAATGCCAAACAATTTGAAATTGAAGGATCAAATCAAGGCCATTTTATCCTAGAAACTACATGCTAAACACAATGCAATGCAAAAAGAATCAATGTCCAACTCTTCTCAAATAGGCAGAAATGAATTTTTGAACTTAGGATCAAATTAATGCATAAAAAATGATTTAATTCAATGAAAAATTCTTAAAATGCATCAAGATCAAAAAAGAAATTTGGTTTGAAGGTTGGACAATGTTTCTAAATGTCTTAGAACATTTCATGAATTTTTTGGTGATTTTTAAATACCTAAAAGTATTTTTAATTAATTAATTTCCATTAATCAATTAAAAATAATCTTTTAAATATTTAAAAATACTTTTTAATGATAAAAAATAAAATAAAAATATTTTTGTGTCATAAAAATTATTAAAACCCTTAGGAAAAAGTTTCATAATTTTTAGGAATTTTTAACTATTTTTAGTAAATTAAATAAAACAAGTGAAAAGAAAATGAATTAAAAATGAATTAAACTGAAGTATGCACAATGTAGGGTTGAGATTCAATCTGGAAAGGAGACCATTGACCACGCGCCAGATCCAGTGGTCATAATTCAAACCTGACTAATTAATTTATTAAACCTAATTAAAATTAATTAATCCTGATTAATTGAAAATGACATGATCTCAGCCGCACACTCACACGCGGGAAACAAGATCCAGTGGCTCACATTTAAAACTTTCCCTAACCCTAATTAAATGACTAACCACTTTCAGGTCACCGGAGACGAGCTCCGGTCGTCTTCTCCGGTGACCTTCTCCCCTGAAAACTTCCAAATCCTTCCCTAGGTCACTAAAATGAAATCTAAAATTATGGAAATGCTTCCCACAACCTACTGAATCAAAACCCCATGCCCAAATTCATTTATTTTTCCCCAGAAGCAAGAATCGAGCAAAACAAGTTTTAGGTCACAAAATTTCAGGGACATCATACATGCTCAAAACTCAATGATTTTCGAAACCAAACACATCATCACGACCAGTGGAACGTAGAGAAACAATTAAGAACTTAAAAACAAGCTCCTGGGAAAAAAGTTCATGAAGCTCACCTGAACTGGAGCCCTGACTTCTGGCACTTTCTGGCTACTTTCTTCAGTGCAATCCACTCCACTTGATCCCCAGATGATGTTTGAATGCTCAAGAAGAGTTTATGTTGGCTGGATAATGAGTTTCGAAAGCTCCTGCTTCAACTCAGTTGAAAATGGCTATGGTGAAATAGGCAGCTTCAGGCCATTGTGAGGGGTTGTTTGTGATCCTGAGGGTGAATGGAGAAGGTCTGTGGTGTTTGATGGTATGTTTGTGAGCTGTGGTGAGAGTTTCGAAGGAAACTGCAAAATGAGGTGAAGAATGGCAGTGAGATGTTCTTGCTTGTTTCAGGCCAGGCTCTTGGTGGTTTGAGGTCTATGAAGTGTGATGAGTTGAATGGTGAAGATGGTTTTTGTGTTTGCAAGCTGTGGAGGCAGATTCGAAACAACTTGCAAGATGAGGTGTTTTTGTGAATGTTGTCAATGAGAGAGTTTCAGCCTTGCTAGATGTATGGAATGGTTTGCTCTTTGTCCACATAAACCTCTCTCATTGGTCAGTTGACAAGACATGTCCTTTATTGATTGGTAAGTCACCTTTTGCAAAAAGTCCAATTCTTGTAAGAGAGGGCATGGGCTAAGCTCTAGCTAAGTACAATGGGCATGGGCTGCGCAGCATGATGTGTGTGTGAGGCTAGCTTGGTTCAGCAGCCAATGCATCAAGTTGGTGAGATGTGATCATGAGTTTTGCAACTTGGTGCTTTATGGTTCACATGAAAGAAAGCTTAGTTACACAAACCATAACCATGTGGAACCTTGGTCCAATTCTGATCTTTAAGGCTCATAGAATGTTTGTGTAATAGTTTGAAATGAACTAGAGGTCACAAAAGGCATTGGTTCATGATCTTGCAAAATTTCCATTTGAAGCATGCCTTGAAAATCAATGATTTTAGCCAACTTTGTCATGTCATAACTTTTGATCCAAGAAGAGTTTGATCATGTTCTTGTACTTTTTGAAAAGGGAAAGATGAGATCTACAACTTTCATGACCAAAGTTTTTCCATTTGAAGCCTTTTTGGATCAAGAATCAAGGCTTGAAAAATGACCTAAAATGATGCATTCTTGAAAAGTCAACTATGCCCAAAAAGTCAACATTTGCAAAAACCCTAAATTCTTGATTTTTATGAACTTCAACCTTCTTCCATGATCAAATAAAGATCATATACACTCAAAATGATGAAGATCACCCATTGGTTGGGTCATTGGGGGCCTCAGATGCCCTGATTTTGCACTGACTTGTCTGAAAAGTCAACCCTTGATCAGATGACTTCCCCATGGAATTTCTTCATGAAAATTGATATGCATACTTCCTATACCATATAGAGACCAATGGAAACAAGAATGACCAAAAAATTTGGGGTTATGGCCTCTGAAACCAAAACCCTAATTTTAGGTCAACTGTGCAGTCAATCCTGGCTCTGCATTCACTCAAACCCTAGTTCTTGTGATTCTTTTGCATTTTTGACTTTGAGAGGGTGTACTATGATGCTTGAACACATGTAGACCCCTTTGAATTGATTGGTTGCCTTTGGAGTGGCTCAAGAAGCCCTGAGATTGCTCAGATCACAAACCCTAGGTGCAGATGACTTAGAATCTATGCAGTGAATCAAAATTGTGATATGAGATGATATGATTGTGTTTATGCATATGAGATGACCACAAGCCATGGTGTGAATGGGTGAGGGAAAATTTGGGGTGTTTACAGTAATCCTCGAAGCTTTTAAGCAAGAGGTATTATGTACTTGACTGATACTTTGAAGCAAGGTTAAGGTATTTTCATGGAAGTGTGTCTTCTGATTTGAATTTTTAAGTATATCACTGAGGTGATTGAGGGAGTGAGATAGCTTTCTCATATTTAGGAATTCCTAAGTAGAAGTTGCATTGGAAGTGATTAAGTGAGAAGACTGTAAACTGTAGGTGTTTGCTGAGAGTCTTTGAATTGATACTACATAGTGGATTTCCTTCCTGGCTTGCTAGCCCCCAGGGTAGATGAGTTGCATCGAACTAGGTTAACAATTTGAATGTGTTCTTTACTGCTTTTCTGTTTTATATATATTATGTAGTATTCTTGATGAATGTCAAACCAGATGTCTAAACATCCCGTAGGATAATTAGAAACTAGTATATCAGAATTGTATGATGCTGTTGTTTGCACCTTGCCATGTTTATCAAGTAACAGATCTGATGTCTCAATGTAGTATTCGACATCTGAGTCTATCATACCAGAATGTCAATTGGTATCAGAGCATGCATCTTAGTCTATTTCTGGATGAGATCCAAGTGGGATACTTTCAGGTTTATGGTCAAGGTGGAAGATCTTTTCTAAAAAGCTATTTGTTATGTGAATGGTACCTAGAAGTAGAGGATGGGTTATTCTGTTGTTGCAGCCTGGTGGTAAGTTGTTGTTGTAATGCCCCGATTCGATTATTTCCCGTTTTTGTTGAGTCTTTTATTTAAATTGAATGATAATTGTTTTAATGATGAGATTGGTGTGTTTATGTGATATGTTGATGTGTTATATTATTTTACCGTTTTTGAGAATTTTTGGGTAAATTAGATTGAAGGATATTTTAGACATTTGCTAATTAGTGATGAGTTAGAAATTAGGTAGAATTATATTTTGTGAGAAAAATGATATTTGATGAGGAAAATAGAATAGAAAGTTATAAGTTGTGAGAAAGAGAAAGAAAAGAGAGAATAGAAAGAAATAGAAGAGAAAGAAAAGGAGGAGAAGAGAAAAGAGGAGAAAAAGAGGAAAAGCTTGGATTTCTTCAAGATTGCTCCTAGTAATCGAAACAATCGAGTAAGGGTGTGAAATATTGTTATCTTAACATTGTGTGTGATTATGTATGTGTTAGATTGATTGGGTTTTTGTTTTGGAAGAGTTTAGAGAATGTTAAATTTTAGGGTTTTTGATGAAAATCTAAGAAATTGGTAGATTAATCGGTTAGAGCTTGATATAATCGAAGTATGATGTTGAATACATGTTAATGATCATGTTTATGGAAGTTTAGTGGAGTTCTGGAAGTGTTTGAGTGGACTGTTGCGCAACTGAGATGTTGCTGAAATCGCAGCTCTCGCTCAATGAGCAATCCCTCGCTCAGCGAGTTTTCCAGAGATTTTCTCGCTCAGCGAGCGAGCCTGTCGCTCAGCGAGCCTGGGGGTTTTTGGTTTGGTGTTTTTGATTCGTAACTTGAGTTTCGGTTATCCGTTTTTAGTGTTTTTTATATCGATTCGAAGCTAAAAACATGTAGAATCTATTGATGCTAAAATATGTAGTTTTTAGCTGACTTTTACCCAACTTTTCCGATAAAACATAATTGTGATTAGTGAAGGAATTATGGGATTGATTGTGGTATGGTGGCCGTTTGGTAAATAAATGCATTTCGTGAAGTGAATATGAATGCATGTTGATTTTGAATGATTCATTGCCGTTTGGTGTAATTAATATGAATGTGTGTAGTTTGTTTGTGATTGTATGAGATGAATGCATAATTATATTGTGAGTATGTATGCCTTTCCAAGAATGTTGTGTGTCATTTTGCATGTGAAGCATAATGTATGCATTCTTGTGTTGTGGGATTCTATGTGAATCCGTTGTAACATCGTGTACCCATGTGGGGTGTGAGCGATGATTACAACATGATTGTGTGTCAGTGTAGGGTGTAAGAAATCAGATTGTGTGTCCGTGTAGGGTGTGAGCAATCCATAAACATTGTGTTCCCATGTGGGGTGTGAGCAATGGGTGATTTATTCACAAATGATTGTGTACCCGTGTGGGGTGTGAGCAATCAGATTGTGTGCCCGTGTGGGGTGTGAGCAATCCATAAACATTGTGTGCCCATGTGGGGTGTGAGCAATGGGTGAACATCTTATTACCGACGGGGAGTTACTTTAGGTAACGAGCAATGGTTCCAATAGTTCCTGAGTGAACTTGAGATGATTGAGTCGGTACCGCACTGCATTTGCATAGAGTCGTGAGTCAGTCTCTATGATTTGCATTTATCATCTATAATTGAGAATTGGTGAATAAACATGAATAATGCATGTTTATGTGGAGTGATTGATATTGGCGAATAAACATGAATATATATGTTTATGTGAGATAATGTGAAATTGTGCATGATGAATATGCTAGTTTGTATATATACATTGTGATGTATATGTGTGATGAGAAATGAATTGTGGTGAGAATATGTATATGTGTACTTTTATGTTGAGATATATAATTATATGCATTGTTATTATGATAATATTTCTCATCCTTCTGCTGTTTTATGATGCTCTATGAGGCATTGCAGAGTAGGTCTGCTGGAGGTCTTTTTGTGAAGTGTGTCTTCATTCTTTTGGTCAGTCAACTCTGATATGTAGCACCGGGTAGCTAGGGTCGGCTTGATGCCTTTTGTGATACATTTTGTATATGTATTTTAGTGATGAATGTTTATGTAAACATGAATTATTGGTGAATCAAACTTGATGATATATATGTATAGAGGTTTGATGTTGTTTAATGTTCAGTTTCCGCTGTTATCTTAATGTTTTGATTATGGGTGTAAGGATTAAATCCTTCTGTTGCAAGTTACCCCGTTTGTTGCATATCTTTGAATGAGCAAGTGTTGGATGTTTTAATTTCACGTATAATGTGGCATGCCTCTTCTATACTATGTTTTAATTATACTCTGATGAAATTTTTAATATGTGCCTAGATGATTTAATTGATTATTTAGGGGTATAGAAAGGGGGTGTTACATTAAGTGGTATCAGAGCCAGTGTTCGAGTCAGTTGTGTAAGTCTTGTTGTTGTGATGGTTGAACTGTTGTTTACCATTGTTGTTGTTTTTGGAATAATCAGAATATGGCTGGTAGAAACGACAATGTGATGGCTACTTCTTTGGAAGCAATGGCTAAGGCGGTGCAGGGCGCGCCGAATGTGAATGCTAATGATGAGTTCAAGAAGAATCAACCACCGGTCTTCAAAGGAAGGTTTGATCCCGATGGTGCTCAGAATTGGTTGAAAGAGATTGAAAGAATCTTCAGAGTCATGGACTATGCTGAAGAGAGTAAGGTGAGGTTTGGATCTCACATGCTGAAGGAAGAAGCCGATGATCGGTGGGTCGGTAGAAGTCAAGCTCTTGAGGAAGATGATGAAGAGATAACTTGGGAAGTTTTTTGTACTGAGTTCTTGGGGAAGTATTACCCTGAGAGTGTGAAAGGGAAGAAAGAGATGGAATTCCTTGAACTGAAACAAGGTAGTATGTCACTGGTTGACTATACTGCTAAGTTTGTGGAGTTGGTTCAATTTCATCCTCTTTATGTTGCTGCTACTGCTGAGTTTTTGAAGTGTATTAAGTATGAGAATGGTTTGCGTCCTGAGATTAAGCAAGATGTGGGATATCAAAGAATAATAAGGTTTTCGGATTTGAAGGAATGTTGTAGAATGTTTGAGGAAGATAACAAAGCTCGTTCTACACATTACAAGAGTTTGAATGAGAGGAAAGGAAAGCAACAAGATAGAAGTGGACCTTATGTGACACCCACTGATAAGGGCAAGCATAGGGGAAACATTGATAAGAGATCTAGTGAAGGGAGTTCTGGTCCCGTTAAGTGTTACAAGTGTGGCGATTTGGGTCATAAGTCTTTTGAGTGTGGGAAGAACATAGTGAAATGTTCAAACTGTGGAGGCCTTGGACATGCTACTATCGAGTGTAGGAGGAATGTTGTAAAGTGTTTTAATTGTGGAGAAGTGGGTCACATTAGTACTAAGTGTACTAAGTCGAAGCAAGCTCAAGCGGGCGGAAAGGTGTTTGCATTAGCAGGGAAGGACACTACTGGTGCAGACCGTTTGATTAAAGGTATATGCTTTATTAATAGTACGCCTTTAGTTACTATTATTGATACGGGGGTGACTCATTCGTTCATTTCTCTTGAGTGTGCTAAGCGTTTGAATTTGTTTTTGACTTCTTGGGGTGGTGAGATGGTTATTGAAACTCCTGCTTCAGGGTCAGTAACTACTTCCTTGATGTGTGTAAGTTGTTCTTTGACCATGTATGGTAAAGATTTTGTTATGGATTTAGTTTGTTTGCCGTTGGAGGGTTTGGACGTAAACTTGGGTATGAACTGGTTACAATTTAATCGAGTTCATATAGATTGCTATCATAAGTTAGTAACGTTTCCTTCTTTGGACGATGATGAAGATGAGAGTTTGCTATCCACGAAAGAGTTGAAGAAACTTTTAGTGGACGAAGCTTAATTGTTTGGTTTGTTTGCATCATTGTCGGTGGAGAGCGGAGTGGAGCTCAGTGGGTTCCCAGTGGTGTGTGACTTTCCAGAAGTGTTTCCGGAGGATATTAAGGATGTACCGCCGGAAAGAGAAGTTGAGTTTTCTATTGATTTAGTTTTGGGTACTAGACCGATTTCGATGGCACCGTATCGTATGTCAGCTTCAGAGTTGGTAGAGTTGAAGAAGCAATTGAATGACTTGTTGGACAAGAGATTTATTAGGTCGAGTGTTTCTCCTTGGGGTGCTCCGGTATTATTGGTAAGGAAGAAGGATGGGAGTATGCGGTTATGCATTGATTATCGACAGTTAAACAAGGTGACAATTAAGAACAAGTATCCGCTTCCAAGAATCGATGATTTGATGGACCAATTGGTTGGTGCGCATGTTTTAAGTAAGATTGATTTGAGATCAGGATATCACCAGATTCGTGTGAAGAAAGAGGATATTCAAAAGACGGCTTTTAGGACACGGTACGACTTTTAGTTCTTGTAGACTTAGGATTGAGTCTAGTTTTAGGTCCTAGAGCATTAGGATTGAATTATGGTGTGAGTTTGCTTTATTATTTTCAATAAAATGCAATACTAACCTTTGTTTTGTAGGGAGGTTGAGGTATGTTTCCTTACATCTTATCCTTTTATTTTTATGCGTTTAGCATGCGTTTAATTTTCTTTACCTTCCATATGTGTGTTTGGTAGATTTTCCCCTTTCTCTAGAATCAACTTAACTTCCTTAGGAAGTAAGTTGCATTTTATTTCCTTTTCTTTTCCTTTATTCTGTTAGGATTAGAAAACCTTATAAACCCTTAGGACCTCCTTTTGTATATAATAAATGACTTAGGGTTGTGTCTTAGTCCCCCTTAGTTTTTCCCTTTTGCAATTTGAGTCCTCTTCTCTCATCTGCAAACAAAAATCCGAAAGACACTTGATAAAGGATGGAAGTAGTCTTGTGTGTATAGCCTTATTCCATGGGGCACTCATATTCATTCCATATTGGAATAATGTGGGCTTGTCTAGCATATGTACAAGTCTGATCATGAGACTATCTTCACAAAGAAAACATAAAAGAAATTTCTTCAAAAGCTACAAAAACATGTAATAAGTTCAACAAGCTAGTGAACTTAGACCCTAATCCTTGGAAACAAGTCTTGGATAAATTCTCCTTACTTGGTGTGCTTGTTCTACTATTCCATCTTGGAATGTAGTAACAAGTACACATTCCATGGAAAAGAGTTTGAATTCACTTCCTTGTGTCAAATTCATAGAAAACTCTTAAAAAGCAAACAAAAAAAAAGTGACTTTCCTGAGGGAATTCTCTTCTCATCTCACTCACTTTTAACGCGAACTTGCAACGACTTGTTTTGCATGCAAGACGGTAAACACACTCGTACCAGACGAGCCTGTAACACCTGAGCATAGACATACGCAATTCCAGTGCATAAAAAACACAAACAAATAGTTCCCACCTTAGTTAGGCGAACTACGTCGACTCTGATCCTCATTTTCCCGATGAGGTACGTAGGCAGCGGGGTAGAGCCTGTTCGAGCACATTCTTTATTTTCCCTACATTTTCCCCATTCTTTCTTTTTGTTCTCTTTTTTCAAGTTCCTTTCTCATCTCTCATTTCTATTCCAGTCAGCGGTATTTCAGCAACATTTTATTTCTCACCCTTTGAAACAGACAAACAAACATAGATCCTGTCAGGTACGGCGGATGGTCTGGGGTGCTAATACCTTCACAGATCGTAACCGACTCCCGAACCCAGATCTTTGGTTCACAGGATCTTGTCCTTTCCTTCTTCCTCAGGTTTGTGCAACATTACCTTTCCCATTCATTCGGGATAAAAATGCCTGGCTGGCGACTCTACCTTTTCCACGCCACTTTCGCGTTTGTACTAGGATGAAAATCCCGGGAGCGACAGCTGGCGACTCTGCTGGGGATGAGACCCAGAATCTCTGGTTTCCCTCGTAGAGTTAATCCTAACGCCTGTTTGTTTCTGTTTCGTTGGGTGTTTACCTGCTTGTTGTTGTGTGCTTTAGTTTAGCTTTGTTATTTTCATTTACAGTTTTACTTTACAACTTTACTTTACAACATTTATTCACTACTTTCAGTATTTATTTTCATGCATCATATGTATATACTGGACTGTCTGGTTGTGTTGGTTTCCTTTTTTTCTGTGGGATGGGGTTACTGTGAGATAAGCTCGGAACCGGGGCTCGAGTGCACCCTAGGACTTAGAGTGGTTCCACTTTGGCTTCATGGAATCTTGCTATGTTGGTAGTAGTGAGTTCCACACCCAGACTTGCGACCGTCTTGGGAATATATTGATACCAGAATCTTTCTGGGGAAATATACGACCTTGATAGTTATGTGCATTTGGGGACCGATCATTGAGAACCTTTGTGGAAACATCCCTCTCCAGTGATGACAGTGGAAGACCACATTTGTTGGCAAACCCACTCGCATCCGAGGCCCCACTGGGAACTCACATAGGATGGCCTGGTTCTCTCATAGGAATCCAGTTAAGGCAAAATGTTCGTATGACGATAGTATTGTACCTTTCAGGATGAATGTACTATCGTTTCTCGATTCAGTGCTTGAAGCTGGGGACTTATGAGGGATGCTTGTTTCCTTGGACTCAGCTGAGACCTCCCTGAGTAGTACATAATGCCAACCCGATTCCCTGATTTGGTCATGAGCCATTTCTCTGAGATGGTGAACGTATTATTGCTGCTCAGCTTTGAGAGTCTGTGATGTTTGTCCCGAGTAGCACACCTGTGAGATTGGGAGGGGTTTACAGGTTTGCAAGAACCCTAAAACTTCCAACATACCCACTTTTCCAGTACCGTTCAATATTGTGATCTGGTTCTTTGGTTCCATGGTTCCAAAATCTGGGATTCTTATTCAGAAGGGTTGTCACTATGATTGTGACCCCGCACAGACACATGATTATATGCATGGCACATCACATACATGTCACCAGTCACATACCTCACATTTCACAAACATCATGACATCTTTAATCATATGTGTTATTTTTATTCTCAGGGTTCATATTACTCCCAATTCACGGTCACATTGCCACTTCAAGATGGAATCTCTAAGGAAGAAGAATGTTCACTACACTTTCCCGCAACCAGAGACAGAGGGTATTCAGAAGTTGATCAGCCTAATGAATGAAAAAGTTATGGATGACTTCAGGAGAGAGTATGGAAATATCTTGGAATGACTTCAGGACAAAGTTATGTGAATATCTTGGAAGAGGTTTCCAGCATCCTGAAGGTTCCCGTAAGAGAAGGTGTGCCTTGCTATGCTTCAGAGAGGGTCCCTCCTTATGAAGACATATCCATTTCCTATCATTTAAGCATGCTCAGAGTCAAGATGGGGCTAGAGGCTAACAAGAGCAAGGGGATTTCCTTGGATTTTCTCATCACGGAAGCTCATGTCATGGCATTGGGAAACAAGTGGGCATAATTCAGGGCATTGCTAGTTATGATGATATATGGGATAAGTTTATTCCCAGGAGAAAGGGTTAATCAGCATGAAGGCTATTACCATCTTTTTCAAGAGAAACCCAGTGCCTACATTTCTAGGTGATTTCTGTTATGGGGTCCATTACTGGAATGAGAAGAGAAAAGGGTATTTGAATTGTTGTAATCCTTTGTTTGCTGACTAGTTTGTAAGGTAACTCCCAAAATCAGGACCTTTCCAAGACTTGAAACAAGCTTGGAAGTGGTCCAAAATATTGATGGGCTTAACCACAAACGACATATCTTGGGGAGTGCAATAGAGACCTGATAGGCAAGGAGGTCAAGGCTAGTTGTGGCACTTTCCCTAATGTACCCTTGTTGGGAAGGAAAGGGGGAATAAACGGCAATCCTTTGTTGTCCAGAAAATAATTTGGTTACCCTCTAAAGGTTCCACCATTAGCTGAAGAGGTAGTTTAGTCATTGTATTTCTCGACCGAAGGAAATATGGAGTTGTGTTTACAGGTAGCCCAAGCTTGGGAGGTTAGGATAAGTAAAGGAAAGAAATATTTTGGGAAGGTGGACCCAAAAACATATGATCCTTTTGCTACATGGTTGAAAGATCGTGTAGAAGTATTACTTCTCCCATTCTCTCTAGAGTCCCCTTTATACCCTAAAGAGAAGTCGCCCTTGGATTCAGTACCTCTCAAAGACCACCAGAGATTGGAGGCCTTGGTTAAACAACTTAGAATGGAAAATCAAGAGGCCAACAATTCGTGACAAAAGTTGATGATTCAGAATCAAAAATTGGAAGAGAGAGCTCACCAGGCTGAAGAGATGGCCAGGCTCAAGCAGCATGACTTCCATGAGAGAGAACTCTACTTCAAGAAAAAAAGGTTAACTGAAACTCACAAGGCGAGATAGCGCCGGAAAGATAAGAAAGCTCTGGTTGAAGCTAATGAAGCTATAACCTTAAGGCAGGAGAAATGGGAATATAATCTGAAGAAGCAGAAGGAGTTGGAAGCCAAATACAAACTGGAGATCAAAGGTCTTCAGTACTCTTTAGCTGAACAAGGAGAGCTTCTCCAAAAGGCTCACTACCAACAAAAGGATTATCTTCAGGATATGGAAAAGAGTCAACAAACAGGGGAAAACACTCAGAAGGAAATAGAGGAGTTAAAGCTTCGGGATGATGTTAAAAAGATCAAGACCGAGTCAAATGCAAGCAAAGACAGTGAGAAGGTGTTCTTACAGCAAATTGAGGATTTGCATGCCTCTTCGGAGCCAGATCACCCAGACATAGCCCAGTTGCTCCAAGGTGTCAAGCGCCTTAGCCAGAGGTTGCAAGACATAGAACTTTATAGGGTTTAGTCTCGTGATCGTGTATCTGGATTACCCACAGGCCTGTTGTGGGATTCCCTTTTATTGATGTACTTTGGCTCTTTTCTGATGTATGAACTGGTACCCTTTGGGGACTTTGTTGTTTCAGATTTCAGTTTATATGATTGACTTGTCTTGAATCTCTGATTGTTATCTTTTGCACAAACACGGGATAATAAATGATAATTCTTCACATCTAAATATCACACGAGGTATTCATCCAAAGGCTATTCTATTAATACCGGAACGGGAAAGTAAAACAGAACCCTTGAGGATAAAAGGAACACAACATTGCATGCATTCATATCATGTGCATTTTCTTTATTTTTGCAGGTTGTTCAGGCTACTTAACTTATCCATTTTCAGAGAAAGATTGCGAGAGTAGCCAAGACCCGCCATCCCAGACAAAGCATTCCTCACTGGTATGCTACCCGTAACAACCAGAGAAACATCATGGATATTATGCAGACAGAACTCAATGAACTTCACACCCGAATAGGAGAGTTTATGGCTATGATGCAGGGCATGGCCCTAGGACAGCAAGAGCTGAGAAGTGCTATCTAGAGGCTTACTCCTCCCCAAACTGACCCTCTAGTGGTTACTCCAGATGTCCAAGGAAATCCTCCTAACAACAATAGAGGAGACGAAACTCCGGGTCCAGAAACTGACACACCTACTCTTATTCCTGTGGAAGATCGCCAGGAGGATCAGTTCCCTCCTATCAACGATGATATGGGTTTTGGCACGAGTGGAAACTTTCAGGATTTCCAGTTGCTGGCCAAGAAGGCCAGGGCCCTTGAATGTAGGGACACTCTTGGGATTGATGTATCTGATATGAGTTTGGTCTCCGGAATAGTCATCCCTCCTAAATTCAGACCTCCAAGCTTTGATAAGTACAATGCCAATTCCTGCCCCAAGACACATTTATAGGCTTTTTATCGTAAGATAGCCGCTCCCACTAAAGATGAAAAACTCTGGATGTATTACTTCCAAGACAACCTCTCTAGGGGCTCACTGGAGTGGTATATGAAGTTAGAAAAGAATTTTGTCCGAAACTGGAAAGAGCTTGGGGAGGCCTTCCTTAAGCAGTATTAGTACAATATTGATATGGCACCCAGCCGTACTCAACTCCAGATTTTATCGCAGAAGAACTTAGAAAGCTTCAAGGATTATGCTCAAAGATGGCGTGAGGTTGCCGTCAAAGTACAACCACCTTTGCTGGAGAGAGAAATGGTGGATCTTTTCATGGATACCCTTCCAGGGCATTTCATGGAAAGATTAGCAGGATGTTCATCTAGTGGTTTTTCGGACATTATCCTGACGGGTGAAAGAATAGAAAGTTGGATGAAGCAAGGCAAAATCCCGAATAAAGATGCGTCAACCTCCAATGTGAAGAGGCCATTTGTGAAGCACCGAGAAGGGAAAACCGGGGTTGTGTACACTCCGAAGAGAAAAGGAAACCGGAATATGTATCATCAAGTAGCTCCTGTCATCATTGCTGCTCCATCAAACCAACCACAAGTTTAGCAACAACAACATCAACCAAACTACCAACAATAAAGGGCCCCCCGTTCATATTATCCTCCCAAACCGAGGGATAGACAGTTTGAGATGCCACCCATGTCCTATTCCTAGCTCCTCCAGAATCTCCTACAACTGCAGATGATCCAGCTAAGGACCCTACAACCTCCAAGACCGGGACAAAACCCTGAGGGGTATGATGCCAACGCTCACTGTGGTTTCCATTCTGGGGCCCCGGGTCACATCATAGAGAATTGTAAAGCGCTGAAGCACGCTTTCTAGGACTTGATTAACTCCAAGGCAATCCATTTCGCTCTTACTCCAAATGTAATCCAAAATCCTATGCCTCCCCATGGAAGGACTGTGGGGGATATTGATAGCGGTGAAGGTTTGAATTTGGTATCCGATGTCAATGATTTGAAAACTCCACTGATGGCAATTAAAGCTTGATTGACCTAAAAGGACATGTTCCCGGGTTGTGGAGTAAATTGGCTAGATTGTGTTAGTTTCCTTGACAGTTGCGATCAACATAGATCGGGGATACAGAAAATGATCAATGAAGGAAATATACAGTTCGATAAAGTTGTGAAGAGTGATGATATATCAACTGTTACAATTTATTACAACCCGACACAGGTTCCTGCCGTAGCAAGAGTGGCACCCATAACCATTACCACTGTTGGACCTGTCCCATACCAGAGCGACAAAGCCATTCCTTGGAATTATAGGGGTGAAGTGTACTATAATGGCCAAAAACAAGACATAGCTGCGTCCAGTTCCTCCCCATGTCAAATTGAAAATGTTGGAATCGGAGGGTTCACCAGAAGCGGTAGGTTATTCGCGCCAGAAACTCTGAGGGGTAATGCATTGCCACCAAAAGATATTGTCGAGGCTCAAGCGAAAGCCAGGGGAAAACAACCCATGACTAATGATACGCATGCACCTACAGCCGATCCTGACATCACTTATGATAAAGATGCGGAGGAATTTTTAAGAATCATCAAGAAAAGTGACTACAAGATCGTAGACCACTTACAACAAACTTCCTCGAAGATCTCGATCTTATCCTTATTAATGTGTTCGGATTCGCATAGGAAAGCCCTATTGAAGATTCTGAACAACACGTATGTACCGTAGGATATATCGGTAAATCAGTTGGAAGCAGTGGTGTCGAGTGTCAACTCTAGCCATGGCTTGGACTTCACAGATATGGATTTAACATCCGAGGGACGTAGTCACAACCTTGCCTTGCATATCTCCATGGAATGCAAAGGGGTTGTCCTCTCCCACGTGTTGGTGGACACAGGGTCGTCATTAAATGTGCTTCCTAAGAAAGCCCTCATGAAGTTGAATTATAATGGGGTTGTGCTAAGGCCAAGCAAATTGGTCGTACCGGCTTTCGATGGTTCAAGGAGGTTAGTATTCGGGGAAGTGGAGTTACCTATCTAGGTGAGACCACAAGTCTTCAATGCTACTTTCTACGTTATGGACATTCAGCCGGCTTATATTTGTTTGTTGGGGAGACCATGGATCCATTCAGCAGGGGCAGTATATTCCACCCTTCATCAAAAGTTAAAGTTCGTGTGGGAAGGGAAAATTGTAACAGTGTCAGGAGAAGAAGACATCTTCATCAATCACCTAGCCTCATTCAAATACATGGAAATGGATGGAGAAATCGTTGAGACTCCCTGCCAAGCTTTTGAGCCCATCAAGTCTGAGAATGTGTCATAATCATCTGCTGAATCTGAAGACCCAAAGAAAGGAGCTTCTATAGTTTCTTATAAACATGCCTTAGAGGTGGTAGAGTCAGGTGCGAAGGAAGGCTGGGGCAAGACCATTGAGATCCCAGAAAAGAAAGACATGTATGGATTTGGCTACCAGCCTGGTCAGTCAATGCATGGACAAAGTGCTAGAGGTCGGAAAGGCCCAATCACATTAACCAGTGTTGGGTGGGTCGATCATGGAAACATCTGTGCTGCACAAGAGGATATGATAGACAGTGGCTGCAATATTGATGAGTGGGTTAAGCCTTGTGCTCTGGGGACACAACTCAACAACTGGTCGGCAGAAAAGTTCATCTTTGTCACTCGAGTTGAAGAGTAATAGTTTTTATGTTTTATTTTCCTGTATACAACCCTTACGCCTTACCCGGGGCGTAGTGGATCATTGTAAAGGTTCTTTTGTTCATAATTTGATTTCATAATCATCAATAAAGCGTACATTTTTGCATTCATGACATGTTGTTCCCTGTCTTTCATTTTCATTTTTTTTGTTTTGTTTTCAAAAATAAATGGCAATATTTTCATGGCTTAAACCACTTCTAAAATCTAGCATGAATCATCATTCATGCAGATGCTCATCCTCGGGTCTCGTCAATGATGACCTTGCTATGGCTCAGTATGACTTCGACAATCTGATTTACCTAGCCGACGAGGAAGGTGAAGAAGATTATGAACTGCCCGAAGAGCTAGCCAGGTTGCTTAAACGAGAGGAGAAGATGATTCAGCTACATGAGGAGGCTATTAAAGTGATAATTCTGGGTACTGAAGAAGACAAGAGAGAGATAAAGATCGGAGTTACATTAGAAGAATCTATCAAGAGTCGTTTGATTGCCATGCTTCGAGAATATGTTGATGTCTTCGCCTGGTCTTATCAAGACATGCCTGGATTAAACACTGACATTGTGATGCATAAACTACCTCTCAGGGAAGAGTGCCCACGTGTAAAGAAAAGTTGAGATGTACACGCCCTGACATGGCCATCAAAATTAAAGATGAGGTGCAGAAACAGTTTGACGTCGGATTCTTGGTTGTAACAAGTTATCCCCCATGGGTCGTAAATATTGTACCAGTCCCTAAAAAGGATGGTAAGGTCAGAATGTGAGTGAACTATAGGTATTTGAATCGGTCCAGCCCTAAAGATGATTTCCCTTTGCCTCACATTGACGTGCTAGTTGACAACACCACTCAGCTTTCCGTATTCTCCTTCATGGATGGCTTCTCGGGCTATAATCATATTAAAATGGCGCCAGAGGACATGGAAAAGACTACGTTCATTACGCCCCGGGGCACCTTCTGTTATAAAGTAATCCCGTTTGGTTTGAAAAATGTCGGTGCAACCTACCAACGTGCAATGGTGACACTATTCCATGATATGATTCATCATGAGATTGAGGTCTACGTGGATGACATGATTGCAAAGTCACAGACAGAAGAAGAGCATCTAATCAACTTAGCCAAACTATTTGACAGGCTTCGGAAGTTTAGATTGAGGTTGAACCCGAACAAATGCACCTTCGGGGTGCGTCCGGTAAGCTGATGGGCTTCATTGTCAGTGAACGGGGAATTGAGGTTGACCCTGCGAAAGTAAAAGCCATCCAAGAGATGCCTGAACCAAGAACTGAAAAAGAAGTACGCGGTTTCTTAGAGAGGTTGAACTACATTGTAAGGTTCATCTAACACCTAACAGCCACATGTGAACATATTTTCAAGCTTCTGAGGAAGAATCAGGCCGTCGAATGGAATGATGACTGCCAATAGGCCTTTGATCGAATCAAGGAGTACTTGCAAGAACCTTTGATTCTCATGCCTCCAGTGCCAGGGAGACCTCTATTCATGTACCTCACCGTACTCGAAGGATCAATGGGATGTGTGCTAGGTCAGCAAGACGAGTCTGGTCGAAAAAAGCATGCCATTTATTACCTTAGCAAAAAGTTTACCGATTGTGAGACATGCTACTCACTACTCGAGAAAACTTGTTGTGCTTTGGCATGGGTTGCTCGTCGGCTAAGACAGTACATGCTGACTCACACCACTTTCCTAATTTCCAAGATGGACCCTGTAAAGTACATCTTCGAGAAGCCGGCTCTGACAGAAAGGGTAACCTGATGGCAGATGATCCTAGCGGAATATGATATCCAGTACATTTCACAAAAAGCAATCAAAGGAAGTGTATTATCGGAGTAACTAGCCCAGCAGCCAATTGGCGATTATCCGCCTATGAGGTTCAAGTTTCCGGATGAGGACATCATGTTCCTCAAGTCGAAAGACTGTGAAGAACCGCTTCCGGAGGAGGGGCTGGATCCCGAATCCAAATGGAAATTGATGTTTGACGGAGCTGTGAACATGAATGGTAGTGAAGTAGGTGTTGTCCTTACCTCACCAGAGGGGGTACACATGCCTTTCACTACTCGGTTGACATTCGAGTGCACCGATAATGAAGCTGAGTATGAAGCCTGCATAATGGGTATCGAAGAAGCAATCGGTATGAGGATCAAGAACCTTGAGATCTTCAGTGATTCTACTCTGGTTATCAACCAGGTTAATGGCAAGTGGCTAGTTCATCAACCTCACTTGGCTCCATACAGGGATTACACTAGGAGGTTTTTAACTTTCTTCACCAAAGTCAAATTGCAATATATACCTCGAGATGAGAACCAATTTGCTGATGCTTTGGCAACTCTATCTTCCATGATCAAAGTGCATCAAGAGAACTACGTGCCTCGAATCGATATATCTCATCTCAAAAGACATGCCAATGTGTTCGCAGTTGACGATGTTGAGGATAGCAAGCCTTGTTATTATGATATCAAGCAATTTCTAAAGACTCAGGAGTACCCAACTGGGGCATCCAGTAAGGACAAGAAGACTCTCAGGAGGCTAGCAGGCGGGTTCTTCTTGAATCAAGATGATGTACTATACAAACGAAACTTTGACATGGTCTACTCAGATGCGTGGATAGACACGAAGCAGACCTGATGATGCAAGAAGTTCACGAAGGCTCCTTCGGTACCCATGCTGGAGGGCATGTTATGGCAAAGAAACTTCTCAGATCAGGATATTATTGGATCACTATGGAATCCGATTGCTGTAAATATTCCTGCAAATGCCAAAAGTTCCAGATCTATGCTGATAAGGTCCATGTACCTCCAAATCCATTGAGCGTCATGTCTTCACCTTGGCCATTCGCCATGTGGGGAATTGACATGATTGGCAAGATTGAGCCAACAACTTCCAATGGTCACCGCTTCATCCTGGTTGCTATGGACTACTTCACAAAGTGGGTCGAAGCAACATCTTATGCTAATGTTACAAAGCAATTGGTCACTCGATTTATCAAAAGAGATATCATTTTCTGGTATGGAATTCTCGAGAGGATCATTACTGATAATGGTTCTAACCTCAATAACAAGATGATGGCTGATTTGTGTCGAGATTTCAAAATAGAGCATCACAACTCTTCACCGTATCGCCCGAAGATGAATGGCACCGTCGAGGCGGCCAACAAGAATATCAAGAAAATCGTTCAGAAGATGGTTGTGACATATAAGGATTGGCATGAGATGCAACCGTTTGCACTACATGGCTATTGAACGTCTGTGCGTACCTCGATAGGGGCAACCCTGTTCTCACTGGTGTACGGTATAGAGGTAGTCCTACCGGTTGAAGTTGAGATCCCCTCATTAAGGATAATGATGGATGTCAAGTTGGATGAAGCCGAATGGCTCCGAGCCAAGTACAACCAATTGAGCCTCATCAAAGAAAAACGCCTAACAGATGTATGCCATGGACAGTTATATCCAAGGCGAATGAAATAGGCTTTCGACAAGAAAGTACGGCCTCAACACTATATACCAGGTGACTTGGTGTTGAAAAGGATTCTTCCTCCTCTCAATGATCACAGGATCAAGTGGACACCCAATTATGAAGGCCCATTCGTGGTTAAAAAGGTCTTCTCGGGAAGAGCCTTGATGTTAACGACCATGGATGGCGAAGACTTCCAATCCTCTGTCAATGCAGACGCAGTAAGAAAATACTTCGTGTAAAAAGACCCGCTGGATAAAAACAAAATAAAGATCCAGGAAAAAAAAGGGCATTCTGGCGAGCCAAAAAACAGAATAAAGGGCTCGGGTAAAAATTAGGGAAATATTTGAAAGAATGTACACCCGCTGAGCTGAAAAACCACATTGGACAGCTCAGGCAAAAAGGGGTATCCCGGTGGATTGAAAACCCGAGAAGGCGATCCGTGCAAAAGAGGTACTAACACGAACGACTGCAGTCTGCGAGGTTTGTGATCCATTTGCAACCAAGGGCATCATAAGGGCTGAAGACCGATTCAATAACTTTCCCCAAAGGCGAAGCAAGCGGAAAGTCATGAAGATATACAAGTCATAGTCGGGTCGGAGCTTGATGGAATCCATTCTTCACATTGCCAATAGGATAGTCTGTTTTCCTTTTTGGGCAATTTCCTCTTTCCAGGGATTTCTTCACGATGTATTTCCTATTCAGGGCCATTTTCCAATTAATAAAATTCAATTTCAGTCAAATTTGTGTCCATATGTTTATGTTTTTATTTTCACATAACACTGATTGATTGCAAAAAAACGTCCAGCAAATTATGATAAAGGTTGCATTATGAACATTTGAATGCTTTCTAACCCATGCAGGAGGACAAAAACATTTAATGCAACTCCAAAGCGTTGAGTGACCAGGATGGTGATTCGGACCATAAGCTCGGGGCATGCAGGCCAGACTAACTCTTAATGTTGTATGCGCTATCAGTTGTGTTTGTGTAGGTGCAGGTACATGTGTTGCTAGCAAAGCCCTAACAGATCCTTAAGAAGCCTCCAGCAGGTTCTTTGAACGGATGTCCTCGACAACACCTTTTCTTTGATAATCCTTAGTAGAGTGAAGACTGATAGGTTCCCCAAGCAGATATGACCTTCCAGCAAAGGAGCGCTCCCCAGAAGCACAAGGAATTCCTTCATCATCAGCTGTCATACCCCAAATTTGTCCTACCTTCATATTTACTTTTATTGGTTTTTTTTATTTATTAACCCTTATTCAAAATTAAAAAATATTGTTTCCTTCATGTTGTCATTAAGACTAAGGTTCTTGCAAGGATGAGTTAAGGTTTGTTCAAGACCAAGTCGAGTGTGAGTCTAGTTGTTGGTAGATTGTTTCAACACTGGGGGTTATTGGCATTTGAATTAGATGATTTCTCGTGGTCACAAGTCAATACTTGATTCATTTTTTTTTTGCCATTTGGAAGTCATTGGGCTGCTTCTAAAAATGTGTTTGAAGTTGGGCTACCTCTAAAGAGTGAGTTCCTAGCGCTCAAGTTATGTTTCCAAGTTTTACCTCAAACGAGGCTGCACTATCAAGTTTTAAGATGGTTTTGGGGTGAGGTTTCTTGAAGTTCAAAATAATTGACTAGGGTGTTCTAGTTCATTTTCTCAGTTAATTGGTTGCATTAGTTGTTAAGGTTGGCTTTTGTCCAAATAAAAGTTTGATTGAAGGATCGACAAGTGAGGAATTAAAATGCACAAGCCAAAGAAGTGGTATTCTTTCAAGAAGCATTGTTCTACCAAGTGGCAACCTTACAATTATTTTGGATGTTTAATAAAAAGTGCATGTACAAGTAAAATCATGTTGACATTCAAAAGGTCATTTCGAGACAACTTGAGGATATGGATTTAATAGTTGTTCAAGCAGCTTTAAATGTTGACAGTTTACAAAATAAAGGCTAAGCTTCCAGTAACAGATTTAAAGTTACAAACGGCGATATGATATTCATTAAAACGACGAGATGCAAGGCTTATTTGAAGTTGATGATTATCAGTACTTGTACAGGTTTATTTCCAGCCAAGGATGCAGATATTTTTGCAAGGTCCTCGCCATCCATATCTAAGTTCGTAACAGGTGGTGCATCAATTCATGTTAGTCAAAAACCGCAAGGGTGAAACAATGTCAATAAAAAAGCGCAGCACGCATCTGCTCCATAACAGACTGCATAACAGGTACCCGGGCTTTAATTTCCAGCTCCCGAGAAGTCTATAACCAGCTGCACAAACAAACTGTCATATGAGCAGGAATTAGTACCAAATTCCAAAGCGCATAGCAGGACAAACATTTAAAAGTCAACAGAGTGTGAATATGTGTGTGCATTGCATTTTCGCGGCAGCCAGTAATACTTACCGTTTGCAAACACCACTGTATCCTTCAGCAACAAGTTGCATCACCAAAGAATCACTAAGCCACCATGCTCATCCTTTTCGTGCCTTCATCCATTCCTCATGATTAAAACTCAGGACCAATAACCTGCAGAATGCCAAACAATACTCAAATAATGCACAAGGTTACAAAATAACAACAAAATACCAGAATACTGCAACAGAACCAACAAGAACATTTTCACAACTTTGGTCATTCATCAGGACACCATCCATAGCATTCAAACTTTCTGAGCAAAGCATTAAGGAGCAGCAACAATTTTCACATGAGCAACACAGCAACAATTAGTACCAGGTTATACAAACCAATACAAAAGCAAAAAGGGAGATTTGTCACAAGACCAAAGATGGTGTTTGCTATTTGACCTGGAAACCAAATAAGGACACCTGAATTTTAATGACAGTTTGACACTAACTGATACATTATGCAAAAGCTTGACAAAGATGGCCTTACATTAAACGCCACGGTTGACATTAGCTTACAGTCACGATAGAGACTCCTCAGCAGGAAATAGGTATTGCTAACAATAGAATACAAGATGTTGATGCAGCAAATGACAGTTTAGCTCCTTTATAGCGGCGGCTTCACAATCCAGTTTATCCGGCAAAAGGAACGAAGCTGAAAAGAATAAAGGACACCCCTGAAACAAAACAAAATTGTTTCGTCAATCAGTTAAGAACACTCCAGTAGATGGAGCTATGTCTCTTGAGAAATTTCAAGGGCTGGTATACTTAACTGCAGTAACAATGCCTGCTAAAGCAATAGAGCTTTATTTGGACACAAGAAGGTTAATTGAGGAACAAGTTAAGAGTTACAAAGCCATACACAGACAAATTCCTTCCAGATTTTCTTCCTTAGGAGAAATATGTGATCATACCTGTTCTAGATCCCAATGAAACATTGATTCACTACATTTGGGCACGAGATACAGGCTGGCAGACTTTTAAAAGACCTGGAGTTGATGTTGTCTCAGAACATCTAGTTCAGCTCTATGAAATAAGTTGTGTATACAGATGAACAAAATATGTTTGTAGACCCTGTTATAGAGAGGCTGGATCCCAAGCACTGCATTAGGTACAGGCTATCAAGACTTGCTACTAAGTATCAAGGATGGGAAACACTATAGAGACCTTACAAAACTAAACAGGAACCCTGCAAAAGATTAGCCACATGAAAAATAAGCATAATCTCAAACATTGAAGAATATGAGTATCAAATGCATAAAAAAAGAGCAAGGTGAAGATGAGCAAATGGAATTATCAAACAATGTACCACTGGTCAAAAGAAGTCAGCAGATCGCAAGGTTTCTAGAGGGTCATAACAGTTGGTTATTGGTCATGCTAATGAGTCTTGCAAAACAAGGTCTATCTTTAAAGCCTTATCGCACGCCAAATTCAGTGTGTACCTAAAAAAGAAGAAGATTGAAAGTCATTACATCAGGGATTTAATTTGAAGAATCACACAAGTCACCATGGAAACGAGTACGTTACACATAGAAGAGCATGATCACAACAGACACATAATGTACCTTACTTCCAGCTCAGGTCGCAATTTCATGAATCCAAATTGTCACTTTCAGATATCTTTATCTGATTTATTATAGTCACCATTTGTTTCTTCATTCGCTTCAGCTCTGAGCTTGGTGATAGAATCCTCCCAAGGATGTACATGAAAGAAAGAAAAATTGAATAACAGGGCAAGTTAAAAGTCAAGCAGTTTCGAAATGTATAAACCGTAAAAAAAACTGAGTTTACCACAGTCAAAATTCAGAGCAAGTTCACAAGGGTCCACTGAAAGTTTCAGAAAGTTGCTACAGACAAAAACGATTTGTGACTCACCTCTTTTGGTCCCCACAAAGAATGCCTGCAGCAGAAGAATATTGTACAAATCACAACGGCATGAAAAATTCACAACTGAATCTCACGTATCTCTCACGTACCAGAAGAGAATTCTCAAATTTTCACACGTACCAACATTCCTCAAACTTCTTATAAAACCTCTCCAATCATTGGCACAAAGAGGAGACACCTGAAAAAACCCTACGCATAGAAAACCCTAAGAAAAAAGAAGCCATTACCTCTCTCAAACCCTTCACGAATTCGCGGCAACCAAAATGCCATCACCACTCACCTCCAACCCGCAACCAAACTATGAATCGCACTAACCATTGCCACTGCCTTTTGTTCTCACCGAGACGAACCTCAACTCAAATCACCACCATCTCTCAGAACACATAACTCGCAAAACGGGAACCACATCACCCTTCCGCGAATCATCGCAAACCGACGCGTCCGTCACCACCTTCATCACCCACCTTCACCTAATCCAAAACGTAAATCGAAAAGCCAGCACAAATCGTTCAATCCGAAACCTCACCGCCGTCACCCTCTGTCAAACTCGAAACCCCTCAAACTATCTTCGACAACCCAGAACGTCGTGAGAGCCGCCGTTCACCGACCACCACCAAAGCGCGGAGAGAGATCTTGAAACAGAGAGAAGCTGAAGCAGAGAGAGGCTGAGACGGTGAGGCCATGAAGAGGGGTCGTGAGAGTTTGGAATTTGAAATTGAAAGAAGAGAGTGAACCGTGAATTCGTGTTGTTCGCTTGAGGGTGAGCTTCGGGTGCCTTTCTGAGTTTTTTTTCTAAAATCGATTTGTTTCTTGTGTGTGCTGAATCCTTTTCTAAAAATTGGATTTATGTTGTTTCTTTGTTTTTAAGTTTATTTTATTTATTCTATTTTTTTTTTACTTTATCTTTAGAAGTTGATTTTGATTTTGGGTCCTTAAAGCCTAATTAATTTCCCAATAAACACCACAAATCCAGCTTATACCCTCTCATTTATATATTTTTTTGTTTGTTTTTTTAATGATTTACCTTTTTTCCATCCTGATAGGCCAAGCCCACGCTCGTTTTTTTTCTTTTCCTGTTCACACTACCAGATCGCATTTCACACTCTCTTAGTATCTTTTATTTTGTAGTTATGATTAGATGAATGGTTTCTCTTATGTTACTACTATAGTAGGTCATATTTCATTTTTATTTTATTTTATTATTTTAGAGCCGATGATATAGTAAAAGGCCGTTTTTCGCCCGATTACATTTAATCGGTGATGAGCGGTCAATATGAGGCCCTCTTTTTATTTTATTCTATTATTTTTATTTTGAACAAAAAATTGTAATATAATTTAATTCATTATTTTCAACATTATTCGTTTTATTTAGTTATTCAATTTATTATTCTATTTAATATTTTCGCGATTCAATTTATTCATTTTATTATCGCATTTCAAATTATGTTCGACTCCTCATAGAACGGTTTCTTTAAACCGGCTCTAAGGTAGTTCACGAAATAAATTTTTCCGCGTCCCAAAAAGGTCCAACGCCTTCGAATAGTTGCACTCGATTAAAAGGTCCAACGCCTTCAAATAGTTGCGTCCCGATTAAACAGGCTGAACGCCTTCGAACAGTTCAAAAACACTGCACACACGCTTTCTCTTGGGCTAACTACAACGAGACCTCTTTATTTCGTGCAATCCCCTGTATTTATTTTGTATCCCTCTCCCATTATTTTGTACGCATTTTTATTTCCCGTATTTTATTTAATTTCGAATCCTTGGTCCAACGCCAAGCGATCTCACTTGCACACTTGCACTTTATTTTCCAGTTATCTTTATCGTTTATTAGGATCCACCTCTCCTTGCGAGCCGAGCGCTTCGTGCCTCGCTAAACAAACCACAAAATCAAACTCCATTTGCATTTACCCTTTTAACTTCAAAAAACCAAAACGTTTCGATTAGATCCAAACCCTTGATCCAACGTCAAGCGGTCTTAGGAAATAAAACATTCTAATAAAACGAGAAGATTTGTACGCCACGAGCCTTAAGCGGTAGAAAAGAGGATAACGAGATCTCGTTACTCGCTCCGATTATTTCAATGCAGGACGCTCGTCTTGTTGGGCGAGATAAACTATCCATAGTCTTTAGTGCATTTCAACTTTCAAACCCTTTCATCGAAGAAAGGTAATAAAACAAACAACCATTACCCTTGGTAGGCTGAACTACGAGGCTCTGACTTTCCCATTGCAGACGGGAGTACGTAGGCACGAGGATCTCCATCCTTGCCGAGCACCTAGGATCAATCTAACTTATAATTCAACTCATTTCCCTCTAACAAGCAATTCGTTTAAGCATAGACATCCTTTCACGCGTGATAACTTAGATGGTTCCCATCGAGTACGATGGATGTAGGGGGTGCTAATACCTTCCCCCTGCATAACCGACTCCCGAACCCAGGCAATGGTTCCGTTGACCTTTGTCCTCATCCTTTTCTTCCCGGGTTGTATCTATATCTCCCCTTTCCCTCTTCGGGAATAAATAGAATTAGGTGGCGACTCTTCAGTCTGTCTGGCGCGCGACTCCCGTCTTTTCGGATCGCGTGAGGTCGTATTTTTTGGGGTACGACAGCTGGCGACTCTGCTGGGGACTGGTTCACCCCTATGCGAGTCAAGCCTAGTCTAGGTTCCCGTGTTTGTTTGGATGTTTGCTTTTATGCCTTGCTTGTTTATTTTTATCGCTTTCTTTATCGCATTCCATTTTATATATCTTGTGGCTCCTTGGTACTATAATTTGGATCAATACTTTGAAAAAGAACTTGAGGGAAAAGCTCTATACCCGGGTTTGCGAGTATAAACTTAAGTTAGCGAGGTTGTGTAGTATGGGCTCCCGAGAGAACCACTCTCGCGGGTTGTCGATACGAAAACCTCACTTGGAGTAGATTCTGATGAGAATACTGACAACCGTCAAGTCCTTGACGTGTGTGCTCAGTGGCTTTCATTAGGGTCATTAACTCCGAGGACCTTTAGAACCTTTTGGTTAAAACATTGATTGATGGTTGCGTAGTATTGGGCACCAGGGTTCGCCCTCGCGTGGCTCGATACGAAAACCTCACTTGGAATAGACTTACACAATGGAGTTGATTGACTGTCAAGAATGTATGAAATTGACACGTGCATCAAACAGTTGAGAAAGTTCCATAACTCCAGGACTTTGTTTTGAACCTTGTGTCGATGATCACGTAGTATGGACTCCCAAGAAAATTTGATCTCGTGGGTGTCGATACGAAGATCTCACCCAAAATAGATTCATATGGCGGAGTCAATCAACCGTCATGCTTATGGCGCGTGTGATGAACAGCCATATGAGTTGATAACTTTGGGATCCCTAAAACCTTAGAGTCTACCCAGTGAGTTCCTGATCAGAGTATCCTCCATCTGTACCTTGGACTCATGAGACTTTGATCTTGTGATCCTGGATTCTGACATTGCATATCATTTCATTTGCATCAATTCTTGCATTTCATTCCAAAAACCAAGAACTTATTTCATGTTCCTTCATCTTCAGTAAATCAAACTGGTTTCCCGACGCCCGTATCGTGCTAGACGACCGTACTTAACTCGAGCCAACACTAGAAGACTGATGGATGTGATTCAGGAAGAACAAGCTGCTATGAAGGAAGAGATTGACTCGGTCAAAAGCAAGATCAATCAGATTTATGAGACTTTGCAAGCTTTGGCAAGAATGGAAGAACGTCGCAAAGCTGCTGCCGCATTGAACAATGCTCAAGTTCAAGGATCTACCTCACGAGCAATGTCTGCAGTTCCATTTCCAAATCCTTTGGTCTACGGTTTGCCTCCAGGCTTCACTCCTGCTGTTGAAGAGGTCACTTCCCAACCAATACCTGCTTCTGGCGTTACTGTTGGTGCTATTCCTCAAGCTCAACCTATTCCAACTCAAGTCCAGTTTCCTCAAACTGAAGAGAATCATCAAGTTGAGTATGGGATGCATACTGCTGTTCCAATCACCAATCCTCATGCTATTCAAGAGTCTGAAGCTATGAAGATGTGTCGCGAGTTAGCTGAAAAACTCCGGATCATGGAAGGACACAATTCAACCTCTCTGAGTGCCACAGACATGTGCCTAGTTCCGGATGTTGTGATCCCTACTAAGTTCAAACTTCCAGAATTCGAAAAATACAAAGGCCTCAGCTGCCCTGAGCTTCATTTGAGGATGTACTATAGAAAGATGGCCGCTCATGCCAAAGATGATAAGCTTATGATCCATTGCTTCCAAGACAGCCTGTCTGGAGCGTCTTTAGAATGGTACATGCAGCTCGAACGCAACAATGTTCGTACTTGGCTTGATCTATCTGACGCATTCAAAAAGCAGTACAAGTACAACACTGACCTTGCTCCTAACCGTACTCAACTTCAGAGTATGTCTCAAAAGGAGAGCGAATCCTTTAAGGAGTACGCCCAACACTAGAGGAAGTTAGCTTCCAGAGTTCATCCTCCATTGGTTGACCGTGAATTGATCGATATCTTCATGGGTACCCTACAGGGGCAATACTACGAGAAGCTGATCAGCAGCGTATCTTCTGGTTTCTCAGACATGGTGATGGTCGGAGAAAGAATTGAAGAAGGTTTGAAAAGTGGAAAGATCCAAGGAGATTCTAGCAACCAAGCCAATGCCAAGAAGCCTTTCAACGGATACAAAAAGGGCGACACAAATGCCATTTCCGCTGCAAGTGGGAATTTTCAACAGAGTGCACCTGCACCAGTTCCCTACTATCAGTATCCCTATGTTGCTGCTGCACAATATGCTCCTATGCCATATCAGCCAACTCCTCCAATGGCTTATCAGCAGGCCTTTCAAGCTCTATTGCCGCCTCAGATGGCTCATCAACCACGTCCACGTCCAATGGTTGCAGCCGCGCAATATGCGCCCAATCCATACCAACAACCGGCTTATCCACCACGGCCTGGTCAACAGCAACAACGTACTCCTCAACAGCGTCCACCATATCAGCAAAGAAGGCCTGAAAGAACCTTTGATCCCTTGCCTATGACACATTCTAAAATCTTTAATCAGATGATGGCAAAGGGAACCCTTGTTTTAAAATACTTGCCACCACAAACTGGTACTGCCCGAGACTATGATGCCAATGCCCGTTGTGAGTATCACAAGGGTGATCCAGGTCACACGCTCGAGAACTGCAAATCGTTCAAGCACAAGATTCAAGATCTGATCGACTCTAAGGATCTCACCTTCACCCCGAGAAATCCAAACGTTTAGAATGATCCAATGCCGTCACACGGTGCCAACAAGTGAAGACATCTGAAGGGTTTGTTGAAGGCCAAGCTGAGTAGTCTCCCACTTTGAAGCATTCAATCAAGAGAAGTTCAATTCCTCAAATCAAGGCCGCCATCGCCATTTTTTTCATTGTCGCATCTTTGTTATTTTGTACTGTTTGTTAAGTACTATTTGCTCTGAACATTGTTATCGTTTGTACTTGGTTATGTTGATGTTATGTTTATGCATGTTTTGAATCAATTTATTCGCATTCGCTCATATTTATCATTTATCACAACAAAATCACAAAAATATTTCCCTCACTTCACTTTAGCAAATATTTGAGGGAGGATGATGAAAACGAAATACCCATAACTGTTGCGGTATGCTTTCGGATAAAACCTTGTCAATGATGTACAAGCATTTGTTCAAATTCCCAAACACTGGAGATATAAGGAGTTAATCCCTAGTCAACCACTTCGAGCCTAGAAGTAGGAGTTTCTTTCGGATACAACCCTTACATTTAACCCGGGGCAGGGTAGTTGTTCAGTTAACCTGACTACACCTTTGAATCGCAAGATGAGACATCCCGTCAGAGGACCATCAACAAATGACTTGGCAGTCACAACATTCAAACAAAAAAGAAAATAAAAGAAAAGAAAGAATCACTAAGTTGATCACCCGAAGGGAGACTTAGTCGAAAAAATCAAAAGAGGAACTCAAATCCTCAGCAAAAAAAAGCAAAAACAAATATCAGTGACCATAAAATCAAAAATCAAAGGGTCACCAACAGCAAAAAAGATGACTACCATTCTCAAGCGAATCTTAAAGCTTTCTTTTCACTTTTGCAAAGTCAAAACAAATGCATATGTAGAGTTAACTGAACATAGGACTGGAGAACATCACGAAGAAGGGATGGGTACAAATCAAACTTTGAGCATTATATCCTTTACTTCTCAAACCATTAACCAGACCACGTTACAACCCTCAAAAGTCCTAATTGAGGCAGGGTTTATTCTGAAAGCATGCTACCAATAAGGTTGCGTAATATGACTCCCATATATTTGCTAATCTTCAATCTCGATTGCACATTATTCTTACTGCATCTTTCACGCACTTTCTAAATCAGCACTTCGTTTGGACTAACAGTCCATTCGTCACATTATCACAATCATTCAAATAAATTGATTTTTACATGAACTTTACATTAACACTACCATTTGTGTATGAATAATGTAATTGCAAATCAGTGTTTGACATCAGTACAACCTCAACAAGGGGCAATCAAAAGAGAAACTTGAACTTCATTAATGCCAGTATGAATCAAAATCATCTTCAACGGCCCAATCAGGGGCAAATCATCTTCCAACAGCTCAGGCAGGGGCAAGCAAACAAGGAGCAAATCTTCATATCTCTATTCCCCAGCTAAACAAGCAGATCTTGCCAAGTGTTGGCAACCATTCGAAGCAAAATCAGTCTTCATGTGTCAATTAAGTCGCCTCGCTCATCAGCAGATAACCAAGCTGGGAGCTTTCAGATCCATCTTCTGATCAGACACCGTCAAAGATCGAGTGTCGGGGAATCAATCCCTCCACCCACCCAAAGTCCAATCATTATTGGCAACTACCAAACCAAAAGTCCACCAAGCTGGCACCTTTCAATCACTCATATGCATCATTATGCATCATCAATGCCATACGCATCATTTACATCAATCATTTTCAGCATGTGCATCATATGCATACCTTAAATAAATCAACCTTTTATTTTCCCAACATTTTTAACTTACATCTCAGTGCATAAACATTCGCATCGTATTTCCATCATTATGGAATATCATTTCAAATTAGTCAAGCATAGTCGCATAACTAAGGATCCGGGATCAATCCAAGATTCCAGGCCTTTCCCCAGCAGAAGTTAGAATCCAGGGTCGACCGAAGATTCCAAAGATTCTCCTAGGTGTTATTCAGTGGACGTCCCCGCTGGATATTTCTCTTCCAGATTATTTAATTTTCTGTCGCTCGTCGTCCTTTTGGTGTCGAGGTCGCTTTATCATCCTTTTGGTGATAACAATTATTTAATCTTCTGTCACTCGACATCCTTTTGGTGTCGAGGTCGCTTTATCATCCTTTTGGTGATGACGATTATTTAATCTTCTATCACTCGTCATCCTTTCGGTGTCGAGGTGTTGCACCCCAAAATTTGCCCTCACAATACAAGACTTTGTGTGCTAAGAGGTTCACAAGGTTCACAAGATTCATAAGACACCTTATGAGGTTCACAAGGTTCACAAGACCTCTTATGAGGTTCACAAGGTTCACAAGACATCTTATGAGGTTCACAAGGTTCACAAAGTTCACAATGGGTTAGAAGATTTGACAATTCCCTCAGACAATGCATTCTCCTAAGCAGTGCATCCAAAACTGGGGTTTTAACTTTAATCAGGTTAATGGACTTCCAAGACTTCAAGTGAGCTTCATAACATCTTATATGTGTTTAAGAATCCCCATGACAAATTTCAGAACTTTTCTCAAAGGTTTGCTCAGTCAGATGATCAGATAAGTCAAAATCAGTCAAAGTAGTTAAAAAGTCAAACTGAGGTCAACTGTGGTCAAACCAAAGTCAAACTTCATGATTTTTTGCCAACATCAAGTATATAAAGTAAAATTCATCATTTGATCAAGGGTTGATCATGATTCATCAAGAAGATTTCAGATCATCAAAAATCAGGGGTTTCTAAATTAGGGTTTCCTCAGGAAAAGTCAACTGAACTTTGACCAGCCATAACTTTCACATGCTTCATCAAATATTTCCCATCCAAATCTAATTTTGAAGGAAATTGAATTATCTACAACTTTGTGTCTCACAAGCCAAGCCCAAAAATGCTTCATTTGGAAGGTATGAGCTAAGACATTATAGGTCCTTTTGAAAGTCAACAAAAAGTCAACAACTTCAAAAGAGCATAACTTGAGAATGGTAAAAGATATGGACCTGAAACCAATGGGGTTGGTTAGAGTACTCCTCAAGATTTCCAAAATGTCCAAGAACACCCTCATATCATTAAAATTGAAGGATGTGTGCCCTTGCAAAGTTGGGAAATTTTTGGGTGGTTTATGAGGAAAATAGGGTCTTAAAACCAAATTTTTCTAAATGGGCTGAACTTTTTGTGACCCAAAGTGTTCCATGACATCATGCACGAAATTTATTTGACATTTTCATTATTTTATTTTATTTATTTTATTTTTTATATTAAAAATCATTTTAAATTTAAATAAAATATCAAATATGAAAATTTAAAATATATTTTGGTTCTAGAAGGTCATTAACATGAATTGGGTTGAATTGATACACAATTGATGATGATTGGCTTGAAATAGAAAGGTCTTATTCAAAAATATATGAAATTTAAGTTCTAATCTTTTTCAATCTCCAAAAATCAAAAAGTCCATACAATGATCCAATCTTTTGACCTAGTTTCACTCTACTATAAGTATACAAGCTATCACAATGCATAGGCCACGAATTCACAGCCTCAAGAGTAAGTTTGCATATTCAAAAAAACTCACCAAAACTCAAATTCGGATTCCATCATTCAAGCCCTTTCAAGACAAACCAAAGGTTGCAACTTGTTCCTTGGAGTTCATAGATCAATTCTGGATCATAAAATTGCCTCTTCATGCCCTAATTTGAACAAACCGAATGCATCCTTTTCACATTATGAAATTTTTCGATTTGATTGATTCATGTATTAATATTGAAAACTAATCATATATTTGTGTTTGTTGTGATGTTTAGAAGTTTTTTGCATAGATCAATTGAATTATTATGGACTGTGTTGAAGATTGCCATTGTTAGGGTTTGGAGTTTCAAAACGGGAACCATACGTTTAGGACTTTAAAATCAATTCTAAGACCATGGCTGTGATGTATGGACCTTGTACAATTAATCTGGGTTACTAATTTTGATTGACACGATGGTTTGCATAATGTTTCGAAAAACACAGGTTTAGGGTTTTGAAAAATTTGCAGGAATTTTCGTAGCTGATTTTGCAGGTATTTTCGCAGGAAGAAGGTTGAAGACGAAGGCCTTTGGTGCCAAGCTTTTCATTCAAATATCAGATATAATATTTGTTTGTTTATTGTTAATATTATTTCACAACTACAGTGTTGGCCCAGTGGTGAGGGATGTGTGTGTTATGCTTGAAGGCCTTGTGTTCGAATCCTGGATGCAACAACCTTTTTCTTATTTTTTCCATTTAATCACAGGACTTAATATATAATTGATTGTGGTGATTATACCATCAGTTGCGCCCTCCCGGCTGGATGGTAAGTATGCTTGCGTGTTGTGAGAAGGTCCTGGGTTCGAATCCCTCCCCAGGCCTTTTGTGCTATTTCTCTTTGTTTTTGTCATGGTTTTTCCAGGATAGCAACAAAACCTCATGGAGTGCATTGCTAACACCTGCACGCGCGTAGCCCAGTGGCTGGTGTGTTGGTCTTGGGGTTGTGAAAGCTCAGGGGGCTGGGTTCGAATCCCAGTCCAGGTAAGTTTTTTTCATTCTTTTTCTTCTTGTTTTTTTTAATTAGTTTATATTATAATTAGATAAATTCAAAAATGATAAAAATAAAATATTTGTACTATTTTCTTTTCTATAATTAAAATTCATCTTTTCAAAAATAAAACTTTATTTAAAATTTATCTTGTTGTATATTATTAATAATTTTGTTAATCCTAATTTATTTTTCTAAAGAAACATATAAACCCTAATTTTTTAAAAAAACCTAAAATATTTTATAAAACCTAATTATTTTTTATAAACCCTAATTGTAAATATTAATTTATTTGTTAATTATAATTTTTAATTTATTTATTTATAAACTTTAATTATGTGTATATTCTTATAATTTGTTTATAATTATTCTTTAATATAATTCTTGTATGCCAATAATTTTAGATTATGCTTAAAATAATTAAAACTCTTAATTTAATTTTGTAAATATAATTTATTTTCATAATATGTTTATAATTAACCTTATTTTTATAACATGTATATAATTTAAAACTTTATAATAATTAGTATATAATATGAATTGTTTATGTTTTCTTCTTAATCTTTAAAAAATAATTGTTTATAAAAAAATTGAACTTTTAATTATTATGCTAATATTCTTGTTTATTTTATTATTAATTCTATTTATTTTCATATGATATTTATTTTATTATTACTAACCCCATTTATATATATATTGTGATTTATTATTATTATTGTTACTAACCCAATTATTTATTATTATTCATTTTGCTTATTTATTTAATTTGTTTTAATTATTATTATGATGTAATTGTCTCCTTTATGTAATATTTTAGTAGTAATGTTTAATATTTATTTTAAATGCTATGGTTAGTAAAATAGGGAGTGAAACGTATTTGTATTTAAAACTGATTTAGATCATTAACTTAAAAGATAAATATTTAAAATTGTACACTCACACACGTAAGTCGATCTTTGATCGTCATCTCACTTCCTAAGGTTGTCTCTCATGTTGCCTAAACAAAAGGTCAAGTAGGGTGTATAAAGCAAAGTCCCTCATCTCACATCATCTAGTCCCTAAACAGATAAAAAGATCAAGTTCCTTCGAATGTTGCCTTCGTAATGATCTTGTCCCTTTCGAATAAAGATGATAAGTCCCTTCGATTTTGCTTATACACCCCACAGTTGCCTAAATAACAGATGTCCCTTCATTTGTCCCACACATCCAAGGTAATGACTACCTATTCCTTAATAATAGGGATAGTCTTACCATTTAAAGGATTCAAGAACAGAAAAGACTTAAACTTAGGGTAGGTTCCTCTTAGATACTTGCTCACTCTTCAAAACATTTCAAACACTTCATACATTTCAAACAATTTTCAAAACAAAGGTTTTATATACATCCGTACATGGATCATTATAAAATACTTAAGAAAATTTCTATTCACACACTTCACATTTCAAAAACATTTTAAAGTGAGCTAAGTAACTAAGAGCCCATGGATAACCATGGATGTAAAGGGTGCTAACACCTTCCCTTTACATAACCTACCCCCCGGACCCAAAAATCTTTTAAAAAGGTCTTTCCTGTTCTTTTATGCCTTTCCTTTGGATAAAATAAAAGTCGGTGGCGACTCTTGCTATCCGCAACATAACTAAAGTCAGTTTTCCCACCGTGTTACAGAACTGGCTACTCTGCTGGGGATTTAATAAAAGAGGGGTACCCTTAGGAATTAGATCACTTTAAAATTGTTTGCCTTGTTTGCTTTATACTTACTTGTTGGGTGCTCTTATATGTGAAAGATCCTAACCCGGATCTAGTGTACCTTAGGTAAATGGGAATAGACCAAGGAAACTGTACGGCGTATACCGATATGGTTGATCTGGTGGCCATAGTTAGTGTGACTTCTTGGTTGGTGCTTATGTTCCTTAAGTCAAGTTGAGGATAATATGAGGATGCCATATGTTGTCAATACACTAACTAACTTTTAGAACCCTAGTTATCCCATCTTGGCCTTTAGAAAGTAGTGAGATAACCGGGTTTGGTGAAGACTAAAGTTGGTTGATACTCGATACTACGCTCATTGAGATCTTAAACTTGGAGGGTTTTGGTTGGCAAGTAAGTTGCCTACTGAACAACCACCCTTGTGAAGGATCAATGATATTGAGATCCCTTAGAACCTGGTTACTTTGTAGGACAGGATGGACCATCTAAACTTCAGGGGAGGGTACTTACCTTTGAACCTCATGCAAGCCTTTAAACTTAGGGCAATTGTGTGACTTGTTTGTGTGTGCCACATGTTTGTGATTGAGCATAACATCATAGCATCATCATGCATCATAAGAATAGCATTTTCACTAACCATTTCAAGGACCAAAGGATTTATCTTTGTTCTTTGTTGCAGGTCATGGCTTCTGCTCGTAGAAACACTATCAGGATCAACTTTGTAGGCATACCTCCTAAGCTTAAAGAGTTGACTTCTCAAGTGTCTGATAACTCCCGGTTCATCAAAAGACATGGTCACCTATTGGATCTGGTCACCTCAGGGTTCAATGAAGACATGATGAGTGTTCTGTTTCAGTTCTTTGATCCTAAACACCATTGCTTCACATTCCCTGATTATCAGCTGGTTCCAACAATGGAAGAGTTCTCTAAACTTCTGGGTATACCTGTACTTGATCAAAAACCATTCACAGGCTTGGAAAAAGAGCCTAAACCTGAGGTTATTGCTGCAGCTCTACATCTGAAGAAATCTGACATTGTTCTAGAAACGAGAAGCGGAGTTAAAGGTATTCTTGCTAAGGTGTTGATAGAGAAGGCTCAAGTGTTCTTGAAGGCTATGAGCTATGATGCTTTTGAGGAGATCTTAGCCTTGTTGATCTATGGCTTAGTGTTGTTCCCCAATCCTGATCAGTTCATAGACGTTCATGCCATCAATATATTCCTGAGTCACAATCCAGTGCCTACATTGCTTGGAGACATCCTGCACTCTCTCCATACTCGTACTACAAAGGCACGAGGAACTCTGATGTGCTGCATACCTTTGCTATCTAGGTGGTTTATTTCTCACCTTCCTCGCTCAGTAATGAAGAATGAACAAGGGTTCAGGTGGTCCAAAAGGATCATGTCACTCTCGCATTCAGATATTCATTGGTGCTCCAGATCTATGGAGAATGTCACTATCATTGACCGTTGTGGGGAGTTTCCTAATGTGCCACTTCTAGGCATAAGAGGAGGCATTACTTACAACCCTTCTTTAGCTTTACGACAGTTTGGTTACGCTCGGAGTGATGGTCCACATGACATGTTGATTCAGGGTATTGTGTTTGACTACGACAACGATCTGCAAGGTTACCGTCAGAGGTTCATACGAGCATGGGGGAAAGTGAACAAGGTTGACAGCAAGACTCTGGAGCCTAAATACACTATTCCTATGGAAGCTTATCTCAGATGGGTGTGATCTCGTGCTCAGACTCTCATGATGCCATATCCTGCTATCCTGCCAGTTATCATGGAACCTGTTGCTGAAGGAGATACTTCTTATACCATCCTTCACCCAGACATGCCTACTGACATGGAAGATTTACAGAGATCCTGGATCCAGTTGAAGGAGCAAAGGGATACTTTCGAGGCTCATTACAAAGCTAGCCAAGAAAGAATCATGGAACTGACAAAGCAACTTCACGAGGAGCGGAATCTCAACTCATACCTCAACACAAAGAGGAAACGTCCATGGGAGACTTAAAACCCCATCTTTTGTATTTATTTCATTTCATTTTCTGTAAGCCCAAGAGGCAAAACAAATTTATTACTAATAAAAGTTTACCTTCTTGTTTTTTTAAGCAAATTTAAATCCTGCGGTCCTTGAAAACATTGCATATGCATTCACATACCATATCATTGCATCACAGGTTTATTGTGCACAGGTTTCTCATCTTCTCGCTGTTTATTTCAGCAATGGCTCTTGAACAAACAGTTAAGGATCTCCAGGCACAAAATGCACAGTTCCAAGAGATAATCCTGAACTTGTCCAAGGGGCGGGATGAATTGAAGACACTGCTGGCCAAGAAGACTAAGAAGACTAGAAGATCAGGGGGCCTGATCAACATGGGAAGAAGGTTCAGAGGTCCTGTCAAGACCAAAGAACAGGTTGAAGATTATGAGTCTGAAGAGTCTGAGAAAGAGGGAGGCAGTCTCCATAATACAATGGGGGACTCTGATTCTGAAGCTAACTACTATCATGAGCCCAATGAAGATAAGTTCAAGATGCTGGTGGATAGAATGGATGCTATGAAATTGCAAAAGTCTTCTGGGCTGGATTTTGAAGACCTGAGTTTGATATCTGGGGTGGTTATACCCATTGGTTTCAAGGTTCCTACTTTCGTTGTTTATGATGGTGTCTCTTGTCCCAAACTGCATCTGAGGTCTTATGTCCGAAGAATCCAACCTCATACTGCTGATAAGAAGTTGTGGATCCATTTCTTCCAAGAGAGCTTATCTGGAGCTCAATTGGAATGGTACTATCAGTTGGAGAGTGTCAACATCCGTGATTGGAATGATCTCGCTGAAGCCTTCTATAAGCAATATCAATACAATGCTGATTTAGCCCCTACTCGCATGCAACTTCAGAGCATGTCTATGGGTGCTAAAGAGAGCTTCAAGGAGTATGCTCAGAAGTGGAGAGACTTGGCTGGAAGAGTGCAACCACCTCTAACTGACAGGGAGTTAGTTGATATGTTCATGTGTACGTTGAATGGTCCTTTTTACAGTCATCTCATTGGAAGCTCATCATATGGCTTCACTGAGTTGATAATGACAGGAGAGCGCGTAGAAAGTGGTATAAGGAGTGGCAAGATTGAAGTGGGTGCTTCTTCATCAGGTGCTGCAAAGAAGCCTCCCAGTGGGAAGAAAGAAGAAAATGTTGTTTATGGTCAACCTGGTCGTAATAGAAGGCATCAGTCTGTGAGTGCAGTTCATATCTCCAATCCAACTACTGCAACACCAGAGCAGCCACAAGGAAATCAACAGAGGGCTAGAAGGCAGTTCACTAAGATCAATATGTCAATGGGCCAAGCCTTGCAACACTTGTTGAAGGCTGAACTTATCACTCTGAAAGATCCTCCTCAGAATCCTAATGTTACCTCTCCCAGGTACAATCCTAATGCACGATGTGCATATCATTCAAATTTTCAGGGACATGATACCAATAGTTGTTGGGTATTGAAGAACAAAATTCAAGATATGATTGATGCTGGAGAGATTGAGTTTGACCCTCTGGGTACTCCAAATGTGATTACTGCTCCCATGCCAAATCATGAGAAGACTGTCAATGCCATTGATGAAGATTCACATATTTCTTCAGTTGCAGATTTGACTACACCATTATCTGTTATCAAGAAGAAGTTAGTACAAGCTGGGTTCTTTCCAGGTTGTCGTGAAGATTGTTTATATTGTACCTATAAGCCGGATAGCTGCTGGAGATTGAGGGATGGAATTCAACGTCTCATGAATAACTATACCATAGTGTTTGAGAGGACTCCACCTTCTGTAGAGAGTATGGTTGATCATATAACTAAGCGTGCGAAGGTTGAAGAGGTGGATATGGTTGATAAACTGCCGGTGAGGATTACTTCCAAGGGTCCTGTCAAAATCACTCATAAGGGTCCAATTAAGATTACTGCTGAAGGCCATGTGAAGATTGTTGCTGAAGCTAGAGTGGCTCCTATGATTATTACCACTCCTGGTCCTATTTCGTACACTTCTGATAAAGCTGTGCCTTGGCATTATGGGTCTGATGTTTATATCCATGGTGTTAAACAGGAACCCTTAGCTGATATGCCTGTTGATGTTGATAATATTGCTGGATCTAGTAAGATCACGAGAAGTGGAAGAGTTTTCTCTCCTCCTATTACCTCCAAGAATACAGTTACTCCAGTTGTTACCTCCACCACTGATGCTCGGGGCAAAGGTCCTGTTATTGAACCTATACCAACTTATGTGCCAGCTGCTGATGATCTTTCTAAGCAGATGGAAGAAGTATTGAAAATCATTCGCAAGAGTGATTATGACATTGTTGATCAATTGGGGCATACTCCCTCCAAGATTTCTATGTTGTCTTTATTGTTGTGCTCTGAGGATCATGCCAAGGCCTTGATTAAATTTCTAAAGACTGCTCATGTACTAAATGAGATTTCTGTTGACCAGTTTGAAAATTGTGTCGCACACTTGACCTATGATAACGGGTTAGGTTTCTCCGATGCTGATTTGACTCCTGCCAAGAGAGATCATAACAGGGCTCTACATATCTCTATTGAATGCAGGGGCACTACCCTGTCACATGTACTAATAGACAATGGTTCCTCTCTGAATGTGTTGCCCAAAGAAGTCCTGAATAAGCTTAGTCCTGAAGATGCTGTGTTGAAACCCAATAGTATAGTGGTGAAGGCTTTTGATGGCTCGAGAAGAGTGGTGCATGGAGAAATTGATCTCCCAATCAAAGTTGGTTCTCAGGTTTTTAATGCTACCTTTTATGTAATGGATATTCGTCCGTCATATTCTTGTTTGCTTGGGCGTCCCTGGATCCATGGGGCAGGTGCTGTAACCTCTACATTACATCAAAAGCTGAGGTATCCAGTAGAAGGGAAGGTTGTTACTGTGTACGGAGAGGAAGGGTATATGATTAGCCGTGTGAACACCTTTAAATATCTTGAAGTAGAAGGTGAATATGTTGAAACTCCGTGTCAGACATTTGAAGTGGTTCCTTGGATTGTTAATGATTATGAAGCTCCTCCTGTTGTCAAGAAGGTTCCTGTGGTCACCAGAGTACCTCCTACAATGGCCTCCCTTAAAGATGCTAGAGTTGTGGTAGATGAAGGTGGTTGTACTATTTGGGGTCAGCTTCCTGATATTCCATACAAGTCTGACAAATTTGGTTTGGGTTTCACTGCAGAGTCCCAGAAGGCTGTTCGTCGTGCTCGTGCTGTTCGTATCACCAATCAGGGGATTATGAAGAATCAGATCAATGTTGTGGGTGACTATGATGAAGACTACAACTTGGATGCTTGGATTTTTCCTATTGTGGGTGATGGGCTCAATAACTGGAAGGCTGAAGATGTTATTCCTATCTCCTTTAGTCAGGAGTAAATACTATTACTGTGTTGTTACTTTTAAGTTTGTAATTTCTTGAACAATTGAACTCTCAAGCCTTGTGCCTTACCCGGGGCACAATGGTGTGTTTGTTACGGAATGTCATTTCATTTGCATACTTCATTCAATAAAAATCGATGGACGTTTCGTTTTCGTAAATATTGTGTTCCTTGTCTTTCTTTTCTTTTATTTTTGTTTTATCAGCTATGTGTTCTTACACACACCCACATCACTAAAATGCAGATCCTCATCCACTCTGGATCCTATTGATAACAGTTCTACTATTGCCAATTATAATTTCGAGAATCCGATCTATCAAGCTGAAGACGGAAATGAGGACGATTGTGAAGTACCTGTAGAGCTTGTTAGGTTGTTACAACAAGAAGAGAAAGCTATACAGCCACATGAAGAGCCGGTCGAAGTTGTGAATCTGGGAACTGAAGAAAACAGGAAAGAGATCAAGATAGGGGCTAAATTAGAGGATAGTGTCAAGAGCAGGTTGATTCAGATGTTACATGATTATATGGAGATCTTTGCTTGGTCCTATGAAGATATGCCAGGGTTGGATACAGACATTGTGGTTCACCGTTTACCAGTAAAAGAAGACTGTCGTCCAAAGAAGCAGAAGGTTCGTCGCATGCGTCCTGAGATGTTAGAGAAGATTAAAGCAGAGGTAATGAAACAGTTTGATGCAGGGTTCTTAGCTGTGACTTCTTATCCTCAATGGGTAGCAAATGTGGTACCGGTACCTAAGAAAGATGGTAAGGTACGTATGTGTGTAGACTACAGGGATTTGAACAAGGCCAGCCCCAAAGATGACTTTCCACTTCCTCATATTGATGTTCTGGTAGACAACACTGCTCAGCATAAGGTATTCTCGTTTATGGATGGTTTCTCTGGTTACAATCAAATCAAGATGGCACCTGAAGATATGGAGAAGACAACATTTGTTACACAGTGGGGCACCTTTTGTTATAAGGTGATGCCATTTAGTTTGAAGAATGCAGGGGAAACATATCAGCGTGCTATGGTGGCTTTGTTTCATGATATGATACATCATGAGATAGAGGTATATGTGGATGATATGATAGCCAGGTCCCAGAATGAAGAACAACATCTTGATCATTTTCATAAGTTGTTTGAGAGGTTGAAGAAATACAAGTTGAGATTGAACCCAAACAAGTGTACTTTTGGAGTTAGATCTGGTAAACTCCTGGGTTTCATAGTCAGTGGAAAAGGTATTGAAGTAGATCCAGCAAAAGTGAAAGCTATACGAGAGATGCCAGCTCCCCGTACTGAGAAGGAAGTTAGAGGTTTTCTGGGACGATTGAATTACATTGCAAGATTTATTTCCCAATTAACAACTACCTGTGAGCCAATCTTCAAGTTGTTGAAGAAAGATCAGGTAATGGAATGGAATGATGAGTGCCAGACAGCATTTGATGAAATCAAGAAATATCTGCTAGAACCTCCAATTTTGATGCCACCAGTTGATGGAAGACCCTTGATTATGTACTTAACAGTGTTAGACAACTCAATGGGGTGTGTGTTGGAGCAACATGACGAGTCTGGTCGAAAAGAGCAGGCAATATACTACCTTAGCAAAAAGTTTACCGACTGTGAAACAAGATACTCACTGCTCGAGAAAACTTGCTGCGCTTTGGCATGGGCTGCTCGCCGACTAAGACAGTATATGTTGACTCATACCACCTTATTGATTTCGAAGATGGACCCAATCAAGTACATATTCGAGAAACCTGCTCTCTCCGGAAGAATAGCGAGATGGCAAATGATCTTGACAAAATATGACATACAGTATACTACTCAGAAGGCCATTAAAGGAAGTGTTGTGGCTGATCATTTGGCTCATCAAGCAGTGGATGATTATCAGTCAATGAGTTTTGAGTTCCCTGATGAAGACATTGTGATTATTACTAAAGAACCTGGACAATATGACGGACCTGAACAAGGATCCCGATGGACTATGGTTTTTGATGGAGCTTCTAATGCACTTGGTAATGGAGTTGGTGTTGTGATCAGTTCCCCTGAAGGTTGTCATACCCCGATTACTGCCAGACTTTGTTTCTATTGTACTAATAATATGGCTGAGTATGAGGCATGTATCCTGGGTATTAAAGATGCTATTGATATGAAGATTCAGTTCCTTGATGTGTATGGAGATTCAGCCATGGTAGTAAGTCAGATCAAAGGAGATTGGGATACCAAACATGATAATCTTATTCCTTACAGAGAGCATGTTTTGTCTTTAATCCCACATTTCAAAGAGATTACCTTTGGACATATTCCACGGAGAGAGAATCAGTTGGCAGATTCCTTAGCCACCATGGCATCCATGTTTGAGATCAGTTGGGATAATGAAGCTCCCAAGATTACTATTGATAGATTTGAAAAGCCTGCATACTGCAATGAGATTGGCACTGAAGAAGCAGAAGAGAAGCCTTGGTTCTACGAAGTGAAAAGATATCTTGAAACTCAGGAGTTCCCTGAAGGGGCATCTGTCAAAGATAGGAAGTTTCTGAGAAGGTTTTCTGCTAAGTTCTTCTTGAGTAATGGAACTTTGTACAAGCGCAATCATAATTCAACTATGCTTCGTTGTGTGGATAAGAAGGAAGCAACAGAGATTATGGAAGATATGCATGATGGGATCTTTGGCACTCATTCTAGTGGTCATACCATGGCAAAGAAGATTTTGAGAGTAGGTTACTATTGGTCTACCATGGAAGCTGACTGCTATCAACATTCCAAAACATGTCACAAATGTCAAATCTATGCTGATAAAGTACATATACCTCCATCACCATTGAATGTGTTGACTGCTCCTTGGCCTTTTGCCATGTGGGGCATTGATATGATTGGTGAGATCAAGCCTACTACTTCTAATGGGCATCGTTTCATCTTGGTTGCTATTGATTACTTCACGAAGTGGGTAGTGTCGCTCCCGATAAATGGGAATGGGCCCAGTTAAAGGTACAGACGCGAACGGTCGGCGAAAGGGACAATGAGAACACACAGCCGTGAACTCACTGGAGATGAATAGAGTCGCCAGCTAGGCATTTTTATCCCGAAGGAAAGGTAATGCTGCATAAACCTAGAAAGATATGGATGAGACGTTTGCGAACCAGAGAGACTGAGAAAGGGGGTTGGTTACAACCTGGGAAGGTATTAGCACCCAGATTGTCCGCCGTACTCGACGGGATCCACGCTTAAAAGATTTGTGTCTTAAAGGGGTAGTGTCAGTGCAATTTATGTATAAATGAGCTGGAAAAGGATGTACAGGTGTCAGTGTAAAGGAAGTGAAGTGTATAAATGTACAGTGTTAGTGTAAGGACAAGAGTGAAATGCTCATGATCATGAGGCTAAAGAATGAAACTGAAAGGAGGGGGAATATACAGAGACTTTTGTTCGATAACTGTTAAGTTATGCCTACGTATCCTCTCGTGCAATGAGGAAGTCAGAACACCGTAGTTCGACCCAAAGAGACTGAAAGATGAATTGACTTGTGAACTGCTTGCTTGCCTATGCTCAAGTGTATGATCTGTCTGGCACAGATGCAAACTGTCTTGCATTAGACGGAAGAAGCAAGTTCTCGCTTATGAGTGAAGATGATGAGAAAAGAATCCCGAAGGAGACGATTATTGTTTGTTTTTGAGTTTTCATTCTTTTATTGCTTTTGAGAATTTGTCATAAGTTAATGAGCTTAAGCCTAAACCAATGGATTTAGTAAACTCATCACATCCTCCCTCTGATTAGGGGTAATGAGAATACCTTAAGTGTGAAGTCAGATTCTCACACTTAATCACCTTTGGTGTAGGATTAAGATCATTAACCTACTTGTGATTATTTAAATGTTTTTTGGTGGTTTTTGTTTAGTGTTAAGTAATGAGGTTAAGCCATAATCAAGGATTAAACAGACCCATTACACCATCCTAATAGAAGGATAATAGATGAGAATGTTTAAGCTGAGGAAAGCTCCTCAACTTAATCCATGATTAGGGATTAAACTCATGACAAAACAAGCCTTTAATTAAGTGAATTTTATTTAATGGTATGATGATGAAGTGAGTTTTATGATTTGTAAGACAACTTGAGGGGGACTTGTCCATTAACACTAGGGTTAGTCCTTCTTAACCAGTTAAGGAAGAATTAGAACCCTAATGCAAGGCCCAAGTTACAAGTATGATGTCTTGATACTTATTAAGTGAATTGATTAAGGGAGTTAAACACATTAAGGGTTTAACACTTAGGATTAAAGTTATACACTCCATCCTAAGAGAAGGATGCAGGCATAAGCTTAATCACAAAGCCTTAAAGCCTTTAGGGTTTAGTCCCTGATTATGAGGTGAGAAGAGATGACTCAAAAGAGACACAAAGGTAAAAACTAAAAGGGGAGACTAATCAAAACCCTAAACATTGTCATGCTTGGTTGTTCCTAAGGTTTGTGAGGTTTTCAAGAGAAGTCTTCAATGGAACCACCAGGAAGCAGATGAAAGGATCAAGAGAAGCAAAGCAACTTGCTTCATTCAAGAAGTCAAGTCACTTGAAGAAAGAAAGTGGGAAGAGGAATAATGAGCAAGCTCAAACTCAAACACATATAAAAATGCAGCATGGATGCAAGAGAGAGATGAGAAGAAAAGTTATGAGAAGTGAAGGCAAATTCACTTCTCAAAGTCACTTACCACCTGAAAGGTTAGAAAAGGAATGCAATGCAATGCAAAATAGGATGAGATGACATGAGGAGAAACAAAACCAGAAGCATACTTATGATGATAATGATGCTATGAGATGCTACAAACATGAAACAACACATGAGAAATGATCATACAAGTTCATGAATGCAAATGAAGCAAGTTAGGAACCAAGGACATACATGAAAAGTTATGAAGTGCACATGACATACAACATGGCAAATACATGATGCAATGATCAAACATGCTTTCAATATGTCTTATGATGTCAAATTAATCAAATGGATGCTTGAAATGTCATGGCAAGTCATGTTATGCAAGAGAATGCAAGGTGGATGCATATGGAAGCCCAAATTAGGGTTTATGAACAATGCATCAAACAAAAATCAAAATCAGAAGCAAACAACATTATAAAAAATTGAAAATGCCACACAAAGGACCCCTAATCCTATACTAACCCAATGCCCAAAGGAGAGGTCTCAACTCCTAACCAATCTCAAGTTATGATTTTTACAAGTTTTTTAGGGTTTTAGGGTTCCTAAACAAGAGAAATGTCAAACAAATTGAAAATGAAAGATCAAATCATGGCCATTTAATCTCAAAAACTACATGTTAAACACAATGCAATGCAAAAAGAATCAATGTCCAACTCTTCATGGATAGGCAGAAATGATTTTTTGAACTTTGGATCAAAATAATGCACAAAAATGATTTTAATTCAATGAGAAATTCTTAAAATGCATCAAGATCAAAAAATAAATTTGGTTTGAAGGTTGGACAATGTTTCTAAATGTCTTAGAACATTTCATGAATTTTTTGGTGATTTTTAAATACCTAAAAGTATTTTTAATAAATTAATTTTCATTAATCAATTAAAAATAAACTTTTAAATATTTAAAAATACTCTTTAAATGCTAAAAATGAAAATAAAAATATTTTTGTGTTTTAAAAATTAGTGAAACTCTTGAGAAAAAGTTTCATAATTTTTAAAACAATTTTGCTATTTTTAACAAATTATGTAAAACAAATGAGAAAAATATGAAAATAAAATGAAAATAAATGAATTATGGGAGAAGTCAGCTGATCCAAGGGCCTGAATTCAAAGTTACACGCGCGGGAGTTGACTGCGCGCGGAAACGAACGAACCACATTCAAACTGGCTAATTAATGATTAAAACCCTAATCTCACCGTTAAACACCCTCAGGTGACCGGAACAGTGTTCCGATCATCTTCCCCGTTCACCCCAAAAATCAATCTCTCTCTCCAGGCCATTTTAGGAGCCCTAACTCTCCAGAAACCATCTACCAACTATCCTAAACACGAATCCAGCATCAAATCATGTTAAAACTCAAACACAAACAAGAATCGAAGCAAAGAAATTTCTAGGTCAAACTTTCAGAACACCATAACATACTCATTTCTTGTTCATTTTCAAAAGTAAATAGATCCCAATGATCAGTGCAACATACAAAACAAGATTTTAACAAGAAAATGGAGTTCTGGAAAAAAAGTTCATGGAGTCACCTGAGGTTGAGCTTTTGATTCAGGAGCTTTCTGGATGGTTCTTTGGCTCAAACAGGTCCCAATGATCCCCCTTTGAAGCTTTGGACACTTGGTTGGAGTTTAAACAGCCTCTTGAGTGAGTTTGCAGAAGCTCAGGCCAAGGGAATGTGAAAATCGTATTTTGGCTTCAAGGTGTTTCAGGCCAGGATGAAGGGTGGTTTCTGGTCAGTGAAGTGATTTGAGATTGTTTGTGAAGTTTCTTTTTGTGTTTGAGGCTTGTGGAGAGAGATTCGAAGGTTTTTGCTCAAGGGAGTGAGTTTTGTGAATGCTGTGCTAGGGCTTGCTTCAGGCTTGCTTCTTGTGTCTAATGGCCAGCATTTGATCCACATAAACAAAGCTTATTGGTCAGTTGATGTGACTTGGCCTGCTGTGATAGGTAAGTCACCTTTTGCAAAAAGTCCACTTTTGTGTAAGAGAGGTATGGGTTGTGTTCTAGGCTGGTACAATGGCTATGGGCTGCGCAGCATGGTGTGTGTGGAGTGCTAGGAAGGTTCAATGGCCAATGCAGCAAGTGGGTGAAGTGTGATCATGAGTTTTGCAAGTTGATCCTCTTTTGGTTCATATGAAATTTCTTGTCCCACAAGCCATAAAACATGAGGAAACCTTGGTCCAATCTGAACTTTAGGACTTACATGATGCTTGTGTAATGGTTTGATGTCAATTAGAAGTTACAATTTGCCTTGGTTCATGATCTTGCAAATTTTCCAATTGGTGCATAACTTGAAAATTAGTGATTTTTGCCAACTTTGTCACACCATAACTTTTGATCCAAAATGAATTAGGTCATGTTCTTGTACTTTTTGAAAAGGGAAAAATGTGATCTACAACTTTCATGACCAAAGTTTTTTCATTTGAAGCATTTTTGGATCAAAAAGCAAGGCTTGAAAAATGGCATAAATTGACAAATTCCTTAAAAGTCAACTATGCCCTAAAAAGTCAACTTTGCAAAAACTTCAAATTCTTGATTTTTGTGAACTTCAACCTTCTTCCATGATCAAATAAAGATCATATACATTCAAAATGATGAAGATCACCCCTTGGTTGGGTCATTGGGGGCCTCAGATGCCCTGATTTTGCACTGACTTGTCTGAAAAGTCAACTCTTGATCAGATGACTTCCCCATGGAATTTCTTCATGAAAATTGATATGAATACTCCCTATACCACATAGAGACCAATGGAAACAAGAATGACCAAAGAATTTGGAGTTATGGCCTCTGAAACCAAAACCCTAATTTTGGGTCAACTGTGCAGTCAAGCCTGGCTCTGCTTCCACACCAATCCCAGTTCTTGTGATCCTTTTGTACTTTTGACTTTGAGAGGATGTGATATGATATAAGAACACACATGGACCCCTTTGAAGTGATTTATGGCCTTTGGAGTGGCTCAAGAAGCTCTTGGATTGCTCAGATCACAAACCCTAGATGCAGATGACTTAGAAACTATGCAGTGAAACAAAAATGAGATATGAGGTGATATGATTGTGTTTATGCATATGAAATGATCACAAGCCATGGTGTGAATGGGTGAGGGCAAATTTGGGGTGTTTACAGCTGCCCCTATTCAAACATGAGTTAGCTGTGCAGGATGTAAGCAACAGCTTAACAGGCAAACAAGATAACTTGTGGTTGAATACCAAAGACAGTCCAAAAATTTGCACTCACAGAATGAAGAAGAAAAGGGATATAGATTGCAAAGGAAAATAAAGTATATTGTAAGGTGTGGGCGACGGAGGACGACCGTCGAGTAGAGGACGACTGCTGGGTAAAGAGCAATGACGGGGACGGCCGACATGCTGGGAAAGTGCTGAAAATAAAGCAATGACGGGGACGGCCGACATGCTGGGGATAAAAGGTAAAGCCAAGACGGGGACGGCCGACTAGCTGGGAAAAATAAGAAATTATGATGGGGACGGCCATCAAGATAAAGCAGTAAAATTCTATGGGGATTGATGAAACATGACGGGGACGGCCATCAAATTCATAAAGCAAGGTAACCAACGATGGGGACGGCCATCGGGCTAAGAGAAAAGGGACCACGACGGGGACGGCCATCGGGTTAAAGAATAAATGAAATAAACAGATGATGGGGTACGGCCATCAAAGGTGAAGGACGATCACCTAGCAGGGAACGACTGCTCTGTTGGGGAATAAAGGAATTATGATGGGGACGACCATCAAAGGTGGAGGACGACCACCTGGCAGGGTACGGCTGCCGAAAATATCGCGACACAGGACGAATGTCGGATAAAAGGTCAACGATGGGGACGGCCATCGGACGAGCATGATGGAGGACGACCATCAAGAGGTGGAGGACGACCACCTAGCAGGGGACGGCTGCTCTCAGGGTTTATCATGACATAGGACGAATGCCAGATAACCAAAATCAACAATGGGGATGGCCATTGGATAAAATGATGAAGAACGATCATCAACGGGTGGAGGACGACCACCTAGCAGGGGACGGCTGCTAAAATCAACGATGGGGACGGCCATCGGATGAGCATGATGGAGGACGACCATCAAGAGGTGGAGGACGACCACCTAGCAGGGTACGGCTGCTCTCAGGGTTTATCATGACACAGGACGAGTGTCAGATAAAAAAAATGCTTTGTTGGCGATCTACCGGGGAGTAGTAAACACGGACGAGTGTTTATATCCAAGAAACAAAAGGTATAAGTGTTTGGTATTGTGTATAGATTAAAGATGCGGACGAGCATCCCTAAGACTACGATACAGACGAGTATCGGGTAGAAACAAATACTGACGCGTGTTCAAAGATGATGATACGGACGAGTATCAACTGGTTAACAGAGAACACGGACGAGTGTTGAATCTGAGGGGATATGAATGGTATATACAAGGTACGGACGAGTATCTGTATGGGTGTAACATGAGTAATGAGTATGAGTATTGCATAGATGAGTGTTTAACTGCTGGGGAGGTTGACACGGACGAGTGTCAAAAGGAGAAGAGTGTAATATAAACAAGTATCTGATATACAAAGTGTAGGCGACTGCGCTGGGGATATGACACGGACGGGTGTCAAAGGATTGTCATATGTAAGTGTATGTGAGTGCAAAGAGGACGTCTTTGGCTTTCTGCTGGGGTATGACACGGACGGGTGTCAGGACGTATTTGTACTACGGGCGATCTTGTTCGTAAAGAGTGTTTAGGCGACTTTACTGGGGAAAGATGGCACGGACGGGTGTCAAAATGAGTATATACTGGTGTTTGTGGATTGTGAGGCAGCTGCTTTTGCCGGGGGATTCTGGTGGGGATGTTGATGAACTGTCATTATTCACAAGTGTTGGTTTAGAACATGGCTTATGATTATGCTATGTGTTGGATTTTTGCCGTAATGCTCCGTGTTAGACGGAATGCTACGCTTTGTGGGTGAATATGATGCAAATGCTATGATTGTGCAAAGATACCAAACCGGGCTCCGGGTCCCGTTGCTGCGAAGATCCTCGATCGATCTGCTTGAAGTAGACATCCCAGCTGGGGATGAGATCATTGGTAGATCTGATGCGATGTATCTGCTTGGGGATTCGGGTCACTGATAGACCTATCCTAATAAACATAGGACCCAGCTGGGGTTTGTAGAAGCTTTCTTCACTCTGTTGTGAGTTCTTATGCGTTGCTTTTTTGGATAGAGGCTGGAACTCTGTGGGGAGATAGCTCCCTGATTTCTGCACTCGGCTGAGGGCGAGATGGCAACTCGGCTGGGGAGAAAGAGAGGAATCACTGAAAGACCTCCCTAGAAATTCTGTTACGGTAGCTTCTTGACTCAGCCGGGATATGGGCATCTCCTGTGATACCTGCCCATTCTGATGGGGATAAGCAACAAGTGGCAACTCAGCTGGGGGAAGTCATGGGAGGCAACTCAGCTGGGGAGAGAGCACTCCGGGTGCTAAAATTGAGTGTGGACTTGCCAGCTTGCTGGGATAAAGCTTTCATCCCCCAAGTTGCGTTCTGGATACCTGCAATCCTGAAAAAGATAGAGAAACGCACAAGATAATCCCGAGGTATCCTTTACTGGATTCCGTCATAGGAGTTTAGATACTTCTGAGAGTAAGCATATTTCCTGCAAGCATGTTTTTATTTGAAGATAAACATCTGTATTCTTATGCAATCAGTTTCTTCTTTTAAGACATCAGACATTTTTGCAAATAAAATGTACAAAACGAGACATGACTGAAAATCTGATTTTATTAATTCATATGCCCTGAATTGGCGAGATACAGTCGAAGGAACATATCCCCTGAAATGAGGAGATTGTTACAAATTGAGAAACAAAATGTTGGCAGTGTTGATGACGCTTTAAGGAGCTTCCTCTTCACTATGACCCGTATGACTTTTGACGTTCTTCTCATCTTGCTTTTTGAAGAATGTTGATTCTGATTGAAGCTTGATCTTTTCGAAGCTTACCAAGTTGTAGATGATACAGAAGAATTCAGAATGCAGTTGTTCGCTTATTCCCTTATTTTGCATGGATCGCCCTTCCGGGTTTTCAGTCCATCGGGATACCCATTTTTGCCTGAGCTGTCCAATGCGGCTTTTCAACTCAGCGGGTGTACATTTTTCATTTTTCCCTTATTTTGCCCGAGTCTTTTATTCTGTTTTTGACTCGCCGGGATGCCCTATTTTTGCCTGGACTTACATTCTGTTTTTGTGTCCAGCGGGTCATTTTTATGCGAAGTATTTTTTAACTGCATCTGAATTCACAGGGGACGGGAAATCTTCACCATCCATGGTGCTGAGTGTAACACGGTGGGAGAACTGACTTTAAGTTATGTTGCGGATAGCAAGAGTCGCCACCGACTTTTATTTTATCCGTAAGGAAAGGGTATAAAAGAACAGGAAAGACCTTAAGAGAATATTTTGGGTCCGGGGGGTAGGTTATGTAAAGGGAAGGTGTTAGCACCCTTTACATCCATGGTTATCCATGGGCTCTTAGTTACTTAGCTCACTTTAAATTGTTTTTGAAAGTGTAGTGTGTGAATAGAAAAATTTTCAGAATAGTTAATAATAATCCATGAACGGATGTGTAAAAACTTGTTTTTGAAAATTTGTTTGAAATTGTGAAGAGTTTGAAAATTTTTTGAAGTGAGCAAGTACATAAGAGGAACCTACCCTAATGTTTAAAGTCTTTCTTGTTCTTTATCCTTTCATTGTTAAGACTATCCCTACTATTAAGGAGTAGGTAGTCATTACCTTGGATGTAAAGGGACATGTGAGGGACATTCTGTTTTATGAAGGCAACTGAGGGGTGTAATAAGCATATAGGAGGGACTATCATCATTATTCGAAGGGACTCGATTCGTATGGGCAACCATGAGGGACTTGATGATTTTCTTTTTAAAGGGACTTGCTTTATACACCCCACTTGACCTTATTCGTAAGCAACTTGAGGGATAACCTTAGAAAGTGAGACGGCGATTAAAATCGACTTACGTGTGTGAGTGTTTAATTTAATTATCTTATGATTAAAGATGTCCTAAATTTATTTTAAATAACATACATGTTTTGCACTCCCTAATTACTAACCATAGCAAGAATAATTAAATAATTACAGAATTTACATCCAGGAGCATTTACATAATTATAATAATAATAAGCAAAATAAATAATAAACAAATAATAATAATTTAACAATAAATAAATAATGGGTTAGTAGTAATAAAAATTAAGAAATAGGATTAGTAAAAATATTAAGAATAAATAAAGTTAGTAAAAATAATTAAATTTAATGAAACAATAATAATTATAAAAATAGACAAGGTTAGAAGAAATAAGATAAAAATTTAGGATAATAATAAACAAACAATAAGAATATGATTAATAATAATTAATAGAAATAAATAGAGAAAATATTATAGTAACATGATTAAACACAAAATTTGATTTTAATTTAGAAACATAGATAATTAAATAATTACTATAATATAAAGTTCTAAATATAACATAATTATAAATTTTTAATCATTTACAAAATTTAATTATTTCTAATTATATATCAACAATTATTAAAATATTTACATATTGTATGAAGAAAATAAATTTTAAATATCATGTTCATAAAATAATTATATTTACAAAAAAAAAAAAAAAAAAAAAATTAGTCATATTTAAGATATTATATTAAGTATCATGTTTACAAAATTTATAAGAATTATAATAAATATATATATACACAATAATTATAATAATAATTGGAAAATAAATTTATTTAGAAGAAAATAGAATTAGGTTTTATTTTGGAAAATAGTTTTTAGAGTTTTAAAAAAAATTAGGGTTTAGTTATATACAAAATAATTTTAATATAGATATACATAATTTTTAAATTAGAAAACATATATACATGAAATATATTTAATTCATTTAATAGAATGATCAAAATAAAGAGAAGAAAATAAAATATAAAAAACTTACCTGACTGGGATTTGAACCCAGGTCAGTGTGCTTGCCAACAAGAAGAACCACCATCAGGCCAATGTGCACGCAGGCAATGAATGAGAAGGAGAAATTGGTTTTATGCTTTAAGCTTGAAAAATCTGGAAAATAATAGAGATAAAAAGGCCTGGGGTGGGATTCGTACCCAGGACCTTATGAATGCAAGCAAGTACGCGCTACCGCCTGGCTGGGAGAGCCTATCTGGCTATTGAATGGCAAAAGGCCATAATATATTCAATCTCCTTTTATCCTGAAAAAATAGAACAAAAATAATGGCCCAAGCAGGATTCGAACCCTGGCCTTTTCATCAAACACAAGCGCATCCTTCCACTGGGACAAGCCACTGCTTGTGATAACTAAATAACAAAACAAAATAAAATATGTTAATCATAATTTGAATTTCTGAGCGCGCGGAAAACTTCATCTTCAACCTCCTGAGCTGCGAATTTTCTTATGAAAATACTTGCAAATTTTCCTGCGAAAAACCATTCCCAGCAAAACCTACGAATATCAACAAGCAACAAAACCATACAATTTTACAAAATTAAGCATAGCATTATAATCCAGACATTCATACGATCAAGCCTATGTTGTTAGAATCCATTTAAGTTTCTTAAATCCAAAATCCCTAAACCTAGGTCCAAACCCTAACTATGGCATCTTGTGAATTAGGTACGGGTTCTTTGATTTTCCTGTCCAGAAACAAGCTACACAACATTATAAACAATATTAGGCAATCAAAATCCATTTAAATGCAGTGATTTGATGTAATCGAAAAAATAGTTTCAAGCATGAACAAAGCTTCGGGTTCATCATTATGACATGCTTTAGATGAATGTGAGTGATGGTTTTGCTTCCATGATGTCCAAGGAACACGTCTATGAGCTTATTTTACCTTGAAACCTCTTGGATGATGGAATCCGAATTGGTGTTTTTGCTTGAAATTTTTGAATTGAAAACCTACCTTTGAAGCTGCTGGATTCGTGTCTTGAGGCTAGGGTTGTGTTTGTTACTTATATGAGAATGAATTAGGTCAGAAATATGGATTGGTTGTGTGAAGATTTGATCCAAAAAATATTGAAAAAGATCATGGTGTAAAAGTTCAAATATTTGATCATGAAGACTTGCTATTCTTGGACTAATCACATGATTCCTTTCTCTTTCAAATTTAATCAATAATTAAGAATTTCTAGAAGCATTATCTTCCTCCAAAAATAGATTTTCATATTTTATATTTATTTAAAATGATTTTTATGAATTAAATCAATAATAAATAAAAATAAAATAATAAAAATGCTGAATTTTGGTCAATTGGGTCGTGCATAATGATATGAGGTGGATTGGTTCACAACTTAGCAAGCCCATTTGGAAGGAATTGTTTCTAGACCCCCATTTTCAATATAAATCATCACAAAATTGCCCAACTTTGCAAGAGCATATCTCCCTCAATTTTAAAGGTATGAGGATGTTCTTGGTCATTTTGGAAAGCTTGAAGAGTCCTCTAAACAACCCCATTGGTTTCAGGTCCATATCATTTACCAATCTCAAGTTATGCCCTTTTGAAGTTGTTGACTTTTTGTTGACTTTTGAAATGACCCATAATGTCTTAGCTCATATCTTTCAAATGAAGCATTTTTGGGATTAACTTGAAACATCAAAGTTGTAGAGAATTCAATTTCCTTCAAAATGAGATTTGGATGGAGACTTGGTGATGAAGTATGTGAAAGTTATGGCTGGTCAAAGTTCAGTTGACTTTTACTAAGGAAACCCTAATTTAGAAACTCCTGATTATTGATGATCTGGAATCTCCTTGATGAATCATGATCAACCCTTGATCAAATGATGAATTTTACTTCATATACTTGATGTTGGCAAAATATCATGAAGTTTGACTTTGGTTTGACCACAGTTGACCTCAGTTTGACTTTTTTAACTGCATTGACTGATTTTGACTTATCTGATCATCTGACTGAGCAAACCTTTGAGAAAAGTCTTGAAACTTGTCATGGGGGTTCTTACACACATATAAGATGTTATGAAACTCACTTGAAGTATTGGAAGTCCATTTAGTCTGATTAAAGTCAAAACCCTAGTTTTGGATGCACTGCTTAGGAGGTGCATTGTCTGAGGGAATTGTCAACTCTTCTGACCCATTGTGAACTTTGTGAACCTTGTGAACCATCATAAAATGTCTTGTGAACCTCATGGGAGATATTGTGAAGCTTGTGAACCTTGTGAACCTCATGAAGTGGCTTTGTAGACCTTATAAACCTCAGGAAAGTTATTGAAAGCATTGTGGAACTTGTGAACCTTGTGAACCTTCAAGAAGTAACTTGTTGACTTCATGAACTTCATGAAAGGTTATGGACATGTTGAGAAACTTGTGAACCTTGTGAACCTTCAAGAAGTAACTTGTAGACTTCATGAACCTCATGAAAGGTTATGTAAATGTTGAGAAGCTTGTGAACCTTGTGAACCTTCATAAAGTAACTTGTAGACTTCATGAACCTCATGAAAGGTGTTGAAAGCATTATGGAACTTGTGAACCTTGTGAACCTTCATAAAGTAACTTGTAGACTTCATGAACCTCATGAAAGGTCTTGTAAATGTAGAGAAACTTGTGAACCTTGTGAACCTTCTTAGAACACAAAGTCTTGTATTGTGAGGGCAAATTTTGGGGTGCAACAGCTGCCCCTGTTCAATTTTCTGAAACCTGAGGGGTTAGATTGGTATATTTGCCAGTCGTGACCTGGAAGGTTGAAGGGGATTGAACACAAAAGCCCAAAAATTTGCACTCACCAGTGCATTAGAGTGATACAGAGGACTAGTTGAATATGATTGAGTGGGCTTAAAGATGCCACTAGGGGAAAGCAGTCCAAAATATGGAGGTATAATGAAAGCTGTCAGGAGTCTGGAGCAGTCCTGAGGTATTGATGATATGCTTTCAGGATACTGGAGTAATACTGATGTAACAGCATGTCTTCATGAGGATAGAGCAATCAATAATGATAACCCTAAAGCAGTCTTGAAGATTTCAGGAGGATAGAGTAATCAATAATGATAACTCTAAAGCAGTCTTGAAGTAATAATATGATTTCAGGAGGATAGAGCAATCAATAATGATAACTCTAAAGCAGTCTTAAAGTAATGATTTCAGGAGGATAGAGCCATCAATAATGATAACTCTAAAGCAGTCTTGAAGATTTCAGGAGGATAGAGTAATCAATAATGATAACTCTAAAGCAGTCTTGAAGTAATAATATGATTTCAGGAGGATAGAGCAATCAATAATGATAACTCTAAAGCAGTCTTGAAGATTTCAGGAGGATAGAGTAATCAATAATGATAACTCTAAAGCAGTCTTGAAGTAATGATTTCAGGAGGATAGAGCAATCAATAATGATAACTCTAAAGCAGTCTTGAAGTCATGAGAATTTATCAGGAGGATAAAGTAACCCTGAGGTGACAATAAAGCAGTCCCAAAGTAATAAGAAGCTTATCAGGAGGATAAAGTAACCCTGAGGTTAGAATAAAGCAGTCCCAAAGTAATAAGAAGCTCATCAGGAGGATAAAGCAGTCCTGATGATCATAAGTTTGTTTGTTGGGTAATTAACCTGAAAACAAGGTAGCATTCCGTATAATAACATTAGTTTATGCCTTATGTATACATGTATGATATGATGCACTTAGGTAATGCACTATATGTCTATGGATATATATGCTATGGTATGATGTAAATGATGTATGTATGATATGATACTGCCGGAAGTGTCTGGATATCTTCATATAACAACTGCTGGCCGGGGAAAATAAATCCCGATTCGTTGTTGAAGAATATATAACCCTCTGTCTGTTGGGGATAACAGGGTATAGATAACCTCCCGTATGCTGGGGATAGTAAGGATAGATATCACCTCCCGTATGTTGGGATAGTAAGGTATATATAACCTTCGTCTTCGTTTGATGGTAGGGTAGATATAACCTCCCGTCTTCGTTCGTCGTACTCTTATTGGAAAGTAAATTCCCGAATATCCGTATGAGGATAAAAGAGATGGATATAAATTCCAGGGGAGATAAGACTTTATGAAGATGGATTCGTCCTACTGAGAGTTTGTAACTGTTTTGAACTGGCGAAGCTTCGTTGAAATCCTCCCCCCGTTCGTCCTTAGTAAATACTATTACTGCATTTTCATGCATTTCTGGTAAACATCAATCATATTAAAAGGCATACATGCATTTTTGGTAAACATTAATCATATTCAAAAGCATACATACATTCAAACACAACCAATGGACGTTTCGCTTATGTAAATAGGGTAAAAGTAAATCTGGATTCAAAAGATGGAATTTATTTATATCAAAAAGTGGCCCATACACGGGTAAGTTTGTACAAGGAGACATAAACCCTAGTAAGAGGATTTTGCCATAAAGTTTTACAAAGGAGAATCAGCTATGCGGAAAATAATCCTATTGAGTTTCAATTCTACTATTGCCCTTCAAGTATCTCATCTTCTTGCTGTTGAGATGGAAGTGATTGGATTGAGCTTTATCTGTTCGAGCTTGAATAAGTAGTACAACTGGTTGCAGTTTCATGGGTGATCCATGTCGCTCCCGACAAATGAAAAGGATCAGATGAAGGTACAGACGCGAACGGTCGGCGAAGGGAACAGTGAGAACACACAGCCGTGAACTCACTGGAGATGAATAGAGTCGCCAGCTAGGCATTTTTATCCCGGAGGAAAGGTAATGCTGCATAAACCTAGGAAAAGATGGATAAGACGGTTGCGAACCAGAAAGACTGAGAAAGGGGGTTGGTTACAACCTGGGAAGGTATTAGCACCCAGATTGTCCGCCGTACTCAACGGGATCCACGCTTAAAAGATTTGTGCTTTAAAGGGGTAGTGTCAGTGCAATCTGTGTGTAAAAGAGCTGGCAAAAGATGTACAGGTGTCAGTGTAAAAAGAAGTGAAGTGTATAATGATGTGAAGTATGAAAGTGTCAGTGTAAGAACAGGAATAGGATGCTCAAGATCATGAGGCTTAAAGAATATAGCTGGAAGGAGGGGGAATATACAGAGACTTTTGTTCGATAACTGTTAAGTTATGCCTACGTATCCTCTCGTGCAATGAGGAAGTCAGAACACCGTAGTTCGACCCAAAGAGACTGAAAGATGAATTGACTGATGAACTGCTTGCTTGTCTATGCTCAAGTGTATGACCTGTCTGGCTCAGGTGCAAACTGTCTTGCATTAGACGGAAGAAGCAAGTTCTCGTTTGTGAGTGAATGAGATGAGAAAAGAATCCCGAAGGAGACGATTATTGTTTGTTTTTGCATTTTCAGTCTTTTATTGCTTTTGAAAGTTTGTCATAAGTTAATGAGCTTGAGCCTAAACCAATGGATTTAGTAAACCCATCACATCTTCCCTCTGTTTAGGGGTAATGAGAATACCTTAAGTGTGAAGTCAGATTCTCACACTTAATCACCTTTGGTGTAGGATTAAGATCATTAACCTACTTGTGATTATTTAGATGTTTTTGGTGTTTTTGTTTAGTGTTGAGTAATGAGGTTAAGCCATAATCTGGGATTAAACAGACTCATTACACCATCCTAATAGAAGGATAATAGATGAGAATGTTTAAGCTGAGGAAAGCTCCTCAACTTAATCCATGATTAAGGATTAAACTCATGACAAAACGAGCCTTTGATTAAGTGGATTTTATTTAATGGTATGATGATGAAGTGATTTTTAGGGTTTGTAAGACAACTTGAGGGGGACTTGTCCATTAACACTAGGGTTAGTCCTTCTTAACCAATTAAGGAAGAATTAGAACCCTAATGCAAGGCCCAAGTTACAAGCTTGATGTCTTGATACTTATTAAGTGAGTTGATTAAGAGATTTAAACACATTAAGGGTTTAACACTTAGGATTAAAGTTATACACTCCATCCTAAGAGAAGGATGCAGGCATAAGCTTAATCACAAAGCCTTAAAGCCTTTAGGGTTTAGTCCCTGATTATGAGATGAGGAGAGAAGACTCAAAGAGACACAAAGGAAAAACTAAGAGGGGAGACTAATCAAAATCCTAATCATTGTCATGCTTGGTTGTTCCTAAGGTTTGTGAGGTTTTCAAGAACAATCTTCAATGGAACCACCAGGAAGCAGATGAAAGGATCAGGAGAAGCAAAGTAACTTGCTTCATTTAAGAAGACAAGTCACTTGAAGAAAGAAGGTGGGAGGAACAAGAATGAGCAAGCTCAATCTCAAACACATACATAAATGCAGCAATGGATGCAAGAGAGATGAAAAGAAAAGTTATGAGAAGTGAAGGCAAATTCACTTCTCAAGTTTACTTACCACCTGAAATGTTAGAAAGAAATGCAATGCAATGCAAAATGGGATGAAATGGTATGATGCTAAACAAAACCAGAAGCATGTTGATGATGATAATGATGCTATGGAGTGCTATAAACATGAGGCAAGGCATGGAGATGTTCTCACAAGTTCATGGATGCAAATGAGGCAAGCTTAGAAGCATGGATACACATGAAAAGTTAGGAAGCATACAAAGCAAACAACATGGCAAACATGTAATGCAATGATCAAACATACTTTCTACATGTCTTATGATGTCAAATGAATCAAATGGAGGCATGGAATGGCATGGCAAGTCATGTTATGCAAGAGAATGCAAGAGGTATGCAAATGAAAGCCCAAATTAGGGTTTATGGATCAAACAACAAACAAAAACCAAAAACAGAAGCAAAACCTAATATGAAAAATGGAAAATGCCAACCAAAGAAACCCTAAACCTATACTAAACCAATGTCCAAAGGGGGGCTCTCAACTCTTAACCAATCTCAAGTTATGATTTTTCTAAGTTATTAGGGTTTTTAGGGTTCCTAAACAAAAGAAATGCCAAACAAATTGAAAATGAAGGAACAAATCATGGCCTTTTAATCCTAGAAACTACATGCTAAACACAAAACAATGCAAGAAGAACCAATGTCCAACTCCTCTTAGATAGGCAGAAATGAATTTTTGAACTTATGATCAAAATAATGCACCAAAAATGATTTAATTCAATGGAAAATTCTCAAAATGCATCAAGATCAAAAAAGAAATTTGGTTTGAAGGTTGGACAATGTTTCTAAATGTCTTAGAACATTTCATGAATTTTTTTGGTGATTTTTAAATACCTAAAAGTATTTTTAATTAATTAATTTCCATTAATCAATTAAAAATAATCTTTTAAATATTTAAAAATACTTTTTTAATGATAAAAAATAAAATGAAAATATTTTTGGGTCATAAAAATTAATAAAACTCAGAAGAAAAAGTTTCATAATTTTTAGGAATTTTTACTATTTTTTATGAATTATGCAAATTAATTGAAAAGAAAATAAAAATAAAATGAATAAAAGGGAAAGTAAACAGAAAGGATGGCTGAGATTCACTCTGGATTCAAAGGGGTTGACCGCGCGCGTTTTTGGAAGGCCAGGATTGCTTCTGATCAGATTAATTTAATTATGGATTAATTAAAATAAGCACGTGGATTAGGGCATAATGGCTTGATCTGAACCATTCACACGCGCGGGAGGTCAATGGAGTCAACGCATCCAATGGTCCACATTCAAATGGCAATTAATTACACAATTAGGGCTTAAACACTTTCAGGCTGCCGGAGAAGACTTCCGGTCGTCTTCTCCGGCCAGCATCTCCCCTGAAAAATCCCCAAAACCCCAAAAAGCTAACTAAAATGAAATCTAAAAAATGGGAAATGATCCTTACACACTCACGAACCAAAACCCTCACTCAAAACAAATTTATTTCCCCTAACAAAGCTGAATCGAAGCAAATAAGAACTAGGGCACGCAAGTTTCAGAAGCTAAATAAATACTCATTTCAAAGCCATTTCAAAAACTAAAAGCATATTCATGATCAGGAAGGCACAAAGAGCAAGTTTAGAACAAGAAAAATGATTTCTGGAAAAATATTTTTCAAGCTACCTGAGATTCGAAGCTTTCACTCTGATGACTTTCTGGCCACTTCCTTCAGTGCAATCCACTCCACTTGATCCCCAGATGATGTTTGAATGCTCAAAAGGAATTTATGTTGGCTGGATGAGGAGTTTGACAAGCTTCTGCTCAAGCTCAGTCAGAAATGGCAATGGAGTTTCAGGCAGCTTCAGGTCATTGTAAATGGTTCTTTGTGATCCAGATGGTGAGTGGAGAAGGTCTGTGGTGTTTGTTTGTATGTTTGTGTGCTGTGGAAAGAGTTTCGAATGAAACTGCAAGTTGAGGTGAGAAATGGCAGTGGGGTGTTCTTGCTTGTTTCAGGCCTGGCTCTTGGTGGTTTGAGGTCTATGAAGTATGGTGAGTTGATCTATGGAAATGGCTTTTGTGTTTGCAAGCTGAGAAAACAAATTCGAAGGAAGATGCCAGATGGAGTGTTTTGGTGTATGTGATCATATGAAGTGTTTCAGCTTGGCCTCTTGATACCTTTTGCTTGCCAAATGATATTGTATTTTAATCCTATAGGTCAGATGATGTGACCTGGCCTATAGTGATTGGTAAGTTTGCTTTTGCTCAAAAGTCAAATTTGGTGTAAGGAAAGTATGACTCATGATCTAGGCAAGTACAAGCATGGGGCTGCGCAGCAAGGGTGAGGGGAAAGGCTAGCCAAAGTCAGCAGCCAATGTCACAAGTTGTAGGAAGTGATCATGATGATTTTTCAAGTTGCTTGCTTTTTGAACTTCATGAAGAAAAGTCTTGTTACATGAACCAAAACATGAGAAACCTTGATCCAATTCTGACTTTTAAGGCCTAAGGAATGTTTGTGTCATGGTTTGAAATGAATTAGAGGTTGCAATTTGCCTTGGTACATGATTTTGCAAAATTCTCATTTGAAGCATGCCTTGAAAATCAATGATTTTTGCCAACTTTGTCACACCATAACTTTTGATCCAAGAAGAGTTTGATCATGTTCTTGTACTTTTTGAAAAGGGAAAGATGAGATCTACAACTTTCATGACCAAAGTTTTTCCATTTGGAGCATTTTTGGATCAAGAATCAAGGCTTGAAAAATGACCTAAAATGAAGCATTCTTGAAAAGTCAACTATGCCCAAAAAGTCAACATTTGCAAAACTTCCAAATTCTTGATTTCTATGAACTTCAAACTTCTTCCATGATCAAATAAAGATCATATACACTCAAAATGATGAAGATCATCCATTGGTTGGGTCATTGGGGGCCTCAGATGCCCTGATTTTACACTGACTTGTCTGAAAAGTCAACCCTTGATCAGATGACTTCCCCATGGAATTTCTTCATGAAAATTGATATGCATATTCCCTATACCATATAGAGACCAATGGAAACAAGAATGACCAAAAAATTTGGAGTTATGGCCTCTGAAACCAAAACCCTAATTTTAGGTCAACTGTGCAGTCAAACTTGGCTCTGCATCCATTCAAACCCTAGTTCTTGTGATTCTTTGGAATTTTGACTTTGAGAGGATATAATATGATACTTGAACACATGTAGACCCCTTTGAAGTGATTGGTAGCCTTTGGAGTGGCTCAAGATGCCCTGAGATTGCTCAGATCACAAACCCTAGGTGCAGATGCCTTAGAAACTATGCAGTGAATCAAAAGTGAGATATGAGATGATATGATTGTGTTTATGCATATGAGATGATCACAAGACATGGTGTGAATGGGTGAGGGCAAATTTGGGGTGTTTACAGCTGCCCCTATTCAAACGTGAGTTAGCTGTGCAGGATGTAAGCGACGGCTTAACAGGCAAACAAGATAACTTGTGATTGAATACCAAAGACAGTCCAAAATTTGCACTCACAGAATGAAGAAGAAAAGGGATATAGATTGTAAAGGAAAATAAAGTATATTGTAAAGTGTGGGCGACGGAGGACGACCGTCGAGCAGAGGACGACTGCTGGGAAAGTGCTGAAAATAAAGCAATGACGGGGACGGCCGACATGCTGGGGATAAAAGGTAAAGCTAAGACGGGGACGGCCGACTAGCTGGGGAAAATGAAATTATGATGGGGACGGCCATCAGGATAAAGCTGTAAAATTCTCTGGGGATTAATGAAACATGACGGGGACGGCCGTCAAGTTCACAAAGGTAAAGTAACCAACGATGGGGACGGCCATCGAGCTAAAAAGGAAAAGGGACCACGACGGGGACGGCCATCGGGTTAAAGAATAAATGAAATAAACAGATGATGGGGTACGGCCATCAAAGGTGAAGGACGATCACCTAGCAGGGGACGGCTGCTCTGTTGGGTAATAAAGGAAATACGATGGGGACGGCCATCAAAGGTGGAGGACGACCACCTGGCAGGGTACGGCTGCCGAAAATATCAACGATGGGGACGGCCATCGGATAGAAAAGGTCAACGACGGGGACGGCCATCGGACGAGCATGATGGAGGACGACCATCAAGAAGTGGAGGACGACCACTCAGCAGGGTACGGCTGCTCTCGAGGTTTCTCATGACATAGGACGAATGCCGGATAACCAAAATCAACAATGGGGACGGCCATTGGATAGAATGATGAAGAACGATCATCAAAGGGGTGGAGGACGACCACCTAGCAGGGGAGGGCTGCTAAAATCAACGATGGGGACGGCCATCGGACGAGCATGATGGAGGACGACCATCAAGAGGTGGAGGACGACCACCTAGCAGGGTACGGCTGCTCTCAGGGTTATCATAACACAGGACGAGTGTTAGATAAAAAAGAAAATTTGCTTTGTTGGTGATCTACTGGGGATATAGTAAACACGGACGAGTGTTTACAACCAGAAAAAGAAAGTATAAGTGTTTAGATGTTATTGTATAGATTAAAGATGCGGACGAGCATCCTTAAGACTATGATACGGACGAGTATCAGGTAGAAACAAATACTGACACATGTTCAGAGATGATGATACGGACGAGTATCAACGGGTTAACAAAGAACACGGACGAGTGTTGAATCTGATGGTTCTTCTGGGGGAATAGTAGACACGGACGAGCATCTATATTCAAGAAGACACAAGTGTTTGACACGGTGTATGGATTAAAGATGCGGACGAGCATCCTTAAGACTATGATACGGACGAGTATCATGTAGAAACAAACACTAGACGCAATGTTCTGAGATGATGGTACGGACGAGTACCAACTGGTTAACAAAGAACAAAGACTACTGTTGAATCTGTGGGTATATAACTAGTATATACAAGATACAGACGAGTATCTGTATAAAAGCGAGTGGTGTATAGATGAGTGTTTATCTGCTGGGGAGGGAGACACGGACGAGTATCAAAAGGAGAAAAGTGTAACAAGTGTCTGATATACAAAGTCCAGGCGACTGCGCTGGGGATATGACACGGACGAGTGTCAGGAAAGTGTATATACAAGCATATGTGAGTGCAAAGGGGATGTCTTTGGCTTTCTGCTGGGAGTTATGACACGGACGGGTGCCAGAAAGTTTCTGTAATACGGGTGATCTTGTTTGTAAAGGGTGTTCAGGCGACTTTACTGGGGAATGATGACACGGACGGGTGTCAAAAGGAAATATATACTGGTGTTTGTGATTCGTGAGGCAACTGCTTTGCTGGGACCTTGGTGGGGATTTCTGTACAATGATGATGAACGGTTATTATTCACAAATGTCAAATCAGGACATGGCTTATGATTATGCTATGCGTTTGATTTTTGCCGTAATGCTCCGTATTAGACGGAATGCTACGCTCTGAGGGGATAATATGATGCTAATGCCATGATTATGCAAAGATATCAAACCGGGATTCGGATCCCGTTGCCGTGAAGATCTCTGGTTGATCTGTTTGAAATGGACCTCCCAGCTGGGGATGAGATCATTGGTAGACTTGGGGAGATGTATCCACTTGGGGATATATGCCACCTGGTTGACATATCCTTATAATGCGGGACCCAGCTGGAGTTTGTAGAAACCTTCTTCACTCTGTTGTGATCTTCATGCGTTGCTCTTCGGGATAGAGGCTGGAACTCTGTGGGGAGATGGTTCCCTGACTTTTGCATTCAGCTGAGGATGAAATGGCAACTCGGCTGGGGGAATTATGAGAGGCAACTCAGCTGGGGAGAGCAACAAGAGGCAACTCAGCTGGGGATAGAGCACTTCGGATGCTGAGATCTTTTGTTGATTTGCCAGCTTGTTGAGATGTAACTTGCATGCCCCAAGTTGCGTCCTGCATACCTGCGATCCTGCAAAGATAAGGAAACGCACAAAAGGTCCCGAGGTATCCTTTACTGGATTCCGTCATAGGAGTTAAGCATTTTCGAGAGTAAGTATATTCCCTGTAAGCATGTGTTTTATTATTATTTTTTTTGGGAGAAAAGCATCTGTACTTATGCAATTGATTTTCTTGAGACATCAGACATCCTTTGCAAATAAAAATATACAAAGCGAAACATGACTGAAAAATCTGATTTTATTAATTCATGTGCCCTGAATCGGCAAGATACAGTCAAAGAAACATATCTCCTGAAATGAGGAGATTGTTACAAATTGAGAAACAAAGTGCTGGCAGTGTTGATGACGCTTTCAAAGGAGCTTCCTCTTCTGCTATGACTCGTATGACAATGACGTTCTTCTCGTCCTGCTTTCTGAAGGAGGCCGATTCTGATTGAAGCTTGACTCTGTTGAAGCTTTCCAAGTTGTAAGCGATACAGACGAATTCAGAATGCAGTTGTTCGCTTATTCCCTTATTTTGCATGGATCGCCCTTTCGGGTTTTCAATCCATTGGGATACCCATTTTTGCCTGAGTTGTCCAATGCGGCTTTTCAACTCAGCGGGTGTACATTTTTCATTTATTTCCCTTATTTTTGCCCGAGCCTTTTATTCTGTTTCTGACTCGCCGGGATGCCCTATTTTTGCCTGGACTTACATTCTGTTTTTGTGTCCAGCGGGTCATTTTTATGCGAAGTATTTTTTAACTGCATCTGAATTCACAGGGGACGGGAAATCTTCACCATCCATGGTGCTGAGCATCAGTGCTCCACCAGAGAAAACTTTCTTTACCACGAATGGTCCTTCGTAATTCGGAGTCCATTTGCCCCTGTGGTCTGTATGAGGAGGGAGGATTCTCTTCAACACAAGATCTCCCACTTGGTACTCTCGGTGCCTGACTTTCTGATCGAAGGCTTTCTTCATTCTTTTCTGATACAACTGCCCATGACAGATTGCAGCCAATCTTTTCTCTTCAATCAGACTCAGTTGCTCGTATCGGGCCCGAACCCATTCTGCTTCACTCAGTTTAACATCCATTAATACCCGTAGGGAGGGTAATTCAACTTCGACTGGTAGGACTGCTTCCATACCATACACAAGCTGGTACGGTGTTGCCCCAGTGGATGTCCTGATTGACGTGCGGTACCCGTGCAAGGCGAATGGTAGCATTTCATGCCAGTCTTTGTAGGTGACTACCATCTTCTGCACAATCTTCTTGATATTCTTGTTTGCTGCCTCAACAGCGCCATTCATCTTTGGCCTGTAAGGAGAAGAATTGTGGTGTTGGATTTTGAAGTCCCGGCACAGTTCTGCCATCATTTTGTTGTTTAGATTGGAACCATTATCAGTAATGATTCGCTCGGGCACTCCGTATCGACAGATGATATCTCTCTTTAGGAATCGGGCTACCACTTGCCTGGTGACGTTTGCATATGAGGCTGCTTCAACCCACTTGGTGAAATAGTCAATGGCGACCAGGATGAATCTGTGGCCGTTCGAAGCAGTTGGCTCAATCTTCCCAATCATATCAATGCCCCACATGGCAAAGGGCCATGGTGAAGACATGATGTTCAAAGGATTGGGAGGCACGTGCACTTTGTCTGCATAGATCTGGCACTTGTGGCATTTTCGGGCATAAGCACAACAGTCTGCATCCATTGTGATCCAATAATAGCCTGATCTTAACAACTTCTTAGCCATGGCATGTCCTCCAGCATGGGTACCAAAGGAGCCTTCGTGCACTTCATGCATCAGTAAACCTGCTTCTGTCTTGTCAACGCATCTGAGGAGCACCATGTCAAAGTTCCTTTTGTATAAAGATCCATCAGTATTCAGAAAGAAACTTCCAGCAAGCCTTCTCAAAGTCTTCTTATCATTGGAAGATGCCCCAGGTGGGTATGTTTGATCCTCCAAGAAGCACTTAATGTCGTGGAACCAAGGCTTATCATCTTCAACAACATCTGCTGCGAACACATATGCTGGTCTGTCAAGTATGGACACTGAAATCTGAGGTACAAAGTTGGCAGTTTGAACTTTGATCATGGATGAAATGGTAGCGAGAGCATCTGCAAACTGATTCTCGTCCCGAGGGATATACTCGAGCTTGACTGTTGTGAAGAAAGTCAATAACCTTCTTGTATAATCCCTGTAAGGTATCAGATGATCCTGGTGTGTATACCATTTTCCGTTGGTCTGATTGACTACCAAAGCTGAATCTCCGAATACGGTCAATGTCTTGATCCTGAGGTCAATGGCTTCCTCAAGACCCATAATGCAAGCTTCGTATTCAGCTTCGTTGTTAGTGCAGTTGAAAGTGAGTTTTGCCGAGAAAGGCATGTGAACTCCCTTGGGTGTAATAAGTACTGCACCAACACCACGGCCATTCATGTTAACAGCCCCATCAAACATCATAATCCATTCTTCCTCCGGGTCGGGCCCTTCAGTGTGAATAGGCTCTTCATGATCTTTTGCTTTAATGAACATGATGTCTTCATCAGGGAAGTCAAATCTCATTGGCTGGTAATCATCAATGGGTTGCTCAGCAAGATATTCAGACAATACACTGCCCTTGATGGCTTTCTGAGATGTGTACTGTATGTCGTATTCTGTAAGGATCATTTGCCATCTTGCAACCCGTCCGGTAAGAGCTGGCTTCTCGAAAATGTACTTAACTGGGTCCATTTTGGATATCAATAAAGTGGTGTGGGTCAACATATACTGTCTCAGTCGGCGAGCAGCCCACGCTAAAGCACAGCAAGTTTTCTCGAGCAGCGAATAACGTTGTTCACAGTCGGTAAACTTTTTGCTTAGGTAGTATATTGCATACTCTTTTCGACCAGACTCGTCATGTTGGCCCAACACACATCCCATTGACTCTTCTAATACCGTCAGGTACATTATCAGAGGTCTTCCTTCAACTGGCGGCATGAGGATTGGAGGTTCTTGCAGATATTCCTTGATCTTGTCGAAAGCCTTCTGGCAATCTTCGTTCCACCTGACCGTTTGTTCTTTTCTTAACAGCTTGAACAAGGGTTCACAGGTTGCTGTAAGGTGAGATATGAACCTTGAAATGTAGTTCAATCGACCTAAGAACCCTCGAACTTCTTTCTCAGTTTTCGGTGCAGGCATCTCTTGAATAGCTTTGACTTTATCAGGGTCAACTTCAATCCCTTTCTCGCTTACAATAAAACCCAGCAGCTTACCGGATCGCACCCCGAATGTGCATTTGTTGGGGTTCAACTTCAGTTGGTACTTCCTCAGACGCTTGAATAACTTGAGTAGATTCGCCAGGTGATCTTCCTCTGTAAGGGACTTGGCGATCATGTCATCCACATAACATTCGATTTCTTTATGGATCATGTCATGAAATAATGTCACCATAGCCCGTTGATACGTCGCACCGGCATTCTTGAGCCCAAATGGCATTACTTTATAGCAGAACGTGCCCCAAGGTGTGATGAATGTTGTCTTCTCCATGTCTTCAGGTGACATCTTGATCTGGTTGTATCCTGAAAATCCATCCATGAAGGAGAATACCGAGAACTGAGCCGTATTATCTACCAATACATCAATGTGAGGTAAAGGGAAATCATCTTTTGGGCTGGCTCTGTTCAGGTCCCGGTAGTCAACACACATTCTTACTTTGCCGTCTTTCTTAGGCACAGGCACTATGTTAGCAACCCACGGCGGATAACTAGTCACAGCAAGGAACCCGGCGTCCCATTGCTTTTGTACCTCCTCCTTGATTTTCATAGCCATGTCTGGACGAGTACGGCGCAGTTTCTGTTTAACCGGTGGGCACTCTTCTCTCAAAGGCATCTTGTGCATAACAATATCGGTATCCAAACCTGGCATATCTTGGTAAGACCAAGCAAACACGTCCACATACTCTTGAAGCAGGTCAATCAGTTGTCTCTTTACTGAGTCTTGCAGGCAGGCCCCGATTTTAACCTCTTTCACGTCTTCCTCTGTACCAAGATTAATCACTTCAACCTCCTCCTGGTGAGGGGTAATAACCTTTTCCTCTTGTCTTAACAACCTGGCTAGCTCTTCAGGAAGCTCATATTCTTCTTCAACCCCTTCATCAGCTTGATTGATTGGATTGTCAAAGTCATACGAAGTCATAGCCGTGCTGTTGTCAGTGCTGTCTGGAAGGCATACTCTGCAAGGGTTAAGTTTGTTCATTTTAGTGATTTGATTTTAATCTTTATTTAGAAAAGTGAAATGAAATTGTCATTTTGAAAACACCGCCATTTATTTTTTGTACAAAAAAGAAAAATGGAAAGACAGGGAGCAGAAAAGAAAAAGACTCGTTTGCAAAAAGATGTCTGATATTTCATTAATTAATCTTGTTTGCACAAAAAGGTACAGATGGCCCGATTACAAAATGAGTCTTGTCATCTTGGGCAAGATGCAAGACTTTGATGCATGCTTATAAAAATACAGGAAATAATAATTACTCTGCATGAGTAACTCTTATAATTTCCTGGGAAGACCAGTTCGAGACACTGCTCCCCGGGACCTTCGGACGAATCCAACTTTCCAGGTTGCGCTCCTCTTCCAGCTCCTCTTCCAGACAGTTGATAGCATCAGGGGTAAGCATCCCCCCACTAACAAAACCGGGCTTCTCGGCAGCCTTTTCTTGATGTTGAGTTGGTCTGTAACCCAACCCAAATTTGTCTTTCTTCTCCTCCACAGCTAAAACCTTGCCCCAGCCTAGGGCAGTTCCTTCCTCAACAACCTTCCGGGCTTGTTGGTATGATGACATGGAGATCCCAGATACAGCAGATGCTTCATTGACATTCAAGGCTTCAAATCCTTGGCTCATTGTTTCATGGATCTCCCCATCCATTTCGATATACTTATAAGTAGCCAGATGGCTAACAAATATATCCTCCTCCCCACAGATTGTAACCACTTGGCCTTCCCACTCATATTTTAACTTTTGGTGAAGGGTAGACGTTATTGCGCCGGCGGCGTGAATCCAGGGTCTACCCAACAAACAGCTGTAGGCGGGCTGAATGTCCATCACATAAAAGATAGTTTTAAAGGTCTGTGGGCCAATTGTCACAGGTAGCTCGATCTCTCCCAGAACCGATCTCTTAGAACCATCAAAGGCTCTTACCACCAGGTTGCTGGGTCTCAATGCCAATCCGTCATATTCTAACTTCACCAGAGCCTTCTTTGGTAAGACATTCAGGGATGAACCTGTGTCCACCAGCACATGTGAAAGGACAGCTCCTTTGCATTCCATGGTGATGTGCAAGGCTTTGTTGTGGTTGCGGCCATCCGCTGTCAAGTCAGTATTGGTGAATCCTAGCCCATTGCTAGCAGTAACATTTCCAACTACGGTCTCCAACTGGTTGACAGTGATCTCTTCAGGCACGTAAGCTGCGTGCAAGACTTTGAGTAATGCATTCCGATGAGCTTCGGAACACATTAGCAGTGAGAGGATGGAGATCTTGGATGGCGTTTGGTGAAGCTGATCCACAATTTTGTAATCACTCCTTTTGATGATTCTCATAAACTCATCAACTTCTTGATCGAATGGTGTCTTCAAGGCTTCTTTAACAGCTTGATCTTCCTGCACCGGGCTCTTTCCCTTTGCCTTGGCAGTAGCTTCTGCTTCGGCAGTAGGTCTTTGAATTGGTGGAGCAAAGAGACGTCCGCTTCGAGTGAAGCCTCCGCCTCCCCCCACATTATCTACTTGTGGTGCAGGTGTTGACGTTTCAAGAGTGATTCTTTTTCCTTCGCAGTACACGTCTGAGCCATAGTGCCAAGGGATGGCCCTATTGCTTTCATATGGTACTGGTCCAGGCACCGTGACAGTGACTGGACTGATTGCTGCTGCTGAAGGGACTGTAATTGTTTGTGGATCATAAAAGATTGTAACTGGTGCTCTGGTGGGAGCAGCACCTTCTGAATGGTAGGCAGAGTTGTTCTCAGGATCATAAAATATTGTGACAGTAGAGACATCTTCATGATTTGTTGCTGGAGTTGTAGGAGGTAATGGTGGAAGAATGGATGTTGTCGTTGTAGGAGCTTCATAATGGAGTGATGCTGAAGTTGTAGCAGGAAGATTTGTTGAAAACTGACCAGTTGAGATAATAGATGAAGTACTTGTTGATGAAACCGAAGAATTGTCAGGAACAATGGTTGCTGCAGTTGTAGGAGGTTCTGAAACCGTTGCCGATGAGATTGCTGGATTTGTTGGAAATGATGTGGTGATCTGAAGTTGGCCACTCTGAATAAGGCCATCTATGCCATTCCTCAAATTATCGCACCCATTTACGGAGATATTGCAGTAAGCACAACCCAATTCACACCCTGGGAACATCTGACATTCCAAGAGCTGAGCCTTAATTTCTACCAATGGTGTCCTGATCTGTCCCACACTGGTTATTAAATAAGACGGTTTGTCTTCTTCAATAGCGTTAATCCGGGGACCACCATGGTTTGGCATCGGGTTCTTATTGACATTGGGTGGTGGTGCGAAATTCAGAGCCTTGGAGTCTACCAGGTCTTGTACCTTCATATGCAGAGCCCTGCATTTTTCTGTGCTGTGGCCAGGTGCGTTTGAATGGAAGGCACACCTAGCGTTGGAGTCATAGTTCCTTGGTAGACTGTTGGGATCCGGAGGTGCCAACGTTCTTAGCTCAACCAGGTTGAGTTTCAGAAGCTGTGGCAGCAATGTAGCATATGGCATTGGGATCGGATCGATCACTCTGTTAGCTTGAGAAGGCCTCTGCTGAAATGGCCTCTGTTGACTGTTGTTGTTGGTGTTGCTGTTGTTGTAATTCCTTGGAGGATATTGATTTTGCTGGTGGTACTGAGGTTGCGGCTGATAGTTTTGCTGAGGAGGTTGATAGACTGGCTGAGGATGAGCTGGAGCAGGAATGGTGACTGCTGCTATTGACCTCTGAACATACTGGGGCCTGCCCCTGTTTGAATGGATGGCATTGGTCTCGCCAGTTCTTCTCGGGCCTACAAAAGGCTTTCTTGTACTACTGGACGAGCTTGCACCGTTGTCTGAGATCTTTCCCATTTTTAACAAGCTTTCAATTCTCTCCCCGGCTATGACAACATCTGCAAAGCTAGTGGAAGAGAAAGCAGCCAACCTGTCAATATATGTCCCCTGAAGGGTGTTCATGAACATATCTGCCATTTCCCGTTCAGACATAGGTGGTTGAACAGCAGCAGCCAGTTGCCTCCATCTCTGTGCATATTCTCGGAAACTTTCCCTTGACGACTGTGACATCCCCATTAAGAGGGTCCTGTTGGGTGCCATGTCTAGATTATACTGATACTGTCTGATGAAGGCCTCTGCCAGGTCCTTCCAGCATCTTATAGTTGCCCTTGTCAGATGGGAATACCACTCCCTCGAAGCTCCAGTCAAGCTATCTTCAAAATAGAACATCCAAAGCTTCTCATCCATTGTATAGGCCTTCAACCTCCCCAGAAATGACTGTAAATGAGTCCGGGGGCATGAGGTCCCGTTGTATTTTTCAAAGCAAGGAGGCTTGAACTTATGGGGGATCCTGACCCCGTCTACCAAGCCCATATCCATGACATCGAAGCCCAAAGAGTTTTGAGATTCTAAGGACCTCAACTTCTCAGCTATCTCATCCAATCTCCTATCATAAGCTTCTTCCCCAGCACCCATTACTGTGAACTGGTCTTCTTGAGGGTCTTCCTGTAGTACCCTCCCTGTTGTGGCAGTCTCTTGTATATTGACAGGGATGTTGGCCTCTGGATGGAGATGGGGTCCAAAATCTGGGGGATTGACATGAGGTTGGACCCTCTCGTTGTTACTTGTGCCAGCAGTTCCCACATGGGGCTCTTCTTGATTCTGCCTTTCCACCATGGCTCTCAATCTTTCCTGGCTCTGAGCCATATTGTTCATAACCTCCATAAACTGAGTAATTTGATTCCTCATCTCTAGCCTTTCATTTGCCATTTGATTTCTGACCTCAGTAAGGTCCTGCTGCATCTGATCCATCTGAATTCCCGGAAGGTTGTTTCGGGTTGGATAACGGTGCGGACGGTTGAGGGGAAATACCCGGCGCCTAGCAATAGTTCCTGAGGTATCACAACAGAGGTTAGCAACAATAAAACAAAACCTACAAAACACACAAAGGGTTAGCATGCAATGCAGTTATGCTTATTTGCTCTCAAGGTATCCGGTTTGGCATTCAGTTTTGACCCTTCCAGACCCTTGAAGATATTGTTGTTGTTGCTTGAAGAAAACTCAGGTGAAGCAAACTAACACAAATATATTACAGAAGGTGAAATGATACAATTTGTTCATTTTACAACACAAGCCCTCTAAGGGGTCAAAATACATTACAAGAAAATAAAAGTACACGGAAAGAAAGCAACAACAAACAAATGGTCAAACACCAAGACCAAACTCATCCTCACGAACTTCCTTGAGAAGTGCTTCGGTCACAGGATCAGCCGGACGCTCCGTGAGATTCCTGATGAGGAGATTCCGGGTTGCAATAGATGCTGCTAGTTTCTTGTGCTGAGTTTGGTCCTTGGACCTCTTCACCCCTGCTTTGACCTTCAGCTCTGATATCTCCCTCTGGGCTGCTGCCAGGGCTTCTTGCTGTTCTTTTGCACTGGCTTCCAGTTGCTCCATCTTGTCTTGAACTCTCTTGTCCTCCAGGGTACGAGCCTCGGTGATCCTGACCCACCGGGCTTGACTCTCCTTCAAATACAAGTCTGTTCTTGCTCTCTGGAACTGGGCTTCCTTGCAAGCATTCTTCAGAATTTGTTCTCCAGCCTTTGAATTTTTGATGTAATTGTAAACACCCCAAATTTGCCCTCACCCATTCACACCATGGCTTGTGATCATTCTCATATGCATAAGTACAATCATGTCATCTCACATTTCATTTTTGATTCACTGCATAGTTTTCAAGGCATCTGCACCTAGGGTTTGTGATCTGAGCAATCCCAAAGCATCTTGAGCCATTCCAAAGGCTACCAATCAATTCAAAGGGGTCCATGTGTGTTCATATATCATATTTCACCTCCTCAAAGTCAAAATTGCAGAGGAATCACAAGGACTAGGGTTTGAGGTGGTGCAGAGCCAGGATGAACTGCACAGTTGACTGAAAATTAGGGTTTTGGCTTCAGAGGCCATAACCCCAAATTTTTTGGTCATTCTTGTTTCCATTGGTCTCTATATGGTATAGGGAGTATGCATATCAATTTTCATGAAGAAATTCCATGGGGAAGTCATCTGATCAAGGGTTGACTTTTCAGACAAGTCAGTGCAAAATCAGGGCATCTGAGGCCCCCAATGACCCAACCAATGGGTGATCTTCATCATTTTGAGTGTATATGGTCTTTATTTGATCATGGAAGAAGGTTGAAGTTCATAGAAATCAAGAATTTAGAGTTTTTGCAAAGGTTGACTTTTTGGGCATAGTTGACTTTTCAAGAATGCATCATTTTAGGTCAATTTTCAAGCCTTGATTCATGATCCAAAAATGCTTCAAATGGAAAAACTTTGGTCATGAAAGTTGTAGATCTCATCTTTCCCTTTTCAAAAAGTACAAGAACATGATCAAATTCCTTTTGGATCAAAAGTTATGGTGTGGCAAAGTTAGCAAAAATCATTGATTTTCAAGTTATGCACCAAAGGCAAAAATTGCAAATTCTCCTTCCAAGGCCAATTCAGTCACCATATGGGCTTCTAATGCACTTAACATGATCATGTAACTTCTAAAAGTCAGATTTGAACCAAGGTGCCTCATGTTTCATGGCTTATGCAACAAGATTTTTCCATGTGAACCATAAAGCAAGCAACTTGCAAAAACTATCATCACATCTCACCCACTTGATTTCTTGGATGCTGAACCAGCCCTAGCTTCTCTCCATGCCATGCTGCGCCAGCCCTAGTCCTTGTACTTGCCTAGTATCAAGCCCATGCTTCTCTTACAAGATTTTTGACTTTTGGCAAAAGCAAACTTACCAATCACAAAAGCACAAGTCACATCATCCAGCCAATCAGATTTGTTTATGTGGACAATTTGCAAGCAAAACATAAGGGCAAGCAAGGCTGAAACCATCTCATTCATCACATACACAAAAACTGACCATCTTGCAACTTGCTTCGAATTCCTCTCCACAGCCACTAAACATTCAAGCCAACTTCATCAATCATCTCACCACACTTCATAGATCACCCAGCACCAAGAACACAAGCCTGATATAGCCAGAACACCCCACTGCCATCTCTCACTTCATTTCTGCAGATTCATTCGAATCTCCCTCCCTAGCCCACAAACAACCAAACAAACCTTGCAAAGCTTCACCATACATCATCTGGACCATAAACCATCATTCACAGTGGCCTGAATCAGTCAGAATCACCATAGCCATTGTTGACTGAGCTTGAAGCAGGAGCTTTCGAAACTCATCAACCAGCCTACATAAATTGTTCTAAGGCATTCAAACATCATCAATGGGTCCTAAGGAGTGGTTTGCACATAAAGAGAAGGCCAGAAAGTTCCTAAACTAAAAGCTTCAAATCTCAGGTAGCTCGAAAATAATTTTTCCAGAAATCATTTTTCTTGTTACAAACTCGTTCTTCATGTCTTGCTGATCATTCTGGTACCATTGGTTTTGAAAATGGTTTTGAAATAAGCATTTAATTTGTGTCTGAAGCTTGCGTGACCTAGAACTTATTTTCTTCGATTCAGTTGATTTAGGAATTATAAATTTGTTTTGAGAGAGGGGTTTGATTCGTGAGAGGCTGGAGATCATTTCCCAATTCATAGATTTTGTTTTTGTTACGTTTTGAGAGGTTTTGAGGATTCTCAGGTGAGGGCTGGCCGGAGAAGACGACCGGAAGTCTTCTCCGGCAGCCTGAAAGTCATTAATCACTAATTAGGGTTAGGGCACCAACTTTGAACCTGGGCCTTTAGATCCTGTTTCCCGCGCGTGAATGGAAGGCCTGGATCTTGTCATTAGTTTTAATTAGGTTTAATTTATTTAATTAATTAAGATTAACCTAGTTTGAATCTGAACCACAGGATCACGCGCCAGTCAACATTTTCAAATCCTGGGCGCATCTTGGCCCTCCATCCCTCTGACTTTTCTTTTTATTTGATTTTTATTCATTTTTCTTTCATTTAAATTGCATAATTATTTTAAAATAGTAAAAAATTCTTAAAAATTATGAAACTTTTTCTTTAAAGTTTTATTAATTTTTATGACACAAAAACATTTTTATTTTATTTTTTATCATTAAAAAAGTATTTTTAAATATTTAAAAGATTATTTTTAATTGATTAATGGGAATTAATTAATAAAAAATACTTTTAGGTATTTAAAAATTACAAAAAAATTCATAAAATGTTCTAAGACATTTAGAAACATTGTCCAACCTTCAAACCAAATTTCTTTTTTGATCTTGATGCATTTTAAGAATTTTTCATTGAATTAAATCATTTTTTATGCATTATTTTGACCATGGATTCAAAAATTCATTTCTGCCAATTGGTGAAGGTTGAGACATTGATTCTTCTTGCATTGTCTTTTGTTTTGCATGCAGTTCCTAGGATGAAAAGGCCATGAATTGTTCTTGCATTTTCAAATTGTTTGGCATTTGTTTTGTTAAGAACCCTAAAAAACCCTAATAACTTAGAAAATTCATATCTTGAGTTTGGTTGAGAGTTGAGAGCTCCCCTTTGGGCAGTGGTTCATCATAGGTTTAGGGTTTCTTTGGGTGCCATTTTCTTTTTTTTATCATGAGGTTTGCTTCTGTTTTTGGTTTGTGTTTGATGTTTGATCCATGAACCCTAATTTGGGCTTCCATTTGCATCCTTCTTGCATTCTCTTGCATAACATGACTTGTCTTTGCATTTTGTGCATTCTTGTGATTCATTTGACATCTTAAGACATATAGGAAGCATCTTTGATCTTTGCACCCCATATTTGCCATGTCATTTGTCTTGTATGATTCATAACATTCCATGTTTGTTCATGCTCCTTAACTTGCATCATATGCATTCATAATCTTGTATGAACATCCCCATTGCCTTGTCTCATGTTTGCAGCACCTCATAACATCATAATCATCATCAACATGCTTCTGGTTTTGCTTAGCATCATATCATTTCATCTCATCTTGCATTGCATTGCATTTCTTTCTAACATTTCAGGTGGTAAGTAAACTTGGGAAGTGGATTTGCCTTCACTTCTCATAACTTTTCTTTCCATCTCTCTTGCATCCATTGCTGCATTTCTATATGTGTTTGAGATTGAGCTTGCTCATTCTTCTCCCTCCCACTTTCTTTCTTCAAGTGACTTGACTTCTTGAATGAAGCAAGTTACTTTGCTTCTCTTGATCTTGTTCATCTGCTTCCTGGTGGCTCCTTTGAAGATTCTTCTTGCAAACCTCACAAACCTTAGGATCAACCAAGCATGACAATGAATTAGGGTTTTGATTAGTCCCCCCTCATAGTTTTTACCTTGGTGTCTCTCTTTGAGTCTTCTCTTCTCATCTCATAATCAGGGACTAAACCCTAAAGGCTTTAAGACTTTGTGATTAAGCTTATGCTTGCATCCTTCTCTTAGGATGGAGTGTATAACTTTAATCCTAAGTATTAAACCCTTAAGGTGTTTAAATCTCTTAATCAATTCACTTAATAAATATCAAGACATCACACTTGTAACTTGGGCCTTGCATTAGGGTTCTAATTCTTCCTTAAGTGGTTAAGAAGGACTAACCCTAGTGTTAATGGACAAGTCCCCCTCAAGTTGTCTTACAAATCATAAAATTCACTTCATCACACATACCATTAAATAAAATCCACTTAATAAAGGTTTGTTTTGTCATGATTTTAATCCCTAATCATGGATTAAGTTGAGGGGCTTTCCTCAGCTTAAACATTCTCATCTATTATCCTTCTCTTAGGATGGTGTAATGAGTCTGTTTAATCCTTGATTAAGGCTTAACCTCATTACTTAACACTGAACAAAAACACCAAAAACATCTAAATAATCACAAGTAGGTTAATGATCTTAATCCTACATCAAAGGTGATTAAGTGTGAGAATCTGACTTCACACTTAAGGTATTCTCATTACCCTTAATCAGAGGGAAGATGTGATGAGTTTACTAAATCCATTGGTTTAGGCTTAAGCTCATTAACTTATGGCAAATTCTCAAAAGCAATAAAAGACTGAAAACTCAAAAACAAACAATAATCGTCTCCTCCGGGATTCTTTTCTCATCACCTTCACTCAGAAACGAGAACTCGCTTCTTCCGTCTAATGCAAGACAGTTAGCACCTGAGCCAGACAGGTCATACACTTGAGCATTGACAAGCAAGCAGTTCATCAAGTCAATTCACCTTTCAGTCTCTTTGGGTCGAACTACGGTGTTCTGACTTCCTCATTGCACGAGAGGATACGTAGGCATAACTTAACAGTTATCGAACAAAAGTCTCTGTCCATTCCCCCTCTTCCTAGCTCTATTCTTTAAGCCTCATGGTCATGAGCATTTCATTCCTGATCTTACACTGACACTGTACATTTATTACACTTCACTTCTTTTACACTGGCACCTGTACATCTTTTCCAGCTCTTTTTATGCACAAATTGCACTGACACTACCCCTTTAAAACACAAATCTTTTAAGCGTGGATCCCGTCGAGTACGGCGGACAATCTGGGTGCTAATACCTTCCCAGGTTGTAACCAACCCCCTTTCTCAGTCTCTCTGGTTCGCAAACCGTCTTATCCATCTTTTTCTAGGCCTATGCAGCATTGCCTTTCCTCCGGGATAAAAATGCCTAGCTGGCGACTCTATTCATCTCCAGTGAGTTCACGGCTGTGTGTTCTCATTGTCCCTCTCGCCGACCGTTCGCGTCTGTACCTTCATATGAACCCTTTTCATTTGTCGGGAGCGACAGTAATCCCCAGACTTTTCAATCTTAGTCAAATGCTCCACTCTCAACTTCTCCAATCTCTCAATCTCCCTTATACCTTCACTCCTCTCCCGGAGGGTCTTCTGCAAAGCCTGGGTTAGCTTCTCATTTCTTTCCTTCAAGCTCTCAAACTCCTCCAAACTGATAGTGGCAGGGGGTGGTGCTGAAGATGACTCAGGCATGTCTTCTATGGTAAAGGGCATCCCAGAGAATTGGGCCCTGGCACGGGACCACTCATAATATTGTGCTGATGCCACATTGTTGCTCTTCCCTAGAATGGTTATTCCCTTGGTTTGAACATTATCCCAGGCCCAAGCAGCCTGCCTAACAACAGCCAAACTAATCTTGTCCTCACAATAGAGGGTCTCAACCAAGTCCTGTGCCCTAGGAGTGTGGACCAGTGCATAGCCCAGTTGCCTTCTGAACAGCAGGGGATTGTAATTAATACTGCCCTTAACTCCTACCAAAGGTACATTAGGAAAATGCCCACAGCTGGTGATGATATCCCTGCCCTTGGTGCTCTGAGTGCACCATCTGATGTCTGATGAGGTTAGAACAGTGAGTCTCTTAGCCCAGTTGCTTTGCTGATGAGGGTTTAAAAATGCATCCGTCCTGGGCAAATGCCTGAGAAGCCAAGTATGAAACAATGGAGCACAACACCTCACTAACCTTCCCCTCTGTTTTTCATTCCTCTGATGCACTGAATAGTAAAGATCCCCCAATAAAGTTGGCACTGGGTTCTTCAAGATGAACAGATGGATGGCATTCTTGCTAATGAATCGAGGCTCATCTGCAAACAATACAATTCCATATACACTCAAAGCCAACAAGGCACAGACAGCCTTCCACTCTCCTAAAGAAGCCTTCAGGGTAGCTTGAGAAATTAAGAAATCCAGATGGAAACCGGGGATCCCAGCTTTAGAGGTCATATGCTGCTCAATCAGGACAGGTTCCAGATGCAGAGCCTTTGCTACTTCTCCATTAGCAGGAAAGACCATCTCAGGGTTGAAAGGGATTCCACCCCTGATGGGCAAACCAACCAATGCTGAGTATTCTTCTAAAAGAGGGCCTAATTGAAAGTCTTGAAAAGTAAAACATCTTAGTGGAGGATCATAAAACTGAATGCAGGTGTGGATCAGGCTTCTTTGTGATGGGTCCAGATCCATAACCATGTCAAGTATATCTCCATAACTCTCCTTGAACAAAGGTATGTGATCTGGAGTGATCAGGGCTTGAATCCTCCTGATGTCTGATAGCTCTGGCTGGAAGAAGTGATAGGTAATATTGCTCTTTTTAGGAGCCATGATGTTGAGGACTGAGTAGAGACAGGTGCTGATGATAATACTGAAGAAATGGGCCACTGACTGGCTGGTGCAGGTGATGACTGAAGCAGATAGCTGATGAAGACAAGTCAAAACTGAAGATGGGGTCAAAACCAAAACCAAATGAAGGTGGATACCCTGAAACAAAAATAAGCAAATGTCAATATGATGCAATGATTATGTATGCAAATGAAATGCAAGGGTCTGTGACTGAGCTGGATCTGATCAAAATGCCCTGATATAGGTCCAAGTATGTTCAAGAATTCCATATGGAGGTCTATAAATCCAGTGACCAGGGTGGGGGGCTCAAATAAAGAACCACAAGTCCAGGGTTTAGAATCACAAGAGCTATCCAACATGGAGTATTCTTAAACAATCAAAGTAACAAGGTATTCTGAGGTCACGGTACCTGCAAACCTGTAAACAGCCCAACCCCCTCACAGGTGGTGTTCTAAAACAAGGATCCTCAGACTTAGATCAGTTATGAGAAGTGTAAACACTTCTAACCCGGAGGTACAGTATTTACAATAACCATAAAAGTTCTTCCTCTAATTCACCTCAGTTTCTGAAGGTCAATACTAAAGGTCATCCAGACTTAGCAGGCTTCCCAGATAGCCCTAGCATTGCAGGAAATCTGCAACACAGAGTTCTCAAGAAGAAACCCATATCTGAACCGTGTTTCATATTCCCGCACCAGACCGAAATGGAATGGGAAAGAATATGATTCACTCTAGCCTAGGTGTCACTCAGGTCCCAGGTATAGGACCTTAACTCTCAATGAATCACCCACCCACCAAGGCAAACAACAGATCCAGCCAGCAGTACAGTACAACAGTATGATAATATGCAAAGCTATAAAGAAAGCAGTAAACAACTGTACAAAAATAAATACAAGCACAAATAAGCACATAACACCCTAGTAAACACAAATCAATCAAGCGCTAGGAGGAACCCACAAAAAGAACCAGAAGCCCTGGTTGCAATATAAGGTTCCCCAGCAGAGTCGCCAAGCTGTCGCTCCCGACAAATGAAAAGGATCAGATGAAGGTACAGACGCGAACGGTCGGCGAAGGGAACAGTGAGAACACACAGCCATGAACTCACTGGAGATGAATAGAGTCGCCAGCTAGGCATTTTTATCCCGGAGGAAAGGTAATGCTGCATAAACCTAGGAAAAGATGGATAAGACGGTTGCGAACCAGAAAGACTGAGAAAGGGGGTTGGTTACAACCTGGGAAGGTATTAGCACCCAGATTGTCCGCCGTACTCGACGGGATCCACGCTTAAAAGATTTGTGCTTTAAAGGGGTAGTGTCAGTGCAATCTGTGTGTAAAAGAGCTGGCAAAAGATGTACAGGTGTCAGTGTAAAAAGAAGTGAAGTGTATAATGATGTGAAGTATGAAAGTGTCAGTGTAAGAACAGGAATAGGATGCTCAAGATCATGAGGCTTAAAGAATATAGCTGGAAGGAGGGGGAATATACAGAGACTTTTGTTCGATAACTGTTAAGTTATGCCTACGTATCCTCTCGTGCAATGAGGAAGTCAGAACACCGTAGTTCGACCCAAAGAGACTGAAAGATGAATTGACTGATGAACTGCTTGCTTGTCTATGCTCAAGTGTATGACCTGTCTGGCTCAGGTGCAAACTGTCTTGCATTAGACGGAAGAAGCAAGTTCTCGTTTGTGAGTGAATGAGATGAGAAAAGAATCCCGAAGGAGACGATTATTGTTTGTTTTTGCATTTTCAGTCTTTTATTGCTTTTGAAAGTTTGTCATAAGTTAATGAGCTTGAGCCTAAACCAATGGATTTAGTAAACTCATCACATCTTCCCTCTGTTTAGGGGTAATGAGAATACCTTAAGTGTGAAGTCAGATTCTCACACTTAATCACCTTTGGTGTAGGATTAAGATCATTAACCTACTTGTGATTATTTAGATGTTTTTGGTGTTTTTGTTTAGTGTTGAGTAATGAGGTTAAGCCATAATCAGGGATTAAACAGACTCATTACACCATCCTAATAGAAGGATAATAGATGAGAATGTTTAAGCTGAGGAAAGCTCCTCAACTTAATCCATGATTAAGGATTAAACTCATGACAAAACGAGCCTTTGATTAAGTGGATTTTATTTAATGGTATGATGATGAAGTGATTTTTAGGGTTTGTAAGACAACTTGAGGGGGACTTGTCCATTAACACTAGGGTTAGTCCTTCTTAACCAATTAAGGAAGAATTAGAACCCTAATGCAAGGCCCAAGTTACAAGCTTGATGTCTTGATACTTATTAAGTGAGTTGATTAAGAGATTTAAACACATTAAGGGTTTAACACTTAGGATTAAAGTTATACACTCCATCCTAAGAGAAGGATGCAGGCATAAGCTTAATCACAAAGCCTTAAAGCCTTTAGGGTTTAGTCCCTGATTATGAGATGAGGAGAGAAGACTCAAAGAGACACAAAGGAAAAACTAAGAGGGGAGACTAATCAAAATCCTAATCATTGTCATGCTTGGTTGTTCCTAAGGTTTGTGAGGTTTTCAAGAACAATCTTCAATGGAACCACCAGGAAGCAGATGAAAGGATCAGGAGAAGCAAAGTAACTTGCTTCATTTAAGAAGACAAGTCACTTGAAGAAAGAAGGTGGGAGGAACAAGAATGAGCAAGCTCAATCTCAAACACATACATAAATGCAGCAATGGATGCAAGAGAGATGAAAAGAAAAGTTATGAGAAGTGAAGGCAAATTCACTTCTCAAGTTTACTTACCACCTGAAATGTTAGAAAGAAATGCAATGCAATGCAAAATGGGATGAAATGGTATGATGCTAAACAAAACCAGAAGCATGTTGATGATGATAATGATGCTATGGAGTGCTATAAACATGAGGCAAGGCATGGAGATGTTCTCACAAGTTCATGGATGCAAATGAGGCAAGCTTAGAAGCATGGATACACATGAAAAGTTAGGAAGCATACAAAGCAAACAACATGGCAAACATGTAATGCAATGATCAAACATACTTTCTACATGTCTTATGATGTCAAATGAATCAAATGGAGGCATGGAATGGCATGGCAAGTCATGTTATGCAAGAGAATGCAAGAGGTATGCAAATGAAAGCCCAAATTAGGGTTTATGGATCAAACAACAAACAAAAACCAAAAACAGAAGCAAAACCTAATATGAAAAATGGAAAATGCCAACCAAAGAAACCCTAAACCTATACTAAACCAATGTCCAAAGGGGGGCTCTCAACTCTTAACCAATCTCAAGTTATGATTTTTCTAAGTTATTAGGGTTTTTAGGGTTCCTAAACAAAAGAAATGCCAAACAAATTGAAAATGAAGGAACAAATCATGGCCTTTTAATCCTAGAAACTACATGCTAAACACAAAACAATGCAAGAAGAACCAATGTCCAACTCCTCTTAGATAGGCAGAAATGAATTTTTGAACTTATGATCAAAATAATGCACCAAAAATGATTTAATTCAATGGAAAATTCTCAAAATGCATCAAGATCAAAAAAGAAATTTGGTTTGAAGGTTGGACAATGTTTCTAAATGTCTTAGAACATTTCATGAATTTTTTTGGTGATTTTTAAATACCTAAAAGTATTTTTAATTAATTAATTTCCATTAATCAATTAAAAATAATCTTTTAAATATTTAAAAATACTTTTTTAATGATAAAAAATAAAATGAAAATATTTTTGGGTCATAAAAATTAATAAAACTCAGAAGAAAAAGTTTCATAATTTTTAGGAATTTTTACTATTTTTTATGAATTATGCAAATTAATTGAAAAGAAAATAAAAATAAAATGAATAAAAGGGAAAGTAAACAGAAAGGATGGCTGAGATTCACTCTGGATTCAAAGGGGTTGACCGCGCGCGTTTTTGGAAGGCCAGGATTGCTTCTGATCAGATTAATTTAATTATGGATTAATTAAAATAAGCACGTGGATTAGGGCATAATGGCTTGATCTGAACCATTCACACGCGCGGGAGGTCAATGGAGTCAACGCATCCAATGGTCCACATTCAAATGGCAATTAATTACACAATTAGGGCTTAAACACTTTCAGGCTGCCGGAGAAGACTTCCGGTCGTCTTCTCCGGCCAGCATCTCCCCTGAAAAATCCCCAAAACCCCAAAAAGCTAACTAAAATGAAATCTAAAAAATGGGAAATGATCCTTACACACTCACGAACCAAAACCCTCACTCAAAACAAATTTATTTCCCCTAACAAAGCTGAATCGAAGCAAATAAGAACTAGGGCACGCAAGTTTCAGAAGCTAAATAAATACTCATTTCAAAGCCATTTCAAAAACTAAAAGCATATTCATGATCAGGAAGGCACAAAGAGCAAGTTTAGAACAAGAAAAATGATTTCTGGAAAAATATTTTTCAAGCTACCTGAGATTCGAAGCTTTCACTCTGATGACTTTCTGGCCACTTCCTTCAGTGCAATCCACTCCACTTGATCCCCAGATGATGTTTGAATGCTCAAAAGGAATTTATGTTGGCTGGATGAGGAGTTTGACAAGCTTTTGCTCAAGCTCAGTCAGAAATGGCAATGGAGTTTCAGGCAGCTTCAGGTCATTGTAAATGGTTCTTTGTGATCCAGATGGTGAGTGGAGAAGGTCTGTGGTGTTTGTTTGTATGTTTGTGTGTTGTGGAAAGAGTTTCGAATGAAACTGCAAGTTGAGGTGAGAAATGGCAGTGGGGTGTTCTTGCTTGTTTCAGGCCTGGCTCTTGGTGGTTTGAGGTCTATGAAGTATGGTGAGTTGATCTATGGAAATGGCTTTTGTGTTTGCAAGCTGAGAAAACAAATTCGAAGGAAGATGCCAGATGGAGTGTTTTGGTGTATGTGATCATATGAAGTGTTTCAGCTTGGCCTCTTGATACCTTTTGCTTGCCAAATGATATTGTATTTTAATCCTATAGGTCAGATGATGTGACCTGGCCTATAGTGATTGGTAAGTTTGCTTTTGCTCAAAAGTCAAATTTGGTGTAAGGAAAGTATGGCTCATGATCTAGGCAAGTACAAGCATGGGGCTGCGCAGCAAGGGTGAGGGGAAAGGCTAGCCAAAGTCAGCAGCCAATGTCACAAGTTGTAGGAAGTGATCATGATGATTTTGCAAGTTGCTTGCTTTTTGAACTTCATGAAGAAAAGTCTTGTTACATGAACCAAAACATGAGAAACCTTGATCCAATTATGACTTTTAAGGCCTAAGGAATGTTTGTGTCATGGTTTGAAATGAATTATAGGTTGCAATTTGCCTTGGTACATGATTTTGCAAAATTCTCATTTGAAGCATGCCTTGAAAATCAATGATTTTTGCCAACTTTGTCACACCATAACTTTTGATCCAAGAAGAGTTTGATCATGTTCTTGTACTTTTTGAAAAGGGAAAGATGAGATCTACAACTTTCATGACCAAAGTTTTTCCATTTGGAGCATTTTTGGATCAAGAATCAAGGCTTGAAAAATGACCTAAAATGAAGCATTCTTGAAAAGTCAACTATGCCCAAAAAGTCAACATTTGCAAAACTTCCAAATTCTTGATTTCTATGAACTTCAAACTTCTTCCATGATCAAATAAAGATCATATACACTCAAAATGATGAAGATCATCCATTGGTTGGGTCATTGGGGGCCTCAGATGCCCTGATTTTACACTGACTTGTCTGAAAAGTCAACCCTTGATCAGATGACTTCCCCATGGAATTTCTTCATGAAAATTGATATGCATATTCCCTATACCATATAGAGACCAATGGAAACAAGAATGACCAAAAAATTTGGAGTTATGGCCTCTGAAACCAAAACCCTAATTTTAGGTCAACTGTGCAGTCAAACTTGGCTCTGCATCCATTCAAACCCTAGTTCTTGTGATTCTTTGGAATTTTGACTTTGAGAGGATATAATATGATACTTGAACACATGTAGACCCCTTTGAAGTGATTGGTAGCCTTTGGAGTGGCTCAAGATGCCCTGAGATTGCTCAGATCACAAACCCTAGGTGCAGATGCCTTAGAAACTATGCAGTGAATCAAAAGTGAGATATGAGATGATATGATTGTGTTTATGCATATGAGATGATCACAAGCCATGGTGTGAATGGGTGAGGGCAAATTTGGGGTGTTTACAATCCAAACGAGACATAGTCATACGCTTTAATCCCTAACTTTTGCCTGGATTGCCTTTTCAGGTTTTCAATCCACCGGGATACCCTTTTTTGCCCAAGCCGCCTTTTCAGGTTTTCGACTTGCCGGGTGTACATCTTTTTATATATATCCCTAATTTTTGCCCAAACCCTTTTGGTTTGCCGGGATGCCCTTATTTTTGCCTAGGCCTGTCAACCTAGCGGGTCTCTTTTTATGCGTAGTATTTTTTAACTATGTCTGCGTTTATAGGCTGTGGGAAGTCTTCACCATCCATTGTAGTCAGTATCATGGCACCTCCTGAGAACACTGTCTTGACTACAAATGGTCCTTCATATGTTGGAGTCCACTTGCCCCTAGGATCACCCTGTGGTAATATGATACGCTTGATTACCAAGTCACCAGCCTGATATACCTTTGGCTTAACCTTCTTGTTAAAAGCTTTGATCATCCGTTTCTGGTACATCTGGCCATGACAAACTGCTGCTAACCTCTTCTCATCAATCAAATTTATCTGGTCAAGTCGAGTCTGAATCCACTCATCTTCATCCAAGCCTGCATCCTTCATAATTCTCAAGGAGGGAATCTGAACTTCAATGGGCAGAACTGCTTCCATACCATAGACTAAGGAGAATGGGGTTGCCCCTGTTGAAGTACGTATTGTGGTACGATAACCATGAAGAGCAAACGGTAACATCTCATGCCAATCTTTGTAAGTAACAGTCATCTTCTGTACAATCTTCTTAATGTTCTTATTAGCAGCTTCAACTGCCCCATTCATCTTTGGACGATACGGAGAAGAATTGTGATGCTTAATCTTGAACTGCTTGCAGAGATCAGTAATCATAGTGTTGTTCAGATTAGAGCCATTGTCAGTAATAATCCTTTCAGGGATGCCATACCTACATATGAGATTATTCTTAATGAATCGAGCCACCACATTCTTAGTAACAGATGCAAATGAAGCTGCCTCCACCCACTTTGTAAAATAATCAATAGCAACCAGGATGAAACGATGCCCATTAGAAGCAGTAGGCTTGATCTCACCAATCATATCAATGCCCCACATGGCAAAGGGCCAAGGAGCAGTCAACACATTCAATGGTGATGGAGGTACATGAACTTTATCAGCATAGATTTGACACTTGTGACAAGTTCTGGAGTGTTGATAGCAATCAGCTTCCATGGTAGACCAATAGTAACCTGCTCTCAATATCTTCTTTGCCATAGTATGACCACTAGAATGAGTGACAAAGGTCCCATCATGCATCTCTTCCATAATCTCAGTTGCTTCCTTCTTATCCACACAACGAAGCATAGTTGAATCGTGATTGCGCTTATACAGAATGCCATTACTCAAAAAGAACTTGGCAGAAAACCTTCTCAGAAACTTCCTATCTTTGACAGATGCCCCTTTAGGAAACTCCTGAGCTTCAAGATATCTTTTCACTTCATAGAACCAAGGCTTCTCCTCTGCCCCTTCAGTGTCAATCTCATTGCAGTATGCAGGCTTTTCAAATCTATCAATAGTAATCTTGGGAGCTTCATCATCCCAACTGATCTCAAACATAGATGCCATGGTGGCTAATGCATCTGCCAGCTGATTCTCTCTCCGTGGAATATGTTCAAAGGTAATCTCTTTGAAATGTGGGGTCAAAGACAACACATGCTCTCTGTAAGGAATGAGGTCATCATGCTTGGTATCCCAATCTCCTTTAATCTGACTTACTACCAGGACTGAATCTCCATACACATCAAGGAACTGAATCTTCATATCAATAGCAGCTTTAATACCCAGGATACATGCCTCATACTCAGCCATGTTATTGGTACAATGGAAACAAAGTCTGGCAGTAATCGGGGTATGACAACCTTCAGGGGAACTAATCACAACACCAACACCATTACCAAGTGCATTAGAGGCACCATCAAAAACCATAGTCCATCGGGATCCTTGTTCAGGTCCGTCATATTGTCCAGGTTCTTTGGTAATAATCATAATGTCTTCATCAGGGAACTCAAAATTCATTGACTGGTAATCATCCACTGCTTGATGAGCCAAATGATCTGCCACAACACTTCCTTTAATGGCCTTTTGAGTAGTGTATTGTATGTCATATTCTGTCAAGATCATTTGCCATCTTGCAATTCTTCCGGAGAGAGCAGGTTTCTCAAATATGTATTTGATTGGATCCATCTTTGAAATCAACAAGGTAGTATGGGTCAACATATACTGTCTTAGTCGGCGAGCAGCCCATGCCAAAGCGCAGCAAGTTTTCTCGAGCAGTGAGTATCTTGTTTCACAGTCGGTAAACTTTTTGCTAAGGTAGTATATTGCCTGCTCTTTTCGACCAGACTCGTCATGTTGCCCCAAGACACACCCCATTGAGTTGTCTAACACTGTTAAATACATAATCAAGGGTCTTCCATCAACTGGTGGCATCAAAATTGGAGGTTCTAGCAGATATCTCTTGATTTCATCAAAGGCAGTCTGGCATTCATCATTCCATTCCATCACCTGATCTTTCTTCAACAACTTGAAAATTGGCTCACAGATGGTAGTTAATTGGGAGATAAATCTTGCAATGTAGTTCAATCGTCCCAAGAAACCTCTAACCTCCTTTTCAGTACGGGGAGCTGGCATCTCTCGTATAGCTTTCACTTTTGCAGGATCCACTTCAATACCTTTTCCACTGACAATGAAACCCAGGAGCTTTCCAGATCTAACTCCAAAAGTACACTTGTTTGGATTCAATCTCAACTTGTATTTCTTCAACCTCTCAAACAACTTGTGCAGATGATCAAGATGTTGTTCTTCATTCTGAGACCTGGCTATCATATCATCTACATATACCTCTATCTCATGATGAATCATATCATGAAACAAAGCCACCATAGCACGCTGATATGTTGCCCCTGCATTCTTCAAACCAAATGGCATCACCTTATAGCAAAAAGTGCCCCTCTGTGTCACAAATGTTGTCTTCTCCATATCTTCAGGTGCCATCTTGATTTGATTGTAACCAGAGAAACCATCCATAAAAGAGAATACCTTATGCTGAGCAGTGTTGTCTACCAAAATATCAATATGAGGAAGTGGAAAGTCATCTTTGGGGCTAGCCTTGTTCAAATCTCTGTAGTCTACACACATACGTACCTTACCATGTTTCTTAGGAACTGGTACCACATTTGCAACCCACTGAGGATAAGAAGTTACTGCTAAGAACCCTGCATTGAACTGTTTCATTACCTCTGCCTTGATCTTTTCTGACATTTCAGGACGCATACGACGAACCTTCTGCTTCTTTGGACGACAATCTTCTTTCACTGGTAACCGGTGAACCACAATGTCTGTATCCAACCCTGGCATATCTTCATAAGACCAAGCAAAAATCTCCACATAGTCACGTAACATCTGAATCAACCTGCTTTTGACATTGTCCTCTAAATCAGCCCCTATCTTGACCTCTTTCTTGTTTTCTTCAGTTCCCAGATTCACAACTTCGACTGGCTCTTCATGTGGCTGTATAGCTTTCTCTTCTTGTTGTAACAACCTAGCAAGCTCTACAGGTATTTCACAATCGTCCTCATTTCCGTCTTCAGTTTGATAGATCGGATTCTCGAAATTATAATTGGCAATAGTAGAACTGTTATCAACAGGATCCAGAGTGGATGAGGATCTGCATTTTAGTGATGTGGGTGTGTGTAAGAACACATAGCTGATAAAACAAAAAGAAAAGAAAAGAAAGACAAGGAACACAATATTTACGAAAACGAAACGTCCACTGATTTTATTGAATGAAGTATGCAAATGAAATGACAGCCCGTAACAAGCACACCATTGTGCCCCGGGTAAGGCACATGGCTTGAAAGTTTTATTGTTCAAGAAATTACAAATTTAAAATATAACAACACAGTAATAGTATTTACTCCTGACTAAAGGAGATAGGGATAACATCTTCAGCTTTCCAATTATTGAGTCCAACACCCACAGTAGGAAAATCCATGCATCCAAGTTGTAGTTTTCATCTTGATCTCCTACAGCATTGATAACCCCTTGATTGGTGATACGAGCAGCACGAGCACGACGAACAGCCTTCTGGGACTCTGCAGTGAAACCCAAACCAAACTTGTCAGACTTGTATGGAATATCAGGAAGCTGACCCCAAATAGTACAACCACCTTCATCCACCACAGCTCTAGCATCATTGAGGGAGGCCATTGCCATTGTTGGAGGTTTTCTGGTGACAACAGGGACTTTCTTCACAGCAGGAGGAGCTACACAATCATTAACAACCCAGGGGACCACTTCAAATGTCTGACACGGAGTTTCAACATATTCACCCTCCACTTCCAGATACTTGAAAGTGTTTACATGGCTGACAAAGTATTCCTCTTCTCCATAGACAGTAACAACTTTTCCTTCTACCGGATATCTCAGTTTCTGATGTAATGTAGAGGTTACAGCACCTGCCCCATGGATCCAGGGACGACCAAGCAGACAAGAGTACGAAGGACGAATATCCATTACATAAAATGTAGCAGTAAAAACCTGGGAGCCAACTTTGATTGGGAGATCAATTTCCCCATGCACTACTCTTCTAGAACCATCAAAAGCCTTCACTACAATATTACTGGGCTTCAGCACAGCATTTTCAGGACTCAGCTTATTCAGGACTTCCTTGGGTAACACATTCAAAGAGGAACCATTGTCTATCAGCACATGAGACAGGGTAGTGCCCCTGCATTCAATTGAAATATGCAAGGCCCTGTTATGATCCCTCTTGGCAGGGGTCAGGTCAGCATCAGAAAATCCTAACCCGTTGTCATAGGTCAGGTGGGCAACACAGTTCTCAAATTGGTCAACAGAAATTGCGCTGGGTACATGAGCCATCTTCAGAAACTTGATCAATGACTTGGCATGAGCCTCAGAACATAACAACAAGGACAGCATAGAAATCTTTGAGGGAGTATGCCCCAACTGATCAACAATGTCATAATCACTCTTGCGAATGATTTTCAATACTTCTTCCATCTGTTTAGAGAGATCATCAGCAGCTGGCACATCAGTAGATACAGGCTCAATAACAGGACTCTTTCCCCGAGCATCAGTGGTGGAAGTAGCAGTAGGAGTAACTGCATTCTTGGAAGTATCTGGAGGAGAGAAGACTCTTCCACTACGAGTGATCTTACTAGATCCAGCAATATTATCAATGTCAACAGGCACATCAGCTACAGGCTCTTGCTTGACACCATGGATGTAAACATCAGACCCATAGTGCCAAGGCACAGCTTTGTCAGACGTATATGGGATAGGACCAGGAGTAGTAATGACCACAGGAGCTACTCTGGCTTCAGCAACAACTTTCACAGGACCTTCAGCAGTAATCTTGATTGGGCCCTGATGAGTGATTTTAATGGGACCCTTTGAAGTGATTCTTACCGGTACTTTGTCAACCATATCAACCTCTTCAATCTTCTTACCCCGAGTCAGATGATCCACCATACTTTCCACAGATGCTGGTCTTCTTTCAAATACTATAGTATACTTATCCATGAGACGTTGAATTCCATCTCTCAGAATGAAGCAACTATCCGGCTTATAGGTACAATACAGACAATCTTCACGACAACCTGGAAAGATCCCAGCTTGTACTAACCTTTTTTTGATAACCGACAATGGTGTGGTCAACTCCATAACTGGATAGACATGTAGGTCTTCATCAATGGCATTGACAGTCTTCTCGTGATTTGGCATTGGAGCCGTAATCACATTTGGGGTACCCGGAGGGTCAAACTCAATCTCTCCAGCATCAATCATATCTTGAATTTTGTTCTTCAAGACCCAGCAGTTATTAGTATCATGTCCTGGACAGTTTGAATGATATGCACATCGTGCATTGGGATTGTACTTGGGAGAGGTAACATTGGGATTCTGAGGAGCCTCCCTCAAGGTAATAAGTTCAGCCTTCAACAAGTGTTGCAATGCCTGAGCCATTGACATGTTGATCTTCGTGAACTGTCTTCTAGCCCTCTGTTGGTTGCCTTGAGGCTGCTCTGTTGTTGCAGGAGTTGGATTTGAAATATGAACTACACTAACAGACTGATGCCTTCTGTTACGATCAGGTTGACCATAAACAACATTGGATTCTTTCTTCCCAGTGGGAGGCTTCTTTGCAGCACCTGATGAAGAAGTGCCCACTTGGATCTTACCACTCTTGATACCATTCTCTACCCGCTCTCCTGTCATGATCAACTCAGTGAAGCCAGATGATGAGCTTCCAATGAGATGACTGTAAAACGGACCATTCAGCGTACACATGAACATATCAACCAGCTCCCTGTCAGTCAAAGGGGGTTGAACTCTTCCAGCTAAATCTCTCCACTTCTGAGCATACTCCTTAAAACTTTCTTTGGCACCCATAGACATGCTCTGAAGCTGCATGCGAGTGGGGGCTAAGTCAGCATTGTATTGGTACTGCTTATAGAAAGCCTCAGCAAGATCATTCCAATCTCTGATGTTGACACTCTCCAACTGATAATACCACTCCAGCTGAGCTCCAGATAAGCTCTCTTGAAAAAAGTGGATCCACAACTTCTTGTCAGCAGTGTGGGGTTGGATTCTTCTAACATAAGATCTCAAATGCAGCTTGGGACAAGAGACCCCATCATAAACAACAAAGGTAGGAACCTTGAAACCAATGGGTATCACAACCCCAGATATCAAACTCAAATCTTCAAAATCCAGCCCAGATGATTTCTGTAATTCCATAGCATCCATTCTATCCACCAGCATCTTGAATTTGTCTTCATTAGGCTCATGGTAGTAATTAGCCTCAGAATCAGAGTCCCCCATAGTGTTGTGGAGACTGCCTCCCTCTTTTTCAGATTCCTCAGATTCATAGTCTTCAACCTGTTCTTTGGTCTTGACAGGACCTTTGAACCTTCTTCCCATGTTGAGCAACCCAGCAGACCTTCTAGTCTTCTTAGTCTTCTTGGCCAGCAGTGTCTTCAATTCATCCTGCCCCTTGGATAGGTTCAGGATCAGCTCTTGGAACTGTGCATTCTGTGCCTGAAGGTCCTTAACTGATTGTTCAAGAGCCATTGCTGAAATAAACAGCGAGAAGATGAGAAACCTGTGCACAATTATAAATCTGTGATGCAATGAAATGATATGGGAATGCATATGCAATGTTTTCAAAGACCGCAGGATTTAAATTTGTTTAAACAAACAAGAAAGTAACTTTTTATTAGTAATAACTTGTTTTGCCTTTTAGGCTTACAAAAAATGAAAGTGAAATAAGTACAAAAGATGGGGTTTTAAGTCTCCCATGGACGTTTCCTCTTTGTATTGAGGTATGAGTTGAGGTTTCGTTCCTCGTGAAGTAGCTTTGTTAGCTCCAGGATCTTTTCTTGGCTTGCTTTGTAATGAGCCTCGAAAGTATCCCTTTGCTCTTTCAGTTGGATCCATGATCTCTGCAAGTCTTCCATATCAGTAGGCATGTCTGGGTGAAGGATGGTATAAGTTGTATCTCCTTCAGCAACAGGTTCCATGGTAACTGGTAGGACGGCAGGATATGGCATCATGAGTGTCTGAGCACGAGATCTTACCCATCTGAGATAAGCCTCCATAGGAATAGTGTACTTAGGCTCCAGTGTCTTGCTGTCAATCCTGTTTACCTTTCCCCAAGCTCGTATGAATCTCTGACGGTAACCCTGAAGATCGTTGTCGTAATCAAACACAATGCCCTGAATCAACATGTCATGTGGACCATCACTTCGGGCGTAACCAAACTGTCGTAAAGCTAGAGAGGGGTTGTAGGTGATGCCTCCTCTTATGCCTAGAAGTGGCACATTAGGGAACTCCCCACAACGGTCAATGATGGTGACATTCTCCATAGATCTGGAGCACCAATGGATGTCTGAGTGAGAAAGTGACATGATCCTCTTGGACCATCTGAACCCTTGCTCATTCTTCATTACTGAGCGAGGAAGGTGAGAAATAAACCACCTAGAAAGTAAAGGTATGCAGCACATCAAAGTTCCTCTCACCCTTGTAGTACGGGTGTGAAGAGAATGCAGGATGTCTCCAAGCAATGTAGGCACTGGATTATGACTCAGGAAAATGTTGATGGCATGAACATCTATGAACTGATCTGGATTGGGGAATAATACTAAGCCATATATCAGCAAGGCTAAGATCTCCTCAAAAGCATCATAGCTTATGGCCTTCAAGAACAACTGAGCTTTTTCTATCAACACCTTGGCCAGAATACCTTTAACTCCGCTTCTCATTTCTAGAACAATGTCAGCCTTCTTCAGATGTAGGGCTGCAGCAATAACCTCTGGTTTAAGCTCCTTCTCCAAGCCTGTGAAGGGTCTTTGATCAAGAACAGGTATACCCAGAAGTTTAGAGAACTCCTCCATTGTAGGGACCAGCTGGTAGTCAGGAAATGTAAAGCAATGGTGCTTAGGGTCAAAGAACTGAAATAGGACACTCATCATGTCTTCACTGAACCCTGAAGTGACTAGACCCAACAGGTGACCATGTCTCTTGTTGAACTGGGAATGATCAGACACTTGAGAAACCAACTCTTTAAGCTTAGGAGGTATCCCCACAAAGTTGATCCTGATGGTGTTTCTACGAGCAGAAGCCATGACCTGCAACAAAGAACAAAGATAAATCCCTTGGTCCTTGAAATGGTTAGGGAAAATGCTATGCTTATGATGCATGATGATGTCATGATGTTATGCTCAATCACAAACATGTGGCACACACAAACAAGTCACACAATTGCCCTAGGTTTAAAGGCTTGCATGAGGTTTAAGGTAAGTACCCTCCCCTGAAGTTAGATGGTTCATCCTGTCCTACAAAAGTAACCGGGTTCTAAGGGATCTCAATATCATTGATCCTTCACAAGGGTGGTTGTTCAGAAGGCAACTTACTTGCCAACCAAAACCCTCCAAGTTTAAGATCTCAATGAGTGTAGCATCGAGTGTCAACCAACTTCAGTCTGCACCAAAGCCGGTTACCTCACTACTTTCTAAAGGCCAAGATGAGTTAACTAGGGTTCTAAAAGTTAGTTAGTGCATTGACAACATATGGCAGCCTCATATTATCCTCAACTTGACTTAAGGAACATAAGCACCAACCAAGAAGTCGCACTAACTATGGCCACCAGATCAACCGTATCGATATACGTCGTACAGTTTCCTTGGTCTATTGTCATTTACCTAAGGTACACTAGATCCGGGTTAGGACCTTTCACACATAAAGCACCCAGCAAGTAAAGTAAAGCAAACAAATCAAACAATATTAAAGTGATCTTAATTCCTAAGGGTACCCCTCTTAAATTAATTCCCCAGCAGAGTCGCCAGTTCTGTAACACGGTGGGAGAACTGACTTTAAGTTATGTTGCGGATAGCAAGAGTCGCCACCGACTTTTATTTTATCCGTAAGGAAAGGGTATAAAAGAACAGGAAAGACCTTAAGAGAATATTTTGGGTCTGGGGGGTAGGTTATGTAAAGGGAAGGTGTTAGCACCCTTTACATCCATGGTTATCCATGGGCTCTTAGTTACTTAGCTCACTTTAAATTGTTTTTGAAAGTGTAGTGTGTGAATAGAAAAATTTTCAGAATAGTTAATAATAATCCATGAACGGATGTGTAAAAACTTGTTTTTGAAAATTTGTTTGAAATTGTGAAGAGTTTGAAAATTTTTTGAAGTGAGCAAGTACATAAGAGGAACCTACCCTAATGTTTAAAGTCTTTCTTGTTCTTTATCCTTTCATTGGTAAGACTATCCCTACTATTAAGGAGTAGGTAGTCATTACCTTGGATGTAAAGGGACATGTGAGGGACATTCTGTTTTATGAAGGCAACTGAGGGGTGTAATAAGCATATAGGAGGGACTATCATCATTATTCGAAGGGACTCGATTCGTATGGGCAACCATGAGGGACTTGATGATTTTCTTTTTAAAGGGACTTGCTTTATACACCCCACTTGACCTTATTCGTAAGCAACTTGAGGGATAACCTTAGAAAGTGAGACGGCGATTAAAATCGACTTACGTGTGTGAGTGTTTAATTTAATTATCTTATGATTAAAGATGTCCTAAATTTATTTTAAATAACATACATGTTTTGCACTCCCTAATTACTAACCATAGCAAGAATAATTAAATAATTACAGAATTTACATCCAGGAGCATTTACATAATTATAATAATAATAAGCAAAATAAATAATAAACAAATAATAATAATTTAACAATAAATAAATAATGGGTTAGTAGTAATAAAAATTAAGAAATAGGATTAGTAAAAATATTAAGAATAAATAAAGTTAGTAAAAATAATTAAATTTAATGAAACAATAATAATTATAAAAATAGACAAGGTTAGAAGAAATAAGATAAAAATTTAGGATAATAATAAACAAACAATAAGAATATGATTAATAATAATTAATAGAAATAAATAGAGAAAATATTATAGTAACATGATTAAACACAAAATTTGATTTTAATTTAGAAACATAGATAATTAAATAATTACTATAATATAAAGTTCTAAATATAACATAATTATAAATTTTTAATCATTTACAAAATTTAATTATTTCTAATTATATATCAACAATTATTAAAATATTTACATATTGTATGAAGAAAATAAATTTTAAATATCATGTTCATAAAATAATTATATTTACAAAAAAAAAAAAAAAAAAAAAAAAATTAGTCATATTTAAGATATTATATTAAGTATCATGTTTACAAAATTTATAAGAATTATAATAAATATATATATATATATATATATATATATATATATATATATATATATATATATATATATATATATATATATATATATATATATATATATATATATATATATATATATATATATATATATATATATATATATACACACAATAATTATAATAATAATTGGAAAATAAATTTATTTAGAAGAAAATAGAATTAGGTTTTATTTTGGAAAATAGTTTTTAGAGTTTTAAAAAAAATTAGGGTTTAGTTATATACAAAATAATTTTAATATACATATACATAATTTTTAAATTAGAAAACATATATACATGAAATATATTTAATTCATTTAATAGAATGATCAAAATAAAGAGAAGAAAATAAAATATAAAAAACTTACCTGACTGGGATTTGAACCCAGGTCAGTGTGCTTGCCAACAAGAAGAACCACCATCAGGCCAATGTGCACGCAGGCAATGAATGAGAAGGAGAAATTGGTTTTATGCTTTAAGCTTGAAAAATCTGGAAAATAATAGAGATAAAAAGGCCTGGGGTGGGATTCGTACCCAGGACCTTATGAATGCAAGCAAGTACGCGCTACCGCCTGGCTGGGAGAGCCTATCTGGCTATTGAATGGCAAAAAGCCATAATATATTCAATCTCCTTTTATCCTGAAAAAATAGAACAAAAATAATGGCCCAAGCAGGATTCGAACCCTGGCCTTTTCATCAAACACAAGCGCATCCTTCCACTGGGACAAGCCACTGCTTGTGATAACTAAATAACAAAACAAAATAAAATATGTTAATCATAATTTGAATTTCTGAGCGCGCGGCAAACTTCATCTTCAACCTCCTGAGCTGCGAATTTTCTTATGAAAATACTTGCAAATTTTCCTGCGAAAAACCATTCCCAGCAAAACCTACGAATATCAACAAGCAACAAAACCATACAATTTTACAAAATTAAGCATAGCATTATAATCCAGACATTCATACGATCAAGCCTATGTTGTTAGAATCCATTTAAGTTTCTTAAATCCAAAATCCCTAAACCTAGGTCCAAACCCTAACTATGGCATCTTGTGAATTAGGTACGGGTTCTTTGATTTTCCTGTCCAGAAACAAGCTACACAACATTATAAACAATATTAGGCAATCAAAATCCATTTAAATGCAGTGATTTGATGTAATCGAAAAAATAATTTCAAGCATGAACAAAGCTTCGGGTTCATCATTATGACATGCTTTAGATGAATGTGAGTGATGGTTTTGCTTCCATGATGTCCAAGGAACACGTCTATGAGCTTATTTTACCTTGAAACCTCTTGGATGATGGAATCCGAATTGGTGTTTTTGCTTGAAATTTTTGAATTGAAAACCTACCTTTGAAGCTGCTGGATTCGTGTCTTGAGGCTAGGGTTGTGTTTGTTACTTATATGAGAATGAATTAGGTCAGAAATATGGATTGGTTGTGTGAAGATTTGATCCAAAAAATATTGAAAAAGATCATGGTGTAAAAGTTCAAATATTTGATCATGAAGACTTGCTATTCTTGGACTAATCACATGATTCCTTTCTCTTTCAAATTTAATCAATAATTAAGAATTTCTAGAAGCATTATCTTCCTCCAAAAATAGATTTTCATATTTTATATTTATTTAAAATGATTTTTATGAATTAAATCAATAATAAATAAAAATAAAATAATAAAAATGTTGAATTTTGGTCAATTGGGTCGTGCATAATGATATGAGGTGGATTGGTTCACAACTTAGCAAGCCCATTTGGAAGGAATTGTTTCTAGACCCCCATTTTCAATATAAATCATCACAAAATTGCCCAACTTTGCAAGGGCATATCTCCCTCAATTTTAAAGGTATGAGGGTTTTCTTGGTCATTTTGGAAAGCTTGAAGAGTCCTCTAAACAACCCCATTGGTTTCAGGTCCATATCATTTACCAATCTCAAGTTATGCCCTTTTGAAGTTGTTGACTTTTTGTTGACTTTTGAAATGACCCATAATGTCTTAGCTCATATCTTTCAAATGAAGCATTTTTGGGCTTAACTTGCAACATCAAAGTTGTAGAGAATTCAATTTCCTTCAAAATGAGATTTGGATGGAGACTTGGTGATGAAGTATGTGAAAGTTATGGCTGGTCAAAGTTCAGTTGACTTTTACTAAGGAAACCCTAATTTAGAAACTCCTGATTATTGATGATCTGGAATCTCCTTGATGAATCATGATCAACCCTTGATAAAATGATGAATTTTACTTCATATACTTGATGTTGGCAAAAAATCATGAAGTTTGACTTTGGTTTGACCACAGTTGACCTCAGTTTGACTTTTTTAACTGCATTGACTGATTTTGACTTATCTGATCATCTGACTGAGCAAACCTTTGAGAAAAGTCTTGAAACTTGTCATGGGGGTTCTTACACACATATAAGATGTTATGAAACTCACTTGAAGTATTGTAAGTCCATTTAGTCTGATTAAAGTCAAAACCCTAGTTTTGGATGCACTGCTTAGGAGGTGCATTGTCTGAGGGAATTGTCAACTCTTCTGACCCATTGTGAACTTTGTGAACCTTGTGAACCATCATAAAATGTCTTGTGAACCTCATGGGAGATATTGTGAAGCTTGTGAACCTTGTGAACCTCATGAAGTGGCTTTGTAGACCTTATAAACCTCAGGAAAGTTATTGAAAGCATTGTGGAACTTGTGAACCTTGTGAACCTTCAAGAAGTAACTTGTTGACTTCATGAACTTCATGAAAGGTTATGGACATGTTGAGAAACTTGTGAACCTTGTGAACCTTCAAGAAGTAACTTGTAGACTTCATGAACCTCATGAAAGGTTATGTAAATGTTGAGAAGCTTGTGAACCTTGTGAACCTTCATAAAGTAACTTGTAGACTTCATGAACCTCATGAAAGGTGTTGAAAGCATTATGGAACTTGTGAACCTTGTGAACCTTCATAAAGTAACTTGTAGACTTCATGAACCTCATGAAAGGTCTTGTAAATGTAGAGAAACTTGTGAACCTTGTGAACCTTCTTAGAACACAAAGTCTTGTATTGTGAGGGCAAATTTTGGGGTGCAACACTGAGCATCAGTGCTCCACCGGAGAAAACTTTCTTTACTACAAATGGTCCCTCATAGTTAGGAGTCCACTTGCCCCTGTGGTCTGTATGAGGAGGGAGGATTCTTTTCAGCACAAGATCTCATACTTGGTACTCTCGATGCTTGACTTTCTGATCGAAGGCCTTCTTCATTCTTTTCTGATATAACTGCCCATGACAGATTGCAGCCAATCTCTTCTCTTCAATCAGACTCGGTTGTTCGTATCGGGACCTAACCCATTCTGCTTCACTCAGTTTAACATCCATTAGTACCCGTAGAGAGGGTAATTCAACTTCAACAGGTAGGACTGCCTCCATACCATACACAAGTTGATACGGTGTTGCCCCAGTGGATGTTCTGATTGACGTGCGGTACCCATGCAAGGAAAACGATAGCATTTCATGCCAGTCTTTGTAGGTGACTACCATCTTCTGCACAATCTTCTTGATATTCTTATTTGCTGCCTCAACAGCGCCGTTCATCTTTGGCTTGTAAGGAGAAGAATTGTGATGTTGGATCTTGAAGTCCCGGCACAGCTCTGCCATCATTTTGTTGTTTAAGTTAGAACCATTATCAGTAATGATTCGCTCGGGCACTCCATACCGACAGATGATATCTCTTTTCAGAAATCTGGCTACCACTTGTCTTGTGACGTTTGCATATGAGGCTGCTTCAACCCACTTGGTGAAATAGTCGATGGCGACCAGGATGAATCTGTGGCCATTTGAAGCAGTTGGCTCAATCTTACCAATCATGTCAATACCCCACATAGCAAAGGGCCAGGGTGAAGACATTATGTTCAAAGGATTGGGAGGCACATGCACCTTATCCGCATAAATCTGGCATTTGTGGCATTTCCTGGCATAGGCACAACAGTCTGCATCCATTGTGATCCAGTAATAACCTGATCTTAACAATTTCTTAGCAATGGCATGCCCTCCTGCATGGGTACCAAAGGATCCTTCGTGCACTTCATGCATCAACAAGCCTGCTTCTGTTCTGTCAACGCATCTGAGGAGTACCATATCAAAGTTTCTCTTGTACAGGGAACCATCAGTGTTCAGAAAGAAGCTACCAGCAAGCCTTCTTAAAGTCCTCTTATCATTGGAAGATGCCCTAGGTGGGTATGTTTGATCCTCCAAGAAGCATTTAATGTCATGGAACCAAGGCTTATCATCTTTAACAACGTCTGCTGCGAACACATATGCTGGTCTATCAAGTCTGGACACTGAAATCTGAGGTACAAAGTTAGCAGCTTGAACTTTGATCATGGATGAAATGGTAGCAAGAGCATCTGCGAACTGATTCTCGTCCCGAGGGATATACTCGAGCTTGACTGTTGTAAAGAAAGTCAATAACCTCCTTGTGTAATCCTTGTAAGGTATCAGATGACCCTGGTGGGTGTACCATTTTCCGTTGGTTTGATTGATTACCAGAGCTGAATCTCCGAATACTGTCAATGTCTTGATCCTGAGGTCAATGGCTTCCTCAAGACCCATAATGCAAGCTTCGTATTCAGCTTCGTTGTTAGTGCAGTTGAAAGTGAGTTTTGCCGAGAAAGGCATGTGAACTCCTTTAGGTGTAATGAGCACTGCACCAACACCACGACCATTCATATTAACAGCCCCATCAAACATCATAGTCCATTCTTCTTCCGGGTCAGGCCCTTCAGTGTGAACAGGCTCTTCATGATCTTTTTCTTTTATGAACATGATGTCTTCATCAGGGAAGTCAAACCTCATAGGCTGGTAATCATCGATAGGTTGCTCAGCAAGATATTCAGATAGTACACTGCCCTTGATGGCTTTCTGAGAGGTGTACTGGATGTCATACTCTGTGAGAATCATCTGCCATCTTGCAACCCGTCCGGTAAGAGCTGGCTTCTCGAAAATGTACTTGACTGGGTCCATTTTTGAGATCAACAAAGTAGTGTGGGTCAACATATACTATCTCATTCGGCGAGCAGCCCACGCTAAAGCACAACAAGTTTTCTCGAGCAGTGAATAACGTTGTTCACAGTCGGTAAACTTTTTGCTCAGGTAGTATATTGCATACTCTTTTCGACCAGACTCGTCATGCTGGCCCAGCACACACCCCATTGACTCTTCTAATACTGTCAAGTACATTATCAGAGGTCTTCCTTCAACTGGAGGCATAAGGATTGGAGGTTCTTGTAAGTATTCTTTGATCTTGTCAAAAGCCCTTTGGCAGTCTTCATTCCACCTGACCGTCTGTTCTTTTCTCAACAATTTAAACAAGGGTTCACAGGTTGTCGTAAGGTGAGATATGAACCTTGAGATGTAGTTCAATCGACCTAAGAACCCTCGAACTTCTTTTTCTGTCCTCGGTGCAGGCATCTCTTGGATGGCTTTGACTTTATCAGGGTCAACCTCAATCCCTTTCTCGCTTACAATAAAACCCAGCAGCTTACCAGATCGCACCCCGAATGTGCATTTGTTGGGGTTCAACTTCAGTTGATACTTCCTCAGACGCTTGAATAGCTTCAGCAGATTTACCAGGTGATCTTCTTCAGTAAGGGACTTGGCAATCATGTCATCCACATAACACTCTATTTCTTTATGGATCATATCGTGGAATAATGTCACCATTGCCCGTTGATATGTTGCACCGGCGTTTTTGAGCCCAAATGGCATTACCTTGTAGCAGAACGTGCCCCAGGGTGTGATGAATGTTGTCTTCTCCATGTCTTCAGGTGACATTTTAATCTGATTGTATCCTGAAAATCCATCCATGAAGGAGAATACCGAGAACTGAGCTGTATTATCCACCAATACATCAATGTGAGGTAAAGGGAAGTCATCTTTCGGGCTAGCTCTGTTCAGATCCCGGTAGTCAACACACATCCTTACTTTGCCGTCTTTCTTAGGCACAGGTACAATATTAGCAACCCACGGTGGATAGCTAGTTACAGCAAGGAACCCGGCGTCCCATTGCTTTTGTACCTCTTCTTTGATTTTCATTGCCATGTCTGGACGAGTACGGCGCAGTTTCTGTTTAACTGGCGGGCATTCTTCTCTCAAAGGCAGCTTGTGCACGACAATGTCGGTATCCAACCCTGGCATATCTTGATAAGACCAAGCAAACACGTCCACATACTCTCGAAGCAGGTCAATCAGTTGTCTCTTCACTGAGTCTTGCAGGCAGGCCCCGATTTTAACTTCTTTCACGTCTTCATCTGTACCAAGATTAATCACTTCAACCTCCTCCTGGTGAGGAGTAATAACCTTTTCCTCTTGTCTTAACAACCTGGCTAGCTCTTCAGGAAGCTCATACTCTTCTTCAACCCCTTCATCGGCTTGATTGATTGGATTGTCAAAGTCATACGAAGTCATAGCCGTGCTGTTGTCGGTGCTGTCTGGAAGGCACACTCTGCAAGGGTTCAGTTGTTCATTTTAGTGATTTTATTTTAATCTTGTTTTAGAAAAGTGAAATAAAGTTGTCATTTTGAAAACACCGCCATTTATTTTTTGTACAAAAAGAAAAATGGAAAAGTAGTGAGCGGAAAAGAAAAAGACTCATTTGCAAAAAGATGTCTGATATTTCATTGATTAATCTTGTTTGCACAAAAAGTACAGATGGCCCGATTACAAAATGAGTCTTGTCATCTTGGGCAAGATGCAAGACTTTGATGCATGCTATAAAAATACAGGAAATAATAATTACTCTGCATGAGTAACTCTTATAATTTCCTGGGAAGACCAGTTCGAGATACTGCTCCCCGGGATCTTTGGACGAATCCAGCTTTCCAGGTTGCGTTCCTCTTCCAGCTCGTCTTCCAAACAGTTGACAGCATCAGGGGTGAGCATCCCCCCACTCACAAAGTTGGGCTCTTTTGCAGCCTCTGCTTGATCTTGTTGAGTTGGTTTGTAACCCAACCCAAATCTATCCTCTTTCTTCTCCAACGATAACAGTTTGCCCCAGCCTTGGGCGTTTCCTCCCTCAACAACCTTCCGGGCTTGTTGGTATGATGATATTGAAGTACCAGGCACAGCAGATGTTTCATTGATGTTCAAGGCCTCGAAACCTTGGCTCATTGTTTCATGGATCTCCCCGTCCATCTCAATATACTTATAGGTAGCCAGGTGGCTGACAAAAATATCCTCCTCTCCACAGATTGTAACGATTTGACCCTCCCACTCGTATTTTAACTTCTGGTGAAGGGTAGAGGTCACGGCGCCAGCGGCGTGAATCCATGGCCTACCCAATAGACAGCTGTAGGCAGGCTGTATATCCATCACGTAGAAGGTCGTTTTGAAAGTCTGCAGGCCAATCGTTATGGGCAACTCGATCTCTCCCAGAACCGATCTCTTTGAGCCATCAAAGGCTCTTACCACCAGGTTGCTGGGTCTTAACGCCAATCCGTCATATTCTAGCTTCACCAGGGCCTTTTTAGGTAAGACATTGAGGGATGACCCCGTGTCTACCAGCACATGGGAAAGGACAGCACCTTTACATTCCATGGTTATGTGTAAGGCCTTGTTATGGTTGCGGCCTTCCGTAGTCAAGTCAGTGTTGGTGAACCCTAGTCCATGACTAGCATTAACATTTCCAACTACAGCTTCCAGCTGATTGACAGTGATCTCTTCAGGCACGTAAGCTGCGTGCAAGACTTTGAGTAGTGCGTTCCGATGGGCTTCGGAGCACATAAGCAATGATAGGATTGAGATCTTGGAAGGCGTCTGATGAAGCTGATCCACTATTTTGTAATCACTCTTCTTGATGATTCGCATGAACTCATCAACCTCTTGGTCAAAGGGTGTTTTCAAAGCTTCTTTAACAATCTGTTCTTCCTGCACCAAGCTTTTCCCTTTTGCCTTGGCAGCAGCTTCTGCTTCAGCAGTGGGTCTCTGAATTTGTGGAGCGAAAAGACGTCCGCTTCGAGTGAAACCTCCGCCTCCTCCCACATTGTCTATTTGAGGTGCAGGGGTTGATGATTCAAAAGTGATTCTTTGTCCTTCACGGTATAGGTCAGAGTCGTAATGCCAGGGGATGGCATTACTGCTTTCATAAGGTACTGGTCCAGGCACCGTGATAGTGACTGGACTGACTGCAGCTGCGGAAGGAATTGTGATAGTTTGTGGATCATAATAAATTGTGACTGGTGCCCTGATGGGAGCAGCACCTTCTGAGTTGTAGGCAGAGTTGTTCTCAGGATCATAGAATATTGTGATAGTTGAGACATCTTCATGATTTGTTGCTGGTGTTGTAGGAGACATTGGTGGAAGGATGGATGTTGTTGTTGTAGGAGTTTCAAAATGGAGTGGTGCTGGAGTTGTAGAAGAAAAATTTGTTGATACCTGATCAGTTGAGATAATAGATGAGGTACTTGTTGATGAAGCCGAAGAATTGTCAGGAACAATGTTTGTTGCAGTTGTAGGAGGTTCTAGAGTTATTACTGATGAGATTGCTGGATTTGTAGGAAATGATGTAGTGATCTGAAGTTGGCCACTCTGAATGAGACCGTCTATGCCATTCCTCAGGTTATCGCACCCATTGACTGAAATATTGCAGTAAGCACACCCTAACTCACACCCCGGGAACATTTGACATTCGAGGAGCTGAGCCTTAATTTCTACCAACGGTGTCCGGATCTGACCCACACTGGTTATTAAATAAGACGGCTTGTCTTCTTCAATAGCGTTAATCCTGGGACCACCGTGGTTTGGCATGGGGTTCTTATTGACATTAGGTGGTGGTGCGAAATTCAGAGCTTTTGAGTCTACCAGGTCTTGTACCTTCATGTGCAGAGCTCTGCACTTTTCTGTACTGTGGCCAGGTGCATTTGAATGGAAGGCACATCTGGCGTTGGAATCATAATTCCTGGGTAGACTGTTGGGATCTGGAGGTGCCAATGTCCTTAGCTCAACTAGGTTGAGTTTCAGGAGTTGTGGCAGCAATGTAGCATATGGCATAGGGATCGGATCGATTACCCTGTTAGCTTGAGAAGGCCTCTGTTGGAATGGCCTTTGCTGGTTATTGTTGTTGGTGTTGTTGTTGTTGTAATTTCTCGGAGGATACTGATTCTGTTGGTGGTACTGAGGTTGTTGTTGATAGTTTTGTTGCGGAGGTTGATAAACTGGTTGAGGATGAGCTGGAGCGGGAATGGTGACTGCTGCCACTGATCTGTGAACATATTGGGGCCTGCCCCTGTTGGTGTGGATGGCATTGGTCTCGCCAGTTCTTCTTGGGCCCGCAAAAGGCTTTCTTGTACTACTGGACGAGCTTGCACTGTTGTCTGAGATCTTGCCCATTTTTAACAGGCTCTCAATTCTCTCCCCAGCTATGACAATATCTGCAAAGCTAGTGGAAGAGAAAGCAGCCAGCCTGTCAATATATGTCCCCTGAAGGGTGTTCATAAACATGTCTGCCATTTCCCTCTCAGACATAGGTGGCTGAACAGCAGCAGCCAATTGCCTCCATCTCTGGGCATATTCTCGGAAGCTTTCCCTTGACGATTGTGACATTCCCATTAGGAGGGTCCTGTTGGGTGCCATATCCAGGTTATACTGATACTGTCTGATGAAGGCATCTGCCAGGTCCTTCCAGCATCTAATAGTTGCCCTTGTCAGATAGGAATACCATTCCCTTGAAGCTCCTGTCAAGCTGTCTTCGAAATAGAACATCCAGAGCTTCTCATCCATAGTATAGGCCTTCAACCTCCCCAGAAATGATTGTAAATGAGTCCGGGGGCATGAAGTCCCGTTGTATTTTTCAAAACAAGGAGGCTTAAACTTATGGGGAATCCTGACCCCGTCTACCAAGCCCATGTCCATGACATCGAAACCCAGAGAATTTTGAGATTCTAAGGACCTCAATTTCTCAGCTATCTCATCCAGCCTTTTATCATAAGCTTCTTCCCCAGCACCCATTACTGTGAACTGATCCTCCTGGGGGTCTTCTTGAAGTACCCTGGCTGCAGTGGCAGTCCCTTGAACATTTGCAGGGATGTTGACTTCAGGATGGAGGTGGGGTCCAAATACAGGGGGATTGACATGAGGTTGGACCCTCTCGTTGTTGCTGGTGCCGGCAGTCCCTATATGTGGATCTTCTTGATTTTGCCTTTCCACCATGGCCCTCAATCTTTCTTGGCTCTGAGCCATGTTGTTCATCACTTCCATAAACTGAGTCATCTGCGTTCTCATTTCCAATCTTTCGTTTGCCATTTGATTTCTAACCTCTGCAAGGTCCTGCTGTACCTGATCCATTTGTATGCCCGGAAGGTTGTTACGGGTTGGATAATGGTGCGGACGGTTGAGGGGAAATACCCGGCGTCGAGCAATAGTTCCTGAACATCACAACAGAGTTAGCAACAATAAAACAAAAACCTACAAAACAAACAAAGGGTTAGCATGCAATGCAGTATGCTTATTTGTTTTCAAGGTATCCGGCTTAGCATTCAGTTTTGACCCTTCCAGACCCTTGAAGATGCTGTTGATGTTGCTTTCGAAGTAAACTCGGATGGAACAAACTAATACATATATTACAACAAGCAAAATGGTACATAGTTCGTTTACAAATACAAGCCCTCTGAGGGGTCAAAATACATTACAGGAAAATAAAAGTACATGGAATGAAAGCAACAACAAACAAATGGTCAAACACCAAGACCAAACTCATCCTCACGAACTTACTTGAGAAGTGCTTCGGTCACAGGATCAGCTGGACGCTCCGTGAGATTCCTGATGAGGAGATTCCGGGTCGTAACAGCTGCTGTTAGTTTCTTGTGCTGGCTTTGGTCCTTTGACCTCTTCACTCCAGCTTTGATCTTCAGCTCTGATATCTCCCTCTGGGCTGCTGCCAGGGCTTCTTGCTGTTCTTTTGCACTAGCTTCCAGTTGCTCCATCTTGTCTTGAACTCTCTTGTCCTCCAGAGTACGAGCCTCGGTGATCCTGACCCACCGAGCTTGACTCTCCTTCAGATACAAGTTTGTCCTTGCTCTCTGGAACTGGGCTTCCTTGCAAGCATTCTTCAAAATTTGTTCTCCAGCTTTAGACTTTTTGATATAATCCCCAAACTTCTCAATCTTAACCAGATGCTCCACTCTCAGCTTCTCTAGTCTCTCAATCTCCATCCTGCCATCACTCCTTTCCCGGAGGGTCTTCTGCAAAGCCTGAGTTAACTTATCATTTCTCTCCTTCAAACTCTCGAACTCCTCCAAACTGATAGTGGCAGGGGGTGGTGCTGAAGATGATTCAGGCATATCTTCTATGGTAAAGGGCATCCCAGAGAATTGAGCCCTGGCACGGGACCATTCATAATATTGTGCTGATGCCACGTTGCTGCACTTCCCCAAAATGGTTATTCCCTTGGTTTGAACATTATCCCAGGCCCAGGCTGCCTGCCTAACAGTAGCCAGATTAGGCTTGTTCTCACAATAAAGAGTCTAAACCAAGTCCTGTGCCTTAGGAGTGTGGACCAGTGCATAGCCCAGTTGTCTTCTAAACAGCAGAGGGTTGTAATTAATACTACCCTTAACTCCTATTAGGGGCACATTGGGAAAATGCCCACAGCTGGTGATGATATCCCTGCCCTTGGTGCTTTGGGTGCACCATCTGATATCGGCTGAAGTTAGAGCAGTGAGTCTCTTAGCCCAGTTTTTCTGTTGATGAGGATTCAAAAACGCATCTGTCCTGGGTAGATGCCTGAGAAGCCAAGTATGGAACAATGGAGCACAACACCTCACTAATCTCCCCCTCTGCTTTTCATTCCTCTGATGCACTGAGTAGTAGAGGTCCCCCAATAAAGTGGGCACTGGGTTCTTCAGGATGAAAAGATGGATTGCATTCTTGCTAATGAATCGAGGCTCATCTGCAAACAATACAATTCCATATATGCTCAAGGCCAATAAAGCACAGACAGCCTTCCACTCTCCTAGAGAAGCTTTCAGGGTAGCTTGAGAGATCAAGAAGTCCAGATGGAAGCCAGGGATTCCAGCTTTAGAAGTCATATGCTGCTCAATCAGGGCAGGTTCCAGATGCAAAGCCTTTGCTACTTCTTCATTACCAGGAAAGACCATCTCAGGGTTGAAAGGGATTCCACCCCTGATAGGTATACCAACCAATGATGAGTATTCTTCTAATAGAGGGCCTAGCTGAAAGTCCTGGAAAGTAAAACATCTCAGTGGGGGATCATAAAACTGAAGGCAAGTGTGGATCAGGCTTCTCTGTGAAGGGTCCAGATCCATAACCATATCAAGTATATCCCCATAGTGTTCCCTGAACAATGGTATGTGATCTGGAGTGATCAGGGTCTGAATCCTCCCGATGTCAGATAGCTCTGGCTGGAAGAAGTGGTAGGTGATGTTGCTCTTTTTAGGAGCCATGATGCTGAGACTGAGTAGAGACAAGTGCTGATGATAACACTGAAGAATGGCCACTGACTGGCTGGTGCAGGTGATGGCTGAAGCAGATGCTGATGAAGATGGGTCAATGCTGAAGATGGGGTCAAAACCAAAACCAAATATGAGAGTGGATACCCTGAAACACAAATAAGCAAATGTCAATATGATGCAATGTTTATGTATGCAAATGATATGCAAGGGTTCGTGACTGAGCCGGATCTGATCAAATGCCTTGATATAGGTCCAAGTATGTTCAAGAAATCCAGATGGAGGTCTATAAATCCGGTAACCAAGGTGGGGGACTCAAATAAAGAGCCACATGTCCAGGGTTTTAGAATCACAAGAACTGTTCCAACATGAAGTACTCTTAATCAAGTCAAAGTAACAGGGTATTCTGAGGTCAAGGTACCTGCAAACCTGTAAACAGCCCAACCCCCTCACAGGTGGTGTTCTAAAACAAGGATCCTCAGACTTGGATCAGTTATGAGAAGTGTAAACACTTCTAACCCGGAGGTACAGTGTTTACAATAACCATAAAAGTTCCTCCTCTAATTCACCTCAGTTTCTGAAGGTCAATACTAAAAGGTCATCCAGACTTAGCAGGCTTCCCAGATAGCCCTAGCATTGCAGGAAATCTGCAACACAGAGTTCTCAAGAAGAAACCCATATCTGAACCGTGTTTCATATTCCCGCACTAGACCGAAATGGAATGGGAAAGAACATGAACCACTCTAGCCTAGGTGTCACTCAGGTCCCAGGTATAGGACCTTAACTCTCAGTGGAACACCCACCCACCAAAGCAAAACCAAATCCAGCCAGACAGCATGACAGTATGATATATGTAAAGCAGTAAAGAAAGCAGATAAACAACTGTACATAAAGCAAAAATAAAACATTTATAAACACAAAATAAACACATAACACCCCAGTAAACACAAATCAAACAAGCGCTAGGAGGAACCCACAAAAAGAACCAGAAGCCCTGGTTGCAATATAAGGGTCCCCAGCAGAGTCGCCAAGCTGTCGCTCCCGATAAATGGGAATAGGCCCAGTTAAAGGTACAGACGCGAACGGTCGGCGAAAGGGACAATGAGAACACACAGTCGTGAACTCACTGGAGATGAATAGAGTCGCCAGCTAGGCATTTTTATCCCGAAGGAAAGGTAATGCTGCATAAACCTAGAAAGATATGGATAAGACGGTTGCGAACCAGAGAGACTGAGAAAGGGGGTTGGTTACAACCTGGGAAGGTATTAGCACCCAGATTGTCCGCCGTACTCGACGGGATCCACGCTTAAAAGATTTGTGTCTTAAAGGGGTAGTGTCAGTGCAATTTGTGTATAAATGAGCTGGAAAAGGATGTACAGGTGTCAGTGTAAAGGAAGTGAAGTGTATAAATGTACAGTGTCAGTGTAAGGACAAGAGTGAAATGCTCATGATCATGAGGCTAAAGAATGAAACTGAAAGGAGGGGGAATATACAGAGACTTTTGTTCGATAACTGTTAAGTTATGCCTACGTATCCTCTCGTGCAATGAGGAAGTCAGAACACCGTAGTTCGACCCAAAGAGACTGAAAGATGAATTGACTTGTGAACTGCTTGCTTGCCTATGCTCAAGTGTATGATCTGTCTGGCACAGATGCAAACTGTCTTGCATTAGACGGAAGAAGCAAGTTCTCGCTTATGAGTGAAGATGATGAGAAAAGAATCCCGAAGGAGACGATTATTGTTTGTTTTTGAGTTTTCAGTCTTTTATTGCTTTTGAGAATTTGTCATAAGTTAATGAGCTTAAGCCTAAACCAATGGATTTAGTAAACTCATCACATCCTCCCTCTGATTAGGGGTAATGAGAATACCTTAAGTGTGAAGTCAGATTCTCACACTTAATCACCTTTGGTGTAGGATTAAGATCATTAACCTACTTGTGATTATTTAAATGTTTTTTGGTGGTTTTTGTTTAGTGTTAAGTAATGAGGTTAAGCCATAATCAAGGATTAAACAGACCCATTACACCATCCTAATAGAAGGATAATATATGAGAATGTTTAAGCTGAGGAAAGATCCTCAACTTAATCCATGATTAGGGATTAAACTCATGACAAAACAAGCCTTTAATTAAGTGAATTTTATTTAATGGTATGATGATGAAGTGAGTTTTATGATTTGTAAGACAACTTGAGGGGGACTTGTCCATTAACACTAGGGTTAGTCCTTCTTAACCAGTTAAGGAAGAATTAGAACCCTAATGCAAGGCCCAAGTTACAAGTATGATGTCTTGATACTTATTAAGTGAATTGATTAAGGGAGTTAAACACATTAAGGGTTTAACACTTAGGATTAAAGTTATACACTCCATCCTAAGAGAAGGATGCAGGCATAAGCTTAATCACAAAGCCTTAAAGCCTTTAGGGTTTAGTCCCTGATTATGAGGTGAGAAGAGATGACTCAAAAGAGACACAAAGGTAAAAACTAAAAGGGGAGACTAATCAAAACCCTAAACATTGTCATGCTTGGTTGTTCCTAAGGTTTGTGAGGTTTTCAAGAGAAGTCTTCAATGGAACCACCAGGAAGCAGATGAAAGGATCAAGAGAAGCAAAGCAACTTGCTTCATTCAAGAAGTCAAGTCACTTGAAGAAAGAAAGTGGGAAGAGGAAGAATGAGCAAGCTCAAACTCAAACACATATAAAAATGCATCATGGATGCAAGAGAGAGATGAGAAGAAAAGTTATGAGAAGTGAAGGCAAATTCACTTCTCAAAGTCACTTACCACCTGAAAGGTTAGAAAAGGAATGCAATGCAATGCAAAATAGGATGAGATGACATGAGGAGAAACAAAACCAGAAGCATACTTATGATGATAATGATGCTATGAGATGCTACAAACATGAAACAACACATGAGAAATGATCATACAAGTTCATGAATGCAAATGAAGCAAGTTAGGAACCAAGGACATACATGAAAAGTTATGAAGTGCACATGACATACAACATGGCAAATACATGATGCAATGATCAAACATGCTTTCAATATGTCTTATGATGTCAAATGAATCAAATGGATGCTTGAAATGTCATGGCAAGTCATGTTATGCAAGAGAATGCAAGGTGGATGCATATGGAAGCCCAAATTAGGGTTTATGAACAATGCATCAAACAAAAATCAAAATCAGAAGCAAACAACATTATAAAAAATTGAAAATGCCACACAAAGGACCCCTAATCCTATACTAACCCAATGCCCAAAGGAGAGGTCTCAACTCCTAACCAATCTCAAGTTATGATTTTTACAAGTTTTTTAGGGTTTTAGGGTTCCTAAACAAGAGAAATGTCAAACAAATTGAAAATGAAAGATCAAATCATGGCCATTTAATCTCACAAACTACATGCTAAACACAATGCAATGCAAAAAGAATCAATGTCCAACTCTTCATGGATAGGCAGAAATGATTTTTTGAACTTTGGATCAAAATAATGCACAAAAATGATTTTAATTCAATGAGAAATTCTTAAAATGCATCAAGATCAAAAAATAAATTTGGTTTGAAGGTTGGACAATGTTTCTAAATGTCTTAGAACATTTCATGAATTTTTTGGTGATTTTTAAATACCTAAAAGTATTTTTAATAAATTAATTTTCATTAATCAATTAAAAATAAACTTTTAAATATTTAAAAATACTTTTTAAATGCTAAAAATGAAAATAAAAATATTTTTGTGTTTTAAAAATTAGTGAAACTCTTGAGAAAAAGTTTCATAATTTTTAAAACAATTTTGCTATTTTTAACAAATTATGTAAAACAAATGAGAAAAATATGAAAATAAAATGAAAATAAATGAATTATGGGAGAAGTCAGCTGATCCAAGGGCCTGAATTCAAAGTTACACGCGCGGGAGTTGACTGCGCGCGGAAACGAACGGACCACATTCAAACTGGCTAATTAATGATTAAAACCCTAATCTCACCGTTAAACACCCTCAGGTGACCGGAACAGTGTTCCGGTCATCTTCCCCGTTCACCCCAAAAATCAATCTCTCTCTCCAGGCCATTTTAGGAGCCCTAACTCTCCAGAAACCATCTACCAACTATCCTAAACACGAATCCAGCATCAAATCATGTTAAAACTCAAACACAAACAAGAATCGAAGCAAAGAAATTTCTAGGTCAAACTTTCAGAACACCATAACATACTCATTTCTTGTTCATTTTCAAAAGTAAATAGATCCCAATGATCAGTGCAACATACAAAACAAGATTTTAACAAGAAAATGGAGTTCTGGAAAAAAAGTTCATGGAGTCACCTGAGGTTGAGCTTTTGATTCAGGAGCTTTCTGGATGGTTCTTTGGCTCAAACAGGTCCCAATGATCCCCCTTTGAAGCTTTGGACACTTGGTTGGAGTTTAAACAGCCTCTTGAGTGAGTTTGCAGAAGCTCAGGCCAAGGGAATGTGAAAATCGTATTTTGGCTTCAAGGTGTTTCAGGCCAGGATGAAGGGTGGTTTCTGGTCAGTGAAGTGATTTGAGATTGTTTGTGAAGTTTCTTTTTGTGTTTGAGGCTTGTGGAGAGAGATTCGAAGGTTTTTGCTCAAGGGAGTGAGTTTTGTGAATGTTGTGCTAGGGCTTGCTTCAGGCTTGCTTCTTGTGTCTAATGGCCAGCATTTGATCCACATAAACAAAGCTTATTGGTCAGTTGATGTGACTTGGCCTGCTGTGATAGGTAAGTCACCTTTTGCAAAAAGTCCACTTTTGTGTAAGAGAGGTATGGGTTGTGTTCTAGGCTGGTACAATGGCTATGGGCTGCGCAGCATGGTGTGTGTGGAGTGCTAGGAAGGTTCAATGGTCAATGCAGCAAGTGGGTGAAGTGTGATCATGAGTTTTGCAAGTTGATCCTCTTTTGGTTCATATGAAATTTCTTGTCCCACAAGCCATAAAACATGAGGAAACCTTGGTCCAATCTGAACTTTAGGACTTACATGATGCTTGTGTAATGGTTTGATGTCAATTAGAAGTTACAATTTGCCTTGGTTCATGATCTTGCAAATTTTCCAATTGGTGCATAACTTGAAAATTAGTGATTTTTGCCAACTTTGTCACACCATAACTTTTGATCCAAAATGAATTAGGTCATGTTCTTGTACTTTTTGAAAAGGGAAAAATGTGATCTACAACTTTCATGACCAAAGTTTTTTCATTTGAAGCATTTTTGGATCAAAAAGCAAGGCTTGGAAAATGGCATAAATTGACAAATTCCTTAAAAGTCAACTATGCCCTAAAAAGTCAACTTTGCAAAAACTTCAAATTCTTGATTTTTGTGAACTTCAACCTTCTTCCATGATCAAATAAAGATCATATACATTCAAAATGATGAAGATCACCCCTTGGTTGGGTCATTGGGGGCCTCAGATGCCCTGATTTTGCACTGACTTGTCTGAAAAGTCAACTCTTGATCAGATGACTTCCCCATGGAATTTCTTCATGAAAATTGATATGCATACTCCCTATACCACATAGAGACCAATGGAAACAAGAATGACCAAAGAATATGGAGTTATGGCCTCTGAAACCAAAACCCTAATTTTGGGTCAACTGTGCAGTCAAGCCTGGCTCTGCTTCCACACCAATCCCAGTTCTTGTGATCCTTTTGTACTTTTGACTTTTAGAGGATGTGATATGATATAAGAACACACATGGACCCCTTTGAAGTGATTGATGGCCTTTGGAGTGGCTCAAGAAGCTCTTGGATTGCTCAGATCACAAACCCTAGATGCAGATGACTTAGAAACTATGCAGTGAAACAAAAATGAGATATGAGGTGATATGATTGTGTTTATGCATATGAAATGATCACAAGCCATGGTGTGAATGGGTGAGGGCAAATTTGGGGTGTTTACAGGTAGAGGCAGCTTCATTTGCATCTGTTACCAAGAATGTTGTGGCTCGATTCATTAAGAATAATCTCATATGTAGGTATGGCATCCCTGAAAGGATTATTACTGACAATGGCTCTAATCTGAACAATACTATGATTATTGATCTCTGCACGCAGTTCAAGATTAAGCATCACAACTCTTCTCCGTATCGTCCGAAGATGAATGGGGCAGTTAAAGCTGCTAATAAGAACATTAAGAAGATTATACAAAAGATGACTGTCACTTATAAGGATTGGCATGAGATGTTACCATTTGCTCTTCATGGTTATCGTACTACAATACGTACTTCAACAGGGGCAACTCCATTCTCCTTAGTCTATGGTATGGAAGCAGTTCTGCCCATTGAAGTTCAGATTCCCTCTTTAAGAATTATGAAGGATGCAGGTCTGGATGAAGATGAGTGGATTCAGACTCGACTTGACCAGATAAATTTGATTGATGAGAAGAGGCTAGCAGCAGTTTGTCATGGCCAGATGTACCAGAAACGGATGATCAAAGCTTTTAACAAGAAGGTTAAGCCAAAGGTATATCAGGCTGGTGACTTGATAATCAAGCGTATCAAATTACCACAGGGTGATCCTAGGGGCAAGTGGACTCCTACATATGAAGGACCATTTGTAGTCAAAACGGTATTCTCAGGAGGTGCCATGATACTTACTACTATGGATGGTGAAGACTTCCCACAGCCTGTAAACGCATACATAGTTAAAAAATACTACGCATAAAAAGAGACCCGCTAGGTTGACTGGCCTAGGCAAAAATAAGGGCATCCCGGCGAACCAAAAGGGTTCGGGAAAAAATTAGGGATATATATATAAAAAAATGTACACCCGGCAAGTCGAAAACCTGAAAAGGCGGCTTGGGCAAAAAAGGGTATCCCGGTGGATTGAAAACCTGAAAGGGCAATCCAGGCAAAAGTTAGGGATTAAAGCGTATGACTATGTGTCGTTTGGATCACCCATGAAACTACAACTAGTTGTGGTACTTACTCAAGTTTGAACAGATAAAGCTCAATCCAATCATCTCCGTCTCGACAGCAGAAGATGAGATACTTGAAGATAATGGCAATAGTAGAATTGAAACTCAATAGGACTATTTCCCACATAGCTGATTTTCCTTGTTTTGTAAAACTTGTTATGACAAATTCCTCTTACTAGGATTTCTGTCTCCTTGTACAAACTTACCTATGTATAGGTCACTTTGTGATATAAATAAAATTCCATTTTTGAATCCAGATTTACTTTTACCCTATTTACATAAGCGAAATGTCCATTGGTTGTGTTTGAATGTATGTATGCTTTTGAATATGATTGATGTTTACCAGAAATGCATAGATGCTTAATATGATTGATGTTTACCAGAAATGCATGAAATGCAGTAATAGTATTTACTAAGGACGAACGAGGGAAGGAGTTCAATGAAGCTTCGCTGGTTCATCCCCACTAGACAGCTGCAAATCCCCAGTAGGACAAATCCATCTTCATAAATACTTCGAGTCACATCTCCCCTAGAATTTATATCCATCTCTTTTATCCTCATACGGATAGTCGGGAATTTATTCTTTCAATAGGAGTACGACGAACGAAGACAGGAGGTTATGGATACCTTACTATCGAACGAAGACGGGATGTTATATATACTATATTATCAAACAATACGGGAACGAGTTCCTCATATTCTCCAGCAACAAATCGGGATTTATTTTCCCTGGCCAGCAGTTGTTATACGAAGATATCCAGACGCTTCAGGCTGCATGATGCATACATACATCATTTACATCATATCATACATATCCATAAATACATAATACATTACTTAAGTGCATCATATTATACATGAATACATAATGCATAAACTAATATTATCATACAGAATGTTATAATCTTGTTTTTCAGATTAATTCTCCAGCAGACAAACTTCATCAACAACTTGTGACCTTGGGCTGTTGTTTATCTTCCCAGAGGTTACTTCATTTCCTCAGGACGTTGTTTATCCTCCTGAAAGCTATCATGACTTTGGGCCGTTGTTTATCTTCCCAAAAGTTATACTTATACCTCAGGACGTTGTTTATCCTCCTGAAAGCTTCTTATACCTCAGGACGTTGTTTATCCTCCTGAAAGCTTCTTATACCTCAGGATGTTGTTTATCCTCCTGAAAGCTATCATGACTATTGGGCCGTTGTTTACCCTCCCAAAAGTTATCATTATACCTCAGGACGTTGTTTATCCTCCTGAAAGCTATCATGACTTTGGGCCGTTGTTTATCTTCCCAAAAGTTATACTTATACCTCAGGACGTTGTTTATCCTCCTGAAAGCTTCTTATACCTCAGGACGTTGTTTATCCTCCTGAAAGCTTCTTATACCTCAGGACGTTGTTTATCCTCCTGAAAGCAATCATGACCTTGGGCCGTTGTTTATCTTCCCAAAGGTTACCTCATTATCATGGGACGTCGTTTATCTTCCCGAAGGCTATTTTGAGACGTCGTTTATCTTCTCAAAAGCTATCATGACTATTGGGCCGTTGTTTATCCTCCCAAAAGTTATACTTATACCTCAGGACGTTTTTTATCCTCCCAAAAGTTATACTTATACCTCAGGGCGTTGTTTATCCTCCTTAAAGCTATCATTTCTTTGGGTCATTGTTTATCTTCCCAAAGGTTATCTCACTATGTTGGGACGTTGTTTATCTTCCTAAAAAGCTATATCTTCATATTTTGGACTGCTTTATCCTCCAAGAGACATATTTGAAGAACTTTTCTCCAAGTGGCATCTTTAAGCCCACTCAAGCATATACAACTAGTCATCAGTATCCCTCTACGCACCGGTGAGTGCAAATTTTTGGGCTTTTGTGTTCAATCCCCTTCAACCTTCCAGGTCACGACTGGCACATATACCAATCTAACCCCTCAGGTTTCAGAAAATTAAACAGGGGCAGCTGTTGCACCCCAAAATTTGCCCTCACAATATAAGACTTTGTGTTTCACAAGGTTCACAAGATTCACAAGACACCTTATGAAGTTCACAAGAACTCTTATGAGGTTCAAAAGGTTCACAAGACATCTTATGAGGTTCACAAGGTTCACAAAGTTCACAATGGGTCAGAAGATTTGACAATTCCCTCAGACAATGCATTCTCCTAAGTAGTGCATCCAAAACTAGGGTTTTAACTTTAATCAGGCTAAATGGACTTCCAAGACTTCAATTGAGCTTCATAACATCTTATATGTGTTTAAGAATCCTGTAAACACCCCAAATTTGCCCTCACCCATTCACACCATGGCTTGTGATCATTTCATATGCATAAATACAATCATATCATCTCACATCTCATTTTTTATCCACTGGATAGTTTCTAAGGCATCTGCACCTAGGGTTTGTGATTTGAGCAATCCCAAAGCTTCTTGAGCCACCCCAAAGGCCACCAATCATCTCAGAAGGGTCCATGTGTGTTCTTGTATCATGTTACATCCTCACAGAGTCAAAATTGCAGAGGAATCACAAGAGCTAGGGTTTGAGTGGATGCAGAGCCAGGATGAACTGCACAGTTGACTGAAAATTAGGGTTTTGGTTTCAGAGGCCATAACCCCAATTTTTTTGGTCATTCTTGTTTCCATTGGTCTCTATATGGTATAGGGAATATGCATATCAATTTTCATGAAGAAATTCCATGGGGAAGTCATCTGATCAAGAGTTGACTTTTCAGACAAGTCAGTGTAAAATCAGGGCATCTGAGGCCCCCAATGACCCAACCAATGGGTGATCTTCATCATTTTGAGTGTATATGATCTTTATTTGATCATGGAAGAAGTTTGAAGTTCATAAAATCAAGAATTTAGGGTTTTTGCAAAAGTTGACTTTTTGGGGCATAGTTGACTTTTCAAGAATGCCTCATTTTAGGCCAATTTTCAAGCCTTGATTCATGGTCAAAAAAGGCTTCAAATGGAAAAACTTTGGTCATGAAAGTTGTAGATCTCATCTTTCCCTTTTCAAAAAGTACAAGAACATGATCAAACTCTTCATGGATTAAAAGTTATGGCATTGCAAAGTTAGCAAAAATCATTGGTTTTCAAGTTATGCACCAATTGGAAATTTTGCAAAGTCTTGAACCAATGCATTATGCAGCCTCTAATCCATGTCAAACCATTATGTAAACATCCTCTAAGTCACAAAAATCAGAATTTGATCAAGTTTGCTCATGGTTTGGTTTGCATAACAAGACTTTATCACATGTGATCCATAAAGCTAACCAAGTTGCAAAACACTCATGAGCTTTTCACCAACTTGCTGCATTGAGCCTTGGGTCAAGCCAGCCTCTCACACTCACCATGCTGCACCAGAACCCAACTTGTACTTGCCTAAACTTGAGCCATGCCCTATCTTACACAAAAGTGGACTTTGAGCAAAAGTAGCCACACCTATCTCTGCAGGCCAGGTCACATCCATCAGCCACTTGCATTTGTTTATTGAATCAGTTTGCTGGCCATAACACATGAGAACCAAGGCTGAGACAACAACATTCACCACTTACACAAAAACCTCCCACATTGCAACTTCATTCGAATCTGCTCACACAGCCATAAAACACTAAAACTTTCTTCATCACTCAACTAAACACACTTCATAGATCACAAAGCACCCAAAGCCCAAGCTTGAAACAGCCAGAAACTCCTACTGCCATCTCTCACCTCAGTTTGCAGTTTCACTTGGAACTATCACCATAGCCCACAAACATCAAAACAAACCTTGCAAACCTTCTCAACACATTGCATAGATCACAAACAACCCCTTTTCACAGCCTGAGAGTGCCAGAATCTCATCTGCCATTGTTGACTGAACTGAAGCAGTTCCTTTCGAATCTTCTTTTCCAGCCAACACAAACTCATTTTGAGCATTCAAACACACTTGGTGGACCAAGAGGAGCAGCTTGCACTGAAGGAAGAGGCCTGAAAGTTCCTAAATTGAAAGTTGCAAATCTCAGGTAGCTCGAAATTAATTTTTCCAGAAATGATTTTTCTTGCTACAAACTTGTTCTTTATGCTCTCCTGGTCATCCTGATGCTTTTAGTTTTTGAAATGGTTGTGTTTTGAGAATTTAATTTGTGTTTGAAGCTTACGAACCCTAGAACTTTCCCTCTTCGATTCAGATGATTTAGGAAGGATAAATTTGTTTTAGGTTAGGGGTTTGATTCGTGAGAGTGAGAGGATCATTTCCTTGGTCTTAGATTTCATTTATGTTACGTTTTTAGGAAGTTTGGAGATTTTCAGGTGAGCTTCTGGCCGGAGAAGACGACCGGAAGTCTTCTCCGGCCACCTGAGTGTGATTAGGGTTTAATCCCATAATTAATGCTGGTTTGAATATTGGCCGTAGGATGCGTTGAATTTGTTGACTACGCGCGCAAGGGAAGGGTCAGGATCTCTTTGATTAACCCTAATCCACGTGTTAGGGTTAATTAATCATATTTTATTTAATTTAATCAGAAACAATCTGGGCCTTTCATCCTGGCGCGCAGTCAACGCTTTTGAAACCAGGGCCAATCCCAACCATCCAATCTGATTACTTCCCATTTATCTTAATTTTAATTCATTTCTTTCTCATTTGTTTTGCATATTTAATTTAAAATAGCAAAAATGTCTTAAAAATTATGAAACTTTTTCTTTAAAGTTTTAATAATTTTTAAGACCCAAAAACATTTTTATTTTATTTTTTATCATTAAAAAAGTATTTTTAAATATTTAAAAGTTTATTTTTAATTGATTAATGAGAATTAATTAATTAAAAATACCTTTAAGTATTTAAAAATCACAAAAAAATTCATGAAATGTTCTAAGACATTTAGAAACATTGTCCAACCTTCAAACCAAATTTCTTTTTGATCTTGATGCTTATTAAGAATTTTTCATGGGATTAAATCATTTTTTATGCATTATTTTGATCACATGTTTGAAAATTCATTTCTGCCTTTTGAAGAAGGTTGAGACATTGGTTCTTCTTGCATTGTTTTGAGTTTAGCATGTATTTTCAAGGATAAAAAGGCCATGAATTGTTCTTGCATTTTCAAATTGTTTGGCATTTCCTTTGTTAAGAACCCTAAAAAACCCTAATAACTTAGGAAAATCATAACTTGAGTTTGATTGAGAGTTGAGAGCTCCCCTTTGGGCAGTGGTGTGTTATAGGTCTAGGGTTTCCTTGGGTATCATTTTCCATTTTTGCTTTAGGGCTTTGCTTCTGTTTTTGGTTTTGGTTTGATGTTTGTTTCATGAACCCTAATTTGGACTTTCATTTGCATCCTTCTTGCACTTCCTTGCATAACATGATGTGTCTTTGCATTTTGTGCATGTTTATGATCCATTTGACATCATAAGACATGTAGAAAACATGTTTGATCATTGCATCTCATATTTGCCATGTCATCTGTCTTGTGTGCTTCATAACATTTCATGTTCATTCATGCTCCTTAACTTGCATCCTTTGCATTCATAACCTTGTATGAACATCCCCATTGTCTTGCCTCATGTTTGCAGCACATCATAACATCATAATCATCATCAACATGCTTCTGGTTTGGTCTAGCATCATGCCATTTCATCTCATCTTGCATTGCATTGTGTTTCTTTCTAACATTTCAGGTGGTAAGTAACTTGAGAAGTGGATTTGCCTTCACTTCTCATCCCCTTTCTTTTCATCTCTCTTGCATCCATTGCTGCATTTTTATATGTGTTTGAGTTTGAGCTTGCTCATTCTCCTCCTTCCCACTTTCTTTCTTCAAGTGACTTGACTTCTTGAATGAAGCAAGTCACTTTGCTTCTCTTGATCCTGTTCATCTGCTTCCTGGTGGTTCTTCTGAGGTTTGTTCTTGAAAACCTCACAAACCTTAGGATCATCCAAGCATGACAATGAATTAGGGTTTTGATTAGTCCCCCTCATAGTTTTACCTTTGTGTCTCTCTTTGAGTCTTCTCTTCTCATCTCATAATCAGGGACTAAACCCTAGAGGCTTTAAAACTTTGTGATTAAGCTTATGCCTGCATCCTTCTCTTAGGATGGAGTGTATAACTTTAATCCTAAGTATTAAACCCTTAAGGTGTTTAAATCTCTTAATCAATTCACTTAATAATTATCAAGACATCACACTTGTAACTTGGGCCTTGCATTAGGGTTCTAATTCTTCCTTAAGTGGTTAAGAAGGACTAACCCTAGTGTTAATGGACAAGTCCCCCACAAGTTGTCTTACAAACCATAAAATTCACTTCATCATCATATCATTAAATAAAATCCACTTAATCAAAGGCTTGTTTTGTCATGGGTTTAATCCCTAATCATGGATTAAGTTGAGGAGTTTTCCTCAGCTTAAACATTCTCATCTATTATCCTTCTTTTAGGATGGTGTAATGGGTCTGTTTAATCCTTGATTATGGCTTAACCTCATTACTCAACACTAAACAAAAACACCAAAAACATCTAAATAATCACAAGTAGGTTAATGATCTTAATCCTACACCAAAGGTGATTAAGTGTGAGAATCTGACTTCACACTTAAGGTATTCTCATTACCCCTAATCAGAGGGAGGATGTGATGAGTTTACTAACCCATTGGTTTAGACTTAAGCTCATTATCCTATGACAAAAGTCCAAAAAAAGAAATAAAAGACTGAAAACAAAAAACAAACAATAATCGTCTCCTCCGGGATTCTTTTCTCATCATCCTCACTCACAAACGAGAACTCGCTTCTTCCGTCTAATGCAAGACAGTTAGCACCTGAGCCAGACAGGTCATACACTTGAGCATAGGCAAGCAAGCAGTTCACAAGTCAATTTATCTTTCAGTCTCTTTGGGTCGAACTACGGTGTTCTGACTTCCTCATTGCACGAGAGGATACGTAGGCATAACTTAACAGTTATCGAACAAAAGTCTCTGTATATTCCCCTCTTTCCAGCTTCATTCTTTAGCCTCATTATCATGAGCATCTCATCTTTGTTCTTACACTGACACTGTATATATCACATTTCACACTTCTTTTGCACTGACACCTGTACATTTCCTTTCCAGCCATTTTATATACACAGATTGCACTGACACTACCCCTTTATAACACAAATCTTTCAAGCGTGGATCCCGTCGAGTACGACGGACAGTCTGGGTGCTAATACCTTCCCAGGTTGTAACCAACCCCCTTTCTCAGTCTCTCTGGTTCGCGACCGTCTTATCCATTTCTTTCTAGGTCTATGCAGCATTACCTTTCCTCCGGGATAAAAATGCCTAGCTGGCGACTCTTTTCATCTCCAGTAAGTTCACGGCTGTGTGTTCTCACTGTTCCCTTCGCCGACCGTTCGCGCCTGTACCTTCATCTGACCATGTTTCATTTGTCGGGAGCGACAGCTTGGCGACTCTGCTGGGGACCCTTATACTGCAACCAGGGCTTCTGGTTCTTTTTGTGGGTTCCTCCTAGCGCTTGATTGATTTGTGTTTATTGGGGGTGTTATGTGCTTATTTGTGCTTGTATTTATTTTTGTTTATTGCTTTATGTACAGTTACTTTACTGCTTTCTTTATTGCTTTTATTTATATCATACTGTCATTGTTACTGGCTGGATCTGGTTTCTTGTTTTGGTGGGTGGGTATTTCATTGAGAGTTAAGGTCCTATACCTGGGACCTGAGTGACACCTAGGCTAGAGTGAATCACATTCTTTCCCATTCCATTTCGGTCTGGTGCGGGAATATGAAACACGGTTCAGATATGGGTTTCTTCTTGAGAACTCTGTGTTGCAGATTTCCTGCAATGCTAGGGCTATCTGGGAAGCCTGCTAAGTCTGGATGACCTTTTAGTATTGACCTTCAGAAACTGAGGTGAATTAGAGGAGGAACTTTTATGGTTATTGTAAACACTGTACCTCCGAGTTAGAAGTGTTTACACTTCTCATAACTGATCCAAGTCTGAGGATCCTTGTTTTAGATCATCACCTGTGAGGGGGTTGGGCTGTTTACAGGTTTGCAGGTACCTTGACCTCAGAATACCCTGTTACTTTGACTTTGTTAAGAGTACTCCATGTTGGACAGTTCTTGTGATTCTAAAACCCTGGACATGTGGCTCTTTATTTGAGTCCCCCATCCTGGTTACTGGATTTTTAGACCTCCATCTGGAATTCTTGAGCACACATGGATCTATACCAAGGCAGTTAATCAGATCCAGCTCAGTCACAAACCCCTGCATATCATCTGCATACATACTCATTGCATCATATTGACATTTGCTTATTTGTGTTTCAGGGTATCCATTTCTCATCTGGTTCTGGTTTTGACCCCATCTGCAGTTTTGACCTATCTCTACCAGCACTTGCTTCAGTTACTTGCACTAGCCAGTCAGTGGCCCTCTCCTCAGCACCTTCATCAGCAATTACTCTACTCAGTCTTCAGCATCATGGCTCCAAAGAAAAGCAATATCACTTATCATTTCTTCCAACCAGACTTGTCAGACATCAGGAGGATCCAAACCCTGATCACTCCAGATCACATACCCTTGTTCAGGGAGAGTTATGGAGATATACTGGACATGGTCATGGATTTGGACCCATCTCAGAGAAGCCTCATCCACACCTGCATTCAGTTTTATGATCCTCCACTAAGATGTTTCACCTTTCAAGACTTTCAGTTGGGTCCTCTTTTGGAAGAATACTCATATTTTGTTGGTTTGCCTATCAAGAGGGAAATCCCTTTCAACCCTGAAATGGTCTTTCCCAGCAATGGAGAGATAGCAAAAGCTTTGCACCTGGAGCCTGTTTTGATTGAACAGCATATGACCTCTAAAGCTGGAACCCCTGGTTTTCATCTTGACTTCCTGATTTCTCAAGCCAGTTTGAAGGCCTCCTTGGGGGAGTGGAAAGCTGTTTGTGCCCTGTTGGCCTTGAGTGTATATGGAATTGTGTTGTTTGCAGATGAGCCTCGATTCATCAGCAAAAGTGCAATCCACTTGTTCATCCTGAAGAACCCTGTGCCAACTTTACTGGGTGATCTCTATTACTCAGTCCATCAGAGGAATGAGAAGCAGAGGGGAAGGTTAGTGAGGATTTGTGCTCCATTATTTCATGCTTGGCTTCTCAGGCATCTACCCAGGACAGATGCATTTCTCAATCCTCATCAGCAAAGCAACTGGGCTAAGAGACTCACTGTCCTAACTTCAGCAGATATCAGATGGTGTACTCAGAGCACCAAGGGCAGAGATATGATCACCAGCTGTGGGCACTTTCCCAATGTGCCCTTAATAGGAGTCAAGGGAAGTATCAATTACAACCCTCTGCTGTTCAAGAGGCAATTAGGCTATGCACTGGTTCATACTCCTAGGGAACAAGATTTGGTGGAGACCCTCTACTGTGAGAACAAGATTAGTTTGGCTGTTGTTAGGCAGGCTGCCTGGGCCTGGGATAATGTTCAGACCAAAGGAATTACCATTCTGGGGAAGTGCAATAATGTGGCATCAGTCCAATATTATGAGTGGTCCCATGCTAGGGCCCAATTCTCTGGAATGCCCTTTACCATAGAAGACATGCCTGAGTCATCTTCTGCACCACCCCCTGCCACTATCAGTTTGGAGGAGTTTGAGAGCTTGAAGGAAAGAAATGAGAAGTTAACCCAAGCCTTGCAGAAGACCCTCCGGGAGAGGAGTGAAGATGTGAGGGAGATTGAAAGATTGGAGAAATTGAGGGTGGAACACTTGACTAAAATTGAGAAGTCTGGAGATTATATCAACAAGTCTAAAGCTGGTGAGCAGATTCTGAAGAATGCTTGTAAAGAAGCCCAGTTTCAGAGAGCAAGAACAGACTTGTATTTGAAAGAGAGTCAGGCCAGGTGGGTCCGAATCACTGAGGCCCGTACTCTAGAAGACAAGAGAGCTCAAGACAAGATGGAGCAGATGGAGAAAGCCCTGGCAGCAACCCAGGAAGAAATATCAGAGCTGAAAATCAAAGCAGGATTGAAGAGGTCTAAGGACCAAAGTCAGAACAAGAAATTGGCTGCAGCTGTTGCAACAAGAAACCTTCTCATCAGAAGTCTTACGGAGCATCCGGCTGATCCTGTGACCGAAGCACTTCTCAAGGAAGTTCGTGAGGATGAGTTTGGCCTTGGAGTTTGATCATTTGCTTGTTGTTGTTCCTTTTCCCTGTACTTTTGCTTTTTGTGATGTATTTTGGCCCCTTTGAGGGTTTGTGTTGTAAAAATGAACAAATTGTATTATTTCACCTTTGTAATATATTTGTGTTGGGGTTCACATCAAAAGCAACTTCAACAGCATCATCTTCAAGGGTCTGGAAGGGTCAAAACTGAGGACCAAACCGGATACCTTGATAGCAAATAAGCATAACTGCATTGCATGCTAACCATTTTGTTTGTTTTGTAGGTCTTTTGTTTTGTTGTTGCTAACCTCTGTTGTGAATCTCAGGAATTATTGCTCGCCGCCGGGTATTTCCTCTCAACAGGCCACACAGGTACCCAACCAGAAACAACCTTCCGGGAATCCAGATGGATCAAGTTCAACAAGATCTTGCTGATGTCCGAAATCAGCTAGCCAATGAAAGATTGGAGATGAGAACACAGATGACGCAGTTCATGGAGGTTATGAACAACATGGCTCAGAGCCAGGAGAGACTGAGGGCTATGGTTGAGAGGCAAAATCCAGAGGAGCCTCATGTAGGAACTGCAGGCACCAGTAACAATGAAAGGGTGCAACCACATGTGAATCCCCCTGTGTTTGGTCCACATCTACATCCTGAGATTAATATTCCTGCCAACATCCAAGGAACAGCTACTGCAGCCAGAGTACTTCAAGAAGATCCTCAGGAGGACCAATTTACAGTAATGGGTGCTGGAGAGGATGCTTATGATAGGAGATTGGATGAGATAGCTGAGAAGTTAAGGTCTTTAGAATCTCAAAATTCTTTGGGCTTCGACGTCATGGACATGGGTTTGGTTGATGGGGTCAGGATCCCTCATAAGTTCAAGCCTCCTTGTTTCGAAAAGTATAATGGGACTTCATGCCCCCGGACTCATCTACAATCATTTCTGGGAAGGCTGAAGGCCTATACAATGGATGAGAAACTTTGGATGTTCTATTTTGAAGATAGCCTGACTGGAGCATCGAGGGAGTGGTATTCCCATTTGACGAGAGCAACTGTGAGATGCTGGAAGGACCTGGCAGAGGCCTTCATCAGACAGTATCAATATAATCTGGATATGGCACCCAATAGGACCCTCCTAATGGGGATGTCACAATCATCCAGAGAGAGCTTCAGAGAATATGCTCAAAGATGGAGACAGCTTGCTGCTGCTGTCCAGCCACCAATGTCTGAAAGAGAAATGGCTGATATGTTCATGAATACCCTGCAAGGAACCTATATTGATAGGCTAGCTGCCTTCTCCTCCACCAGCTTCGCAGACGTCGTCATAGCCGGAGAGAGAATTGAAAGCCTATTGAAAATGGGTAAAATTTCTGATAATGGTGCTAGTTCGTCCAGTGGCACAAGAAAGCCTTTTGCAGGCCCGAGAAGAACTGGCGAGACCAATGCCATTCACACCAGCAGGGGTAGGCCCCAATATGTTCAAAGGTCAATAGCAGCAGTCACTATCCCTGCTCCAGCTCATCCACAGCCAATCTATCAACCTCCTCAACAAAACTTCCAACAACAACCTCAGTATCATCAGAATCAGTATCCTCCGAGGAACTTCAACAACAACTCCAACAACAACAATCAACAGAGGCCATTCCAACAAAGGCCATCCCAAGCTAACCGAGTGATCGACCCAATTCCAATGCCGTATGCTGCTTTGCTGCCACAGCTTCTGAAACTCAACCTGGTTGAGCTAAGAACGTTGGCACCTCCGGATCCTAACAGTCTACCAAGAAACTATGACCCCAATGCTAGGTGTGCTTTTCATTCGAACGCACCTGGTCACAGTACGGAAAAATGCAGAGCTCTGCATATGAAGGTACAAGACTTGGTAGACTCCAAGGCTCTGAATTTTGCACCTCCGCCCAATGTCAACAAAAACCCAATGCCAAACCATGGTGGTCCCCGAATTAATGCTATTGAAGAAGACCAACCGTCTTATTTAATAACCAGTGTGGATCAGATCAGGACACCATTGGTGGAAATCAAAGCTCAACTCCGTGAAAGCAATATATTTCCGGGGTGTGAACTAGGATGTCCATACTGCAATATTTCATGGAATGGGTGTGAGGACTTGAGGAATGGCATTGACAACCTTATTCAGAGTGGCCTACTCCAGATCACAACATCATTTCCAGCAAATCCGGCAATTTCATCAACAACGGTTTCAGACCCTCCTACAAATGCAACAACTATTGTTCCCGACAATTCATCAGCACCATCAACAAGTACTTCACCTGTCCTTCCAAATGATCAGTTTTCAACAGTTTCTCCTGCTACAACATCAGCTTCATTCCATTTCGACTCCCCATCAACAACAACGACAGTCCTTCCAACAGAACCTCCTACAACACCAGCAATCAATCATGAAGATGTCTCCACTGTTACCATATTCTACGATCCAGAAAATAACTCCGCCTACCACTCAGAGGGTGCTGCTCCTACTAGGGCACCAGTTACAATCTTTTATGATCCGCAAACAATAACAGTCCCTTCAGCAGCAGCAATTAGTCCAGTCACTGTTACGGTGCCTGGACCTGTACCATATGAAAGCAATAGGGCCATCCCTTGGCACTATGGCTCTGACGTGTACTGTGAAGGGAAAAGAATCACTCTTGAAACATCAGCACCTGCACCACAAGTAGATAATGTGGGGGGAGGCGGAGGCTTCACTCGAAGCGGACGTCTCTTCGCCTCACAAGTTCAAAGACCTACAGCCGAAGCAGAAGCTGCTGCCAAGGCAAAAGGAAAAGGCCCGGTGCAGGAAGATCCAGCTGTCAAAGAAGCCCTGAAGACTCCGTTCGATCAGGAAGTTGATGAGTTTATGCGGATCATCAAAAAGAGTGATTACAAAATTGTGGATCAGCTTCACCAGACGCCATCCAAAATCTCCATCCTCTCACTGCTTATGTGCTCCGAAGCCCATCGGAATGCACTACTTAAAGTCCTGCACGCGGCTTACGTGCCTGAGGAGATAACTGTCAACCAGTTGGAAACCGTGGTTGGAAACGTTACTGCTAGCAATGGGCTAGGGTTTACCAATTCTGACTTGACAGCGGATGGCCGCAATCACAACAAAGCCTTGCACATAACCCTGGAATGCAAAGGAGCTGTCCTTTCTCATGTGCTGGTGGACACAGGTTCTTCCCTGAATGTCTTACCAAAGAAGGCTCTGGTGAAGCTCGAATATGATGGATTGGCATTGAGACCCAGCAACCTGGTAGTAAGAGCCTTTGATGGTTCTAAGAGATCGGTTCTGGGAGAGATTGAGCTGCCTGTGACAATTGGCCCACAGACTTTTAAAACTATCTTTTATGTGATGGACATTCAGCCCGCCTACAGCTGTTTGTTGGGTAGACCCTGGATTCACGCCGCCGGCGCAATAACGTCTACCTTTCACCAAAAGTTAAAATTTGAGTGGGAAGGCCAAGTTGTCACAATCTGTGGGGAAGAGGATATCTTTGTTAGCCATCTGGCTACTTATAAATACATTGAGATGGATGGAGAGATCCATGAAACAATGAGCCAAGGTTTTGAGGCCTTGAATGTCAATGAAGCATCTGCTGTATCTGGTACTCCAATGTCATCTTACCAACAAGCCCGGAAGGTTGTTGAAGAAGGAACTGCCCTAGGCTGGGGCAAGGTCTTAGCTGTGGAGGAGAAGAAGGACAAGTTTGGGTTGGGTTACAGACCAACTCAACATCAAGCAAAGGCTACTGCAGAGCCAGGTTTTGTCAGTGGGGGGATGCTCACCCCCGATGCTATCAACTGTCTGGAAGACGAGCTGGAAGAGGAGCGCAATCTGGAGAATTGGATTCGTCCGAAGATCCCGGGGAGCAGTGTCTCGAACTGGTCTTCCCAGGAAATTATAAGAGTTACTCATGCAGAGTAATTATTATTTCCTGTATTTTTTATAGCATGCATCCAAGTCTTGCATCTTGCCCAAGATGACAAGACTCATTTTGTAACCAGGGCCATCTGTACTTTTGTGCAAACGAGATTAAATTAATGAAATATCAGACAATCTTTTTGCAAACGAGTCCTTTTCTTTTATGCTCACTGTTTTTTCCATTTTTCTTTTTGTACAAAAATAAATGGCGGTGTTTTCAAAATGATAACTTCATTTCACTTTTTTCTAAAGCAAGATTAAAATCAATCACTAAAATGAACCAACTTAACCCTTGCAGAGAGTGCCTTCCAGACTGCACCGACAACAGCACGGCTATGACATCGTATGACTTTGACAATCCAATCAATCAAGCTGATGAAGGGGTTGATGAAGAATATGAGCTTCCTGAAGAGCTAGCCAGGTTGTTAAGACAGGAGGAAAAGGTTATTACTCCTCATCAGGAGGAGATTGAAGTGATCAATCTTGGTACGGAAGAAAATGTGAAAGAAGTTAAAATCGGGGCCTGCCTGCAAGACTCAGTGAAGAGACAACTGATCGATCTGCTTCAAGAGTATGTTGATGTGTTTGCTTGGTCGTATCAAGATATGCCAGGGTTGGATACCGACATTGTTGTGCACAAGCTGCCTTTGAGAGAAGAATGCCCTCCAGTCAAACAAGAGCTGCGCCGGACTCGCCCAGACATGGCTATGAAAATCAAGGAAGAGGTACAAAAGCAATGGGACGCCGGTTTCCTTGCTGTGACTAGCTACCCGCCGTGGGTTGCTAACATAGTACCTGTGCCTAAGAAGGATGGCAAAGTAAGAATGTGTGTTGACTACCGGGATCTGAACAGAGCCAGCCCGAAAGATGACTTCCCATTACCTCACATTGATGTATTGGTGGATAACACGGCTCAGTTCTCGGTATTCTCCTTCATGGATGGATTTTCAGGATATAATCAGATCAAGATGTCACCTGAAGACATGGAGAAGACAACATTCATCACACCTTGGGGCACGTTCTGTTACAAAGTGATGCCATTCGGACTGAAGAATGCTGGTGCCACATATCAACGGGCTATGGTGACATTATTCCATGATATGATCCATAAAGAAATCGAGTGTTATGTGGATGATATGATCGCCAAGTCCCTTACAGAGGAAGATCATCTGGTGAATCTGCTCAAATTATTCAAGCGTCTGAGGAAATACCAATTGAAGCTGAACCCCAACAAATGCACATTCGGGGTGCGATCCGGTAAGCTGCTGGGCTTTATCGTAAGCGAGAAGGGGATTGAGGTTGACCCTGATAAAGTCAAGGCTATACAAGAAATGCCTGCACCGAAAACTGAGAAAGAGGTTCGAGGGTTCTTAGGTCGATTGAACTACATTTCAAGGTTCATATCTCACCTCACAGCAACCTGTGAACCCTTGTTCAAGCTGTTAAGAAAAGAACAAACGGTCAGGTGGAACGAAGATTGCCAGAAGGCTTTTGACAAGATCAAGGAATATCTGCAAGAACCTCCAATCCTCATGCCGCCAGTTGAAGGAAGACCTCTGATTATGTACTTGACAGTATTAGAAGAGTCGATGGGGTGTGTACTAGGTCAGCATGACGAGTCTGGTCGAAAAGAGTATGCAATATACTACCTAAGCAAAAAGTTTACCGACTGTGAACAGCGTTATTCACTGCTCGAGAAAACTTGTTGTGCTTTAGCGTGGGCTGCTCGCCGACTGAGACAGTATATGCTAACCCACACTACTTTATTGATCTCAAAAATGGATCCAGTTAAGTACATTTTCGAGAAGCCAGCTCTTACCGGAAGGATTGCAAGATGGCAGATGATTCTCACAGAATACGACATACAGTACACATCTCAGAAAGCCATCAAGGGCAGTGTACTATCTGAATATCTGGCTGAGCAACCCATTGATGACTACCAGCCTATGAGGTTTGACTTCCCTGATGAAGACATCATGTTCATTAAAGCAAAAGATCACGAAGAGCCTATTCACACTGAAGGGCCCGACCCAGAGGAAGAATGGACTATGATGTTTGACGGGGCTGTTAACATGAATGGCCGCGGTATTGGTGCAGTACTCATTACACCTAAAGGAGTTCACATGCCTTTCTCGGCAAAACTCACTTTCAACTGCACTAACAACGAAGCTGAATACGAAGCTTGCATTATGGGTCTTGAGGAAGCCATTGACCTCAGGATCAAGACATTGACCGTATTCGGAGATTCAGCTTTGGTAGTCAATCAAACCAACGGAAAATGGTACACCCACCAAGATCATCTGATACCTTACAGGGATTATACGAGAAGGTTGCTGACTTTCTTCACAACAGTCAAGCTTGAGTATATCCCTCGAGACGAGAATCAGTTTGCAGATGCTCTCGCTACCATTTCGTCCATGATCAAAGTTCAAGCTGCTAACTTTGTACCTCAGATTTCAGTATCTAGACTTGACAGACCAGCATATGTATTCGCAGCGGAGGTTGTAAAAGATGATAAGCCTTGGTTCCATGACATTAAGTGCTTCTTGGAGGATCAAACATACCCACCTGGGGCATCTTCCAATGATAAGAAGACTTTGAGAAGGCTTGCTGGTAGTTTCTTCCTGAATGCTGATGGGTCTTTATACAAGAGGAACTTTGACATGATACTCCTCAGATGTGTTGACAAGACGGAAGCAGATTTGCTGATGCATGAAGTGCACGAAGGATCTTTTGGTACCCATGCAGGAGGGCATGCCATGGCTAAGAAATTGCTAAGATCAGGTTATTACTGGATCACAATGGATGCAGACTGTTGTGCTTACGCCAGGAAATGCCATAAATGCCAGATCTACGCAGACAAGGTGCATGTGCCTCCCAATCCTTTGAACATTATGTCTTCACCTTGGCCCTTTGCTATGTGGGGCATTGACATGATTGGCAAGATTGAGCCAACTGCTTCAAACGGCCACAGATTCATCCTGGTCGCCATCGACTATTTCACCAAGTGGGTTGAAGCAGCCTCATATGCAAATGTTACAAGACAAGTGGTAGCCAGATTTCTGAAAAGAGATATCATCTGTCGGTATGGAGTGCCCGAGCGAATCATTACTGATAATGGTTCCAATCTAAACAACAAAATGATGGCAGAGCTGTGCCAGGACTTCAGGATCCAACATCACAATTCTTCTCCTTACAGGCCAAAGATGAACGGCGCTGTTGAGGCGGCAAATAAGAATATCAAGAAGATTGTGCAGAAGATGGTAATCACCTACAAAGACTGGCACGAAATGCTACCATTTGCCTTGCATGGGTACCGCACATCAATCAGAACATCCACTGGGGCAACACCGTATCAGCTTGTGTATGGAATGGAAGCAGTCCTACCAGTTGAAGTTGAGTTACCCTCGCTGCGGGTATTAATGGATGTCAAACTGAGTGAAGCAGAATGGGTACGGTCCCGATACGAACAACTGAGTCTGATCGAAGAGAAAAGATTGGCTGCAATCTGCCACGGGCAGTTGTATCAGAAAAGAATGAAGAAAGCCTTCGATCAGAAAGTCAGGCACCGAGAGTACCAAGTAGGGGATCTTGTGTTGAAAAGAATCCTCCCTCCTCATACAGACCACAGGGGCAAATGGACTCCAAATTATGAAGGGCCATTTGTTGTAAAGAAAGTTTTCTCTGGTGGAGCACTGATGCTTAGCACCATGGATGGTGAAGACTTCCCATCCCCTGTGAATTCAGATGCAGTTAAAAAATACTTCGCATAAAGTGACCCGCTGGACATATAAACAGAATGTAAATCCAGGCAAAAATAGGGCATCCCGGCGAGTCAAAAACAGAATAAAAGACTCGGGCAAAAATAAGGGAAATAAATAAAAAAATGTACACCCGCTGAGCTGAAAAGCCGCATTGGACAGCTCAGGCAAAAATGGGTGTCCCGATGGATTGAAAACCCGAAAGGGCGATCCATGCAAAATAAGGGAATAAGCGAACGACTGCATTCTGAATTCGTCTGTACCATTTACAACTTGGTAAACTCCAAAGGATCAAGCTTCAATCAGAATCAACTCTCTCCAAAAAGCAAGACGAGAAGAACGTCATTGTCATACGAGTCATAGCAGAAGAGGAAGCTCCTCAGAGCATCGTCAACACCGCCAGCACTTTATTTCTCAATTTGTAACAATTTCCTCATTTCAGGAGATTTGTTTCCCTGACTGTATCTTGCCAATTCAGGGCACATAAATTAATAAAATCAGATTTTTCAGTCATGTTTCGTTCTTACATTTATGTTTTGCAAAGAGTTGTCTGATATCTCTAAAAATACAATTGCATAAGTACAGATGCCTTTCTCTAAAAATAAAAACACATGCTTACAGGGAATGTGATTATTCTCGAAAGTACTTAACTCCTATGACGGAATCCAGTAAGGGATACCTCGGGACCTTTTGTACGTTTCCTTATCTTTGCAGAATTGCAGGTATCCAGAACGCAACCAGGGGCATGCAGGTTACGTCTCAGCAAGTAGGCGAATCATTATCAACTCGGTTTATCTTCCACATGGCACTAGAAGGTGCCCATTTCCCCAGCAAAGCTGCCAAATCAGCATACACTCAATCTCAACACTCAGGATGCTATATCCCCAGCTGAGTTGCCTCTTGTTGCTCTCCCCAGCCGAGTTGCCATTCTTCCTCAGCAGAATGCAGAAATCAGGGAATCATATCCCCACAGAGTCCCCAGCCTCTATTCAGAAGAGCAACGCACGAAGAAGTCACAACAGAGTGAAGAAAGCTTCTACGAACCCCAGCTGGGTTTCCCGTATTATAAGGATATGTCGACCAGTGACCTATATCCCCAAGCAGATACATCATTAGATCTACCAATGATCTCATCCCCAGCTGGGAGGTCCATTTCCAACAGATCGACCAGAGATCTTCGCAGTGACGGGATCCGAATCCTGGATCTGTGTCTCCTTGCATAATCATAGCATTCGCATCATATTCACCCCCCAGAGCGTAGCATTCCGTCTAATACGGAGCATTACGGCAAAAATCAAATGCATAGCATAATCATAAGTCATGTTGCGAATTGAACACTTGTGAATAATAAGCCGTTCACCATCATTGTACAGAAAAACTCCCACCAGAGTCCCAGCAAAAGCAGTTGCCTCAGATCACAAACACCAGTATATACACCTTTTGGCACCCGTCCGTGCCATCTTTCCCCAGTAAAGTCGCCTGAACACCCTTTACAAACAAATCACCCTCATTACAAATACGTCTTGACACCCGTCCGTGTCATACCCCAGCAGAAAGCCAAAGACATCCTCTTTGCACTCACATATACTTATATACACTTTCTTGGCACCCGTCCGTGTCATATCCCCAGCGCAGTCGCGTACACTTTCATCAACCCACACACTTGTTAATATTATACTTTTCTCTCTTGACACTCGTCCGTGTCACTCCCCCCAGCAGATAAACACTCATCTATACAATACAATACTCACTACTCATGGTACGCTTATGCAGATACTCGTCCGTATTTTGTATACATCATCACTCATAACCCCACAGATTCGGCAGTAGTCCTTGTTCTTTGTTAACCAGTTGGTACTCGTCCGTACCATCATCTCAGAACATTGCGTCTAGTGTTTGTTTCTACTTGATACTCGTCTGTATCATAGTCTTAGGGATGCTCGTCCGCATCTTTAATCCATACACCGTGTCAAATACCTATATCTTCTTGAATATAGATACTCGTCCGTGTCTATTATTCCCCAGAAGAATTCTTTCAGATGCAACACTCGTCCGTGTTCTTTGTTAACCAGTTGATACCCGTCCGTATCATCATCTCTGAACATGTGTCAGTTTGTTTCTACATGATACTCGTCCGTATCATAGTCTTAAGGATGCTCGTCCGCATCTTTAATCTATACACAATACCAAACACTTATACCTTTTGTTTCTTGGATATAAGCGCTCGTCCGTGTTTACTATCTCCCCAGTAGATTGCCAACAAATTTTCTTTTTATCTAACACTCGTCCTGTGTTATGATACCTTTGAGAGCAGTCGTACCCTGCTGAGTGGTCGTCCTCCACTTTTTGATGGTCGTCCTCCATCATGCTCATCCGATGGCCGTCCCCATCGTTGATTTTAGCAGCCGTCCCCTGCTAGGTGGTCGTCCTCCACCTTTTGACGATCGTCCTTCATCACTTTATCCAATGGCCGTCCCCATTGTTGATTTTGGTTATCTAACACTCGTCCTGTGTTATGATAAACATCGAGAGCAGCCGTCCCCTGCTGAGTGGTCGTCCTCCACTTCTTGATGGTCGTCCTCCATCTTGCTCGTCCGATGGCCGTCCCCATCGTTGACCTTTTCTATCCGATGGCCGTCCCCATCGTTGATATTTTCGGCAGCCGTACCCTGCCAGGTGGTCGTCCTCCACCTTTGATGGCCGTCCCCATCATATTTCTTTTATACCCAACAGAGCAGCCGTCCCCTGCTAGGTGATCGTCCTTCACCTTTGATGGCCGTACCCCATCATCTGTTTATTTCATTTATTCTTTAACCCGATGGCCGTCCCCGTCGTGGTCCCTTTTCCTTTTAAGCCCGATGGCCGTCCCCATCGTTGGTTACTTTGCTTTATGAACTTGATGGCCGTCCCCGTCATGTTTCATTAATCCTCAGAATTTTGCAGCTTTATCTTGATGGCCATCCCCATCATGATATTTTATTTTCCCCAGCTAGTCGGCCGTCCCCGTCTTAGTTTTACCTTTTATCCCCAGCATGTCGGCCGTCCCCGTCATTGCTTTATACACTTTACCAGCATGTCGGCCGTCCCCGTCATCGCTTTGCTTCACGTACCACCTTACCCAGCAGTCGTCCTCTGCTCGACGGTCGTCCTCCGTCGCCCATACTTTACGATATACTTTGTTTTGCTCTTACAATCTATATCCCTTTTCTTTTTCATTCTGTGAGTGCAAATTTTGGATTGTCTTTGGTATTCAACCACAAGTTACCTTGTTTGCCTGTTAAGCCGTCGCTTACATCCTGCACAGCTAACTCATGTTTGAATAGGGGCAGCTGTAAACACCCCAAATTTGCCCTCACCCATTCACACCATGGCTTGTGATCATTTCATATGCATAAATACAATCATATCATCTCACATCTCATTTTTTATCCACTGGATAGTTTCTAAGGCATCTGCACCTAGGGTTTGTGATTTGAGCAATCCCAAAGCTTCTTGAGCCACCCCAAAGGCCACCAATCATCTCAGAAGGGTCCATGTGTGTTCTTGTATCATGTTACATCCTCACAGAGTCAAAATTGCAGAGGAATCACAAGAGCTAGGGTTTGAGTGGATGCAGAGCCAGGATGAACTGCACAGTTGACTGAAAATTAGGGTTTTGGTTTCAGAGGCCATAACCCCAATTTTTTTGGTCATTCTTGTTTCCATTGGTCTCTATATGGTATAGGGAATATGCATATCAATTTTCATGAAGAAATTCCATGGGGAAGTCATCTGATCAAGAGTTGACTTTTCAGACAAGTCAGTGTAAAATCAGGGCATCTGAGGCCCCCAATGACCCAACCAATGGGTGATCTTCATCATTTTGAGTGTATATGATCTTTATTTGATCATGGAAGAAGTTTGAAGTTCATAAAATCAAGAATTTAGGGTTTTTGCAAAAGTTGACTTTTTGGGGCATAGTTGACTTTTCAAGAATGCCTCATTTTAGGCCAATTTTCAAGCCTTGATTCATGGTCAAAAAAGGCTTCAAATGGAAAAACTTTGGTCATGAAAGTTGTAGATCTCATCTTTCCCTTTTCAAAAAGTACAAGAACATGATCAAACTCTTCATGGATTAAAAGTTATGGCATTGCAAAGTTAGCAAAAATCATTGGTTTTCAAGTTATGCACCAATTGGAAATTTTGCAAAGTCTTGAACCAATGCATTATGCAGCCTCTAATCCATGTCAAACCATTATGTAAACATCCTCTAAGTCACAAAAATCAGAATTTGATCAAGTTTGCTCATGGTTTGGTTTGCATAACAAGACTTTATCACATGTGATCCATAAAGCTAACCAAGTTGCAAAACACTCATGAGCTTTTCACCAACTTGCTGCATTGAGCCTTGGGTCAAGCCAGCCTCTCACACTCACCATGTTGCACCAGAACCCAACTTGTACTTGCCTAAACTTGAGCCATGCCCTATCTTACACAAAAGTGGACTTTGAGCAAAAGTAGCCACACCTATCTCTGCAGGCCAGGTCACATCCATCAGCCACTTGCATTTGTTTATTGAATCAGTTTGCTGGCCATAACACATGAGAACCAAGGCTGAGACAACAACATTCACCACTTACACAAAAACCTCCCACATTGCAACTTCATTCGAATCTGCTCACACAGCCATAAAACACTAAAACTTTCTTCATCACTCAACTAAACACACTTCATAGATCACAAAGCACCCAAAGCCCAAGCTTGAAACAGCCAGAAACTCCTACTGCCATCTCTCACCTCAGTTTGCAGTTTCACTTGGAACTATCACCATAGCCCACAAACATCAAAACAAACCTTGCAAACCTTCTCAACACATTGCATAGATCACAAACAACCCCTTTTCACAGCCTGAGAGTGCCAGAATCTCATCTGCCATTGTTGACTGAACTGAAGCAGTTCCTTTCGAATCTTCTTTTCCAGCCAACACAAACTCATTTTGAGCATTCAAACACACTTGGTGGACCAAGAGGAGCAGCTTGCACTGAAGGAAGAGGCCTGAAAGTTCCTAAATTGAAAGTTGCAAATCTCAGGTAGCTCGAAATTAATTTTTCCAGAAATGATTTTTCTTGCTACAAACTTGTTCTTTATGCTCTCCTGATCATCCTGATGCTTTTAGTTTTTGAAATGGTTGTGTTTTGAGAATTTAATTTGTGTTTGAAGCTTACGAACCCTAGAACTTTCCCTCTTCGATTCAGATGATTTAGGAAGGATAAATTTGTTTTAGGTTAGGGGTTTGATTCGTGAGAGTGAGAGGATCATTTCCTTGGTCTTAGATTTCATTTATGTTACGTTTTTAGGAAGTTTGGAGATTTTCAGGTGAGCTTCTGGCCGGAGAAGACGACCGGAAGTCTTCTCCGGCCACCTGAGTGTGATTAGGGTTTAATCCCATAATTAATGCTGGTTTGAATATTGGCCGTAGGATGCGTTGAATTTGTTGACTACGCGCGCAAGGGAAGGGTCAGGATCTCTTTGATTAACCCTAATCCACGTGTTAGGGTTAATTAATCATATTTTATTTAATTTAATCAGAAACAATCTGGGCCTTTCATCCTGGCGCGCAGTCAACGCTTTTGAAACCAGGGCCAATCCCAACCATCCAATCTGATTACTTCCCATTTATCTTAATTTTAATTCATTTCTTTCTCATTTGTTTTGCATATTTAATTTAAAATAGCAAAAATGTCTTAAAAATTATGAAACTTTTTCTTTAAAGTTTTAATAATTTTTAAGACCCAAAAACATTTTTATTTTATTTTTTATCATTAAAAAAGTATTTTTAAATATTTAAAAGTTTATTTTTAATTGATTAATGAGAATTAATTAATTAAAAATACCTTTAAGTATTTAAAAATCACAAAAAAATTCATGAAATGTTCTAAGACATTTAGAAACATTGTCCAACCTTCAAACCAAATTTCTTTTTGATCTTGATGCTTTTTAAGAATTTTTCATGGGATTAAATCATTTTTTATGCATTATTTTGATCACATGTTTGAAAATTCATTTCTGCCTTTTGAAGAAGGTTGAGACATTGGTTCTTCTTGCATTGTTTTGAGTTTAGCATGTATTTTCAAGGATAAAAAGGCCATGAATTGTTCTTGCATTTTCAAATTGTTTGGCATTTCCTTTGTTAAGAACCCTAAAAAACCCTAATAACTTAGGAAAATCATAACTTGAGTTTGATTGAGAGTTGAGAGCTCCCCTTTGGGCAGTGGTGTGTTATAGGTCTAGGGTTTCCTTGGGTATCATTTTCCATTTTTGCTTTAGGGCTTTGCTTCTGTTTTTGGTTTTGGTTTGATGTTTGTTTCATGAACCCTAATTTGGACTTTCATTTGCATCCTTCTTGCACTTCCTTGCATAACATGATGTGTCTTTGCATTTTGTGCATGTTTATGATCCATTTGACATCATAAGACATGTAGAAAACATGTTTGATCATTGCATCTCATATTTGCCATGTCATCTGTCTTGTGTGCTTCATAACATTTCATGTTCATTCATGCTCCTTAACTTGCATCCTTTGCATTCATAACCTTGTATGAACATCCCCATTGTCTTGCCTCATGTTTGCAGCACATCATAACATCATAATCATCATCAACATGCTTCTGGTTTGGTCTAGCATCATGCCATTTCATCTCATCTTGCATTGCATTGTGTTTCTTTCTAACATTTCAGGTGGTAAGTAACTTGAGAAGTGGATTTGCCTTCACTTCTCATCCCCTTTCTTTTCATCTCTCTTGCATCCATTGCTGCATTTTTATATGTGTTTGAGTTTGAGCTTGCTCATTCTCCTCCTTCCCACTTTCTTTCTTCAAGTGACTTGACTTCTTGAATGAAGCAAGTCACTTTGCTTCTCTTGATCCTGTTCATCTGCTTCCTGGTGGTTCTTCTGAGGTTTGTTCTTGAAAACCTCACAAACCTTAGGATCATCCAAGCATGACAATGAATTAGGGTTTTGATTAGTCCCCCTCATAGTTTTACCTTTGTGTCTCTCTTTGAGTCTTCTCTTCTCATCTCATAATCAGGGACTAAACCCTAGAGGCTTTAAAACTTTGTGATTAAGCTTATGCCTGCATCCTTCTCTTAGGATGGAGTGTATAACTTTAATCCTAAGTATTAAACCCTTAAGGTGTTTAAATCTCTTAATCAATTCACTTAATAATTATCAAGACATCACACTTGTAACTTGGGCCTTGCATTAGGGTTCTAATTCTTCCTTAAGTGGTTAAGAAGGACTAACCCTAGTGTTAATGGACAAGTCCCCCTCAAGTTGTCTTACAAACCATAAAATTCACTTCATCATCATATCATTAAATAAAATCCACTTAATCAAAGGCTTGTTTTGTCATGGGTTTAATCCCTAATCATGGATTAAGTTGAGGAGTTTTCCTCAGCTTAAACATTCTCATCTATTATCCTTCTTTTAGGATGGTGTAATGGGTCTGTTTAATCCTTGATTATGGCTTAACCTCATTACTCAACACTAAACAAAAACACCAAAAACATCTAAATAATCACAAGTAGGTTAATGATCTTAATCCTACACCAAAGGTGATTAAGTGTGAGAATCTGACTTCACACTTAAGGTATTCTCATTACCCCTAATCAGAGGGAGGATGTGATGAGTTTACTAACCCATTGGTTTAGACTTAAGCTCATTATCCTATGACAAAAGTCCAAAAAAAGAAATAAAAGACTGAAAACAAAAAACAAACAATAATCGTCTCCTCCAGGATTCTTTTCTCATCATCCTCACTCACAAACGAGAACTCGCTTCTTCCGTCTAATGCAAGACAGTTAGCACCTGAGCCAGACAGGTCATACACTTGAGCATAGGCAAGCAAGCAGTTCACAAGTCAATTTATCTTTCAGTCTCTTTGGGTCGAACTACGGTGTTCTGACTTCCTCATTGCACGAGAGGATACGTAGGCATAACTTAACAGTTATCGAACAAAAGTCTCTGTATATTCCCCTCTTTCCAGCTTCATTCTTTAGCCTCATTATCATGAGCATCTCATCTTTGTTCTTACACTGACACTGTATATATCACATTTCACACTTCTTTTGCACTGACACCTGTACATTTCCTTTCCAGCCATTTTATATACACAGATTGCACTGACACTACCCCTTTATAACACAAATCTTTCAAGCGTGGATCCCGTCGAGTACGACGGACAGTCTGGGTGCTAATACCTTCCCAGGTTGTAACCAACCCCCTTTCTCAGTCTCTCTGGTTCGCGACCGTCTTATCCATTTCTTTCTAGGTCTATGCAGCATTACCTTTCCTCCGGGATAAAAATGCCTAGCTGGCGACTCTTTTCATCTCCAGTAAGTTCACGGCTGTGTGTTCTCACTGTTCCCTTCGCCGACCGTTCGCGCCTGTACCTTCATCTGACCATGTTTCATTTGTCGGGAGCGACAAATCCCCGTGACAAATTTCAGAACTTTTCTCAAAGGTTTGCTCAGTCAGATGATCAGATAAGTCAAAATCAGTCAAAGTAGTTAAAAAGTCAAACTGAGGTCAACTGTGGTCAAACCAAAGTCAAACTTCATGATTTTTTGCCAACATCAAGTATATAAAGTAAAATTCATCATTTTATCAAGGGTTGATCATGATTCATCAAGGATATTTCAGATCATCAAAAATCAGGGGTTTCTAAATTAGGGTTTCCTCAGGAAAAGTCAACTGAACTTTGACCAGCCATAACTTTCACATGCTTCATCAAATATTTCCCATCCAAAGCTCATTTTGAAGGAAATTGAATTCTCTACAACTTTGTGTCTCACAAGCCAATCCCAAAAATGCTTCATTTGGAATGTATGAGCTAAGACATTATAGGTCCTTTTGAAAGTCAATAAAAAGTCAACAACTTCAAAAGAGCATAACTTGAGAATGGTAAAAGATATGGACCTGAAACCAATGGGGTTGGTTAGAGGACTCCTCAAGATTTCCAAAATGTCCAATAACACCCTCATATCATTAAAATTGAAGGATGTGTGCCCTTGCAAAGTTGGGAAATTTTTGGGTGGTTTATGAGGAAAATAGGGTCTTAAAACCAAATTTTTCTAAATGGGCTGAACTTTTTGTGACCCAAAGTGTTCCATGACATCATGCACGAAATTTATTTGATATTTTCATAATTTTATTTTATTTATTTTATTTATTATGATTTTTTATATTAAAAATCATTTTAAATTTAAATAAAATATCAAATATGAAAATTTAAAATATATTTTGGTTCTAGAAGGTCATTAACATGAATTGGGTTGAATTGATACACAATTGATGATGATTGGCTTGAAATAGAAAGGTCTTATTCAAAAATATATGAAATTTAAGTTCTAATCTTTTTCAATCTCCAAAAATCAAAAAGTCCATACAATGATCCAATCTTTTGACCTAGTTTCACTCTACTATAAGTATACAAGCTATCACAATGCATAGGCCACGAATTCACAACCTCAAGAGTAAGTTTGCATATTCAAAAAAACTCACCAAAACTCAAATTCGGATTCCATCATTCAAGCCCTTTCAAGACAAACCAAAGGTTGCAACTTGTTCCTTGGAGTTCATAGATCAATTCTGGATCATAACATTGCCTCTTCATGCCCTAATTTGAACAAACCGAATGCATCCTTTTCACATTATGAAATTTTTCGATTTGATTGATTCATGTATTAATATTGAAAACTAATCATATATTTGTGTTTGTTGTGATGTTTAGAAGTTTTTTGCATAGATCAATTGAATTATTATGGACTGTGTTGAAGATTGCCATTGTTAGGGTTTGGAGTTTCAAAACGGGAACCATACGTTTAGGACTTTAAAATCAATTCTAAAACCATTGTTGTGATGTATGGACCTTGTACAATTGATCTGGGTTACTAATTTTGATTGACACGATGGTTTGCATAATGTTTCGAAAAACACAGGTTTAGGGTTTTGAAAAATTCGCAGGAATTTTCGTAGCTGATTTTGCAGGTATTTTCGCAGGAAGAAGGTTGAAGACGAAGGCCTTTGGCGCCAAGATTTTCATTCAAATATCAGATATAATATTTGTTTGTTTATTGTTAATATTATTTCACAACTGCAGTGTTGGCCCAGTGGTGAGGGATGCGTGTGTTATGCTTGAAGGCCTTGTGTTCGAATCCTGGATGCAACAACCTTTTTCTTATTTTTTCCATTTAATCACAGGACTTAATATATAATTGATTGTGGTGATTATACCATCAGTTGCGCCCTCCCGGATGGATGGTAAGTATGCTTGCATGTTGTGAGAAGGTCCTGGGTTCGAATCCCTCCCCAGGCCTTTTGTGCTATTTCTTTTTGTTTTTGTCATGGTTTTTCCAGGATAGCAACAAAACCTCATGGAGTGCATTGCTAACACCTGCGCGCGCGTAGCCCAGTGGCTGGTGTATTGGTCTTGGGGTTGTGAAAGCTCAGGGGGCTGGGTTCGAATCCCAGTCCAGGTAAGTTTTTTTCATTCTTTTTCTTCTTGTTTTTTTAATTAGTTTATATTATAATTAGATAAATTCAAAAATGATAAAAATAAAATATCTGTACTATTTTCTTTTCTATAATTAAAATTCATCTTTTCAAAAATAAAACTTTATTTAAAATTTATCTTGTTGTATATTATTAATAATTTTGTTAATCCTAATTTATTTTTCTAAAGAAACTATAAACCCTAATTTTTTTAAAAAACCTAAAATATTTTATAAAACCTAATTATTTTTTATAAACCCTAATTGTAAATATTAATTTATTTGTTAATTATAATTTTTAATTTATTTATTTATAAACTTTAATTATGTGTATATTCTTATAATTTGTTTATAATTATTCTTTAATATAATTCTTGTATGCCAATAATTTTAGATTATGCTTAAAATAATTAAAACTCTTAATTTAATTTTGTAAATATAATTTATTTTCATAATATGTTTATAATTAACCTTATTTTTATAACATGTATATAATTTAAAACTTTATAATAATTAGTATATAATATGAATTGTTTATGTTTTCTTCTTAATCTTTAAAAAATAATTGTTTATAAAAAAAATTGAACTTTTAATTATTATGCTAATATTCTTGTTTATTTTATTATTAATTCTATTTATTTTCATATGATATTTATTTTATTATTACTAACCCCATTTATATATATTGTGATTTATTATTATTATTATTGTTACTAACCCAATTATTTATTATTATTCATTTTGCTTATTTATTTAATTTGTTTTAATTATTATTATGATGTAATTGTCTCCTTTATGTAATATTTTAGTAGTAATGTTTAATATTTATTTTAAATGCTATGGTTAGTAAAATAGGGAGTGAAACGTATTTGTATTTAAAACTGATTTAGATCATTAACTTAAAAGATAAATATTTAAAATTGTACACTCACACACGTAAGTCGATCTTTGATCGCCATCTCACTTCCTAAGGTTTCCTCTCATGTTGCCTAAACAAAAGGTCAAGTAGGGTGTATAAAGCAAAGTCCCTCATCTCACATCATCTAGTCCCTAAACAGATAAAAAGATCAAGTTCCTTCGAATGTTGCCTTCGTAATGATCTTGTCCCTTTCGAATAAAGATGATAAGTCCCTTCGAATTGCTTATACACCCCACAATTGCCTAAATAACAGATGTCCCTTCATTTGTCCCACACATCCAAAGTAATGACTACCTATTCCTTAATAATAGGGATAGTCTTACCATTTAAAGGATTCAAGAACAGAAAAGACTTAAACTTAGGGTAGGTTCCTCTTAGATACTTGCTCACTCTTCAAAACATTTCAAACACTTCATACATTTCAAACAATTTTCAAAACAAAGGTTTTATATACATCCGTACATGGATCATTATAAAATACTTAAGAAAATTTCTATTCACACACTTCACATTTCAAAAACATTTTAAAGTGAGCTAAGTAACTAAGAGCCCATGGATAACCATGGATGTAAAGGGTGCTAACACCTTCCCTTTACATAACCTACCCCCCGGACCCAAAAATCTTTTAAAAAGGTCTTTCCTATTCTTTTATGCCTTTCCTTTGGATAAAATGAAAGTCGGTGGCGACTCTTGCTATCCGCAACATAACTAAAGTCAGTTCTCCCACCGTGTTACACGAGGTCGCTTTATTATCCTTTTGGTGATAACGATTACTTAATTTTCTGTTACTCGTCATCCTTTTGGTGTCGGGGTTGCTTTATCATCCTTTTGGTGATAGTGATTATTTATTCTTTTGTCACTCGTCATCCTTTTGGTGTCGGGGTCGCCTTATCATCCTTTTGGTGATAGCGATTGTTTAATTTTTTGTGTCTCAGCATCCTTTTGGTGTCGAGGTCGCTTTATTATCCTTTTGGTGATAACGATTTTATTTTCAGTCAGTTGCCTTATCATCCTCTGTTGATAGGTGAGTTTATTCTCAGTCATCTGCCTTATCATCCTCCAGTGATAAGTGATTTATTTTGTCAATTATTTCTTGCTGTGTCACCTATTGTTTTCCAGTTTATTTCATTTGTTATTTTCACAATTTCTTTCTTTGTCGGACAAATTTGGAGTCTGTTAATATCTAATTATCTTATACCTTGAAAGACTGAACGCGAGCCGGTTCATCTCACTTGGTCTAAGCCAATTAAATAGGGGCATCTGTCATACCCCAAATTTGTCCTACCTTCATATTTACTTTTATTGGTTTTTTTTATTTATTAACCCTTATTCAAAATTAAAAAATATTGTTTCCTTCATGTTGTCATTAAGACTAAGGTTCTTGCAAGGATGAGTTAAGGTTTGTTCAAGACCAAGTCGAGTGTGAGTCTAGTTGTTGGTAGATTGTTTCAACACCGGGGGTTATTGGCATTTGAATTAGATGATTTCTCGTGGTCACAAGTCAATACTTGATTCATTTTTTTTTGCCATTTGGAAGTCATTGGGCTGCTTCTAAAAATGTGTTTGAAGTTGGGCTACCTCTAAAGAGTGAGTTCCCAGCGCTCAAGTTATGTTTCCAAGTTTTACCTCAAACGAGGCTGCACTATCAAGTTTTAAGATGGTTTTGGGGTGAGGTTTCTTGAAGTTCAAAATAATTGACTATGGTGTTCTAGTTCATTTTCTCAGTTAATTGGTTGCATTAGTTGTTAAGGTTGGCTTTTGTCCAAATAAAAGTTTGATTGAAGGATCGACAAGAGAGGAATTAAAATGCACAAGCCAAAGAAGTGGTATTCTTTCAAGAAGCATTGTTCTACCAAGTGGCAACCTTACAATTATTTTGGATGTTTAATAAAAAGTGCATGTACAAGTAAAATCTTGTTGACATTCAAAAGGTCATTTCGAGACAGCTTGAGGATATGGATTTAATAGTTGTTCAAGCAGCTTTAAATGTTGACAGTTTACAAAATAAAGGCTAAGCTTCCAGTAACAAATTTAAAGTTACAAACGGCGATATGATATTCATTAAAACGACGAGATGCAAGGCTTATTTGAAGTTGATGATTGTCAGTACTTGTACAGGTTTATTTCCAGCCAAGGATGCAGATATTTTTGCAAGGTCCTCGCCATCCATATCTAAGTTCGCAACAGGTGGTGCATCAATTCATGTTAGTCAAAAAACGCAAGGGTGAAACAATGTCAATAAAAAAGCGCAGCACGCATCTGCTCCATAACAGACTACATAACAGGTACCCGGGCTTTAATTTCCAGCTCCCGAGAAGTCTGTAACCAGCTGCACAAACAAACTGTCATATGAGCAGGAATTAGTACCAAATTCCAAAGTGCATAGCAGGACAAACATTTAAAAGACAACAGAGTGTGAATATGCGTGTGCATTGCATTTTCGCGGAAGCCAGTAATACTTACTGTTTGCAAACACCAATGTATCCTTCAGCAACAAGTTGCATCACCAAAGAATCACTAAGCCACCATGCTCATCCTTTTCGTGCCTTCATCCATTCCTCATGATTAAAACTCAGGACCAATAACCTGCAGGATGTCAAACAATACTCAAATAATGCACAAGGTTACAAAATAACAACAAAATACCAGAATACTGCAACAGAACCAACAAGAACATTTTCACAACTTTGGTCATTCATCAGGACACCATCCATAGCATTCAAACTTTCTGAGCAAAGCATTAAGGAGCAGCAACAATTTTCACATGAGCAACACAACAACAATTAGTACCAGGTTATACAAACCAATACAAAAGCAAAAAGGGAGATTTGTCACAAGACCAAAGATGGTGTTTGCTATTTGACCTGGAAACCAAATAAGGACACCTGAATTTTAATGACAGTTTGACACTAACTGATACATTATGCAAAAGCTTGACAAAGATGGCCTTACATTAAACGCCACGGTTGACATTATCTTACAGTCACGATAGAGACTCCTCAGCAGGAAATAGGTATTGCTAACAATAGAATACAAGATGTTGATGCAGCAAATGACAGTTTAGCTCCTTTATAGCGGCGGCTTCACAATCCAGTTTATCCGGCAAAAGGAACGAAGCTGAAAAGAATAAAGGACACCCCTGAAACAAAACAAAATTGTTTCGTCAATCAGTTAAGAACACTCCAGTAGATGGAGCTATGTCTCTTGAGAAATTTCAAGGGCTGGTATACTTAACTGCAGTAACAATGCCTGCTAAAGCAATAGAGCTTTATTTGGACACAAGAAGGTTAATTGAGGAACAAGTTAAGAGTTACAAAGCCATACACAGACAAATTCCTTCCAGATTTGCTTCCTTAGGAGCAATATGTGATCATACCTGTTCTAGATCCCAATGAAACATTGATTCACTACATTTGGGCACGAGATACAGGCTGGTAGACTTTTAAAAGACCTGGAGTTGATGTTGTCTCAGAACATCTAGTTCAGCTCTATGAAATAAGTTGTGTATACAGATGAACAAAATATGTTTGTAGACCCTGTTATAGAGAGGCTGGATCCCAAGCACTGCATTAGGTACAGGCTATCAAGACTTGCTACTAAGTGTCAAGGATAGGAAACACTATAGAGACCTTACAAAACTAAACATGAACCCTGCAAAAGATTAGCCACATGAAAAATAAGCATAATCTCAAACATTAAAGAATATGAGTATCAAATGCATAAAGAAAGAGCAAGGTGAAGATGAGCAAATGGAATTATCAAACAATGTATCACTGGTCAAAAGAAGTCAGCAGATCGCAAGGTTTCTAGAGGGTCATAACAGTTGGTTATTGGTCATGCTAATGAGTCTTGCAAAACAAGGTCTATCATTAAAGCCTTATCGCACGCCAAATTCAGTGTGTACCTGAAAAAGAAGAAGATTGAAAGTCATTACATCAGGGATTTAATTTGAAGAATCACACAAGTCACCATGGAAACGAGTACGTTACACATAGAAGAGCATGATCACAACAGACACATAATGTACCTTACTTCCAGCTCAGGTCGCAATTTCATGAATCCAAATTGTCACTTTCAGATATCTTTATCTGATTTATTATAGCCACCATTTGTTTCTTCATTCGCTTCAGCTCTGAGCTTGGTGATAGAATCCTCCCAAGGATGTACATGAAAGAAAGAAAAATTGAATAACAAGGCAAGCTAAAAGTCAAGCTGTTTCGAAATGTATAAACCGTAAAAAAAACTGAGTTTACCACAGTCAAAATTCAGAGCAAGTTCACAAGGGCCCACTGAAAGTTTCAGAAAGTTGCTACAGACAAAAACGATTTGTGACTCACCTCTTTTGGTCCCCACAAAGAATGCCTGCAGCAGAAGAATATTGTACAAATCACAACGGCATGAAAATTTCACAACTGACTCTCACGTATCTCTCACGTACCAGAAGAGAATTCTCAAATTTTCACACGTACCAACATTCCTCAAACTTCTTATAAAACCTCTCCAATCATTGGCACAAAGAGGAGACACCTGAAAAAACCCTACGCATAGAAAACCCTAAGAAAAAAGAAGCCGTTACCTCTCTCAAACCCTTCACGAATCCGCGGCAACCAAAATGCCATCACCACTCACCTCCAACCCGCAACCAAACTATGAATCGCACTAACCATTGCCACTGCCTTTTGTTCTCACCGAGACGAACCTCAACTCAAATCACCACCATCTCTCAGAACACATAACTCGCAAAACGGGAACCACATCACCCTTCCGCGAATCATCGCAAACCGACGCGTCCGTCACCACCTTCATCACCCACCTTCACCGAATCCAAAACGCAAACCGAAAAGCCAGCACAAACCGTTCAATCTGAAACCTCACCGCCGTCACCCTCTGTCAAACTCAAAACCCCTCAAACTATCTTCGACAACCCAGAACGCCGTGAGAGCCGCCGTTCACCGACCACCACCAAAGCGCGGAGAGAGATCTTGAAACAGAGAGAAGCTGAAGCAGAGAGAGGCTGAGACGGTGAGGCCATGAAGAGGGGTCGTGAGAGTTTGGAATTTGAAATTGAAAGAAGAGAGTGAACCGTGAATTCGTGTTGTTCGCTTGAGGGTGAGCTTCGGGTGCCTTTCTGAGTTTTTTTTCTAAAATCGATTTGTTTCTTGTGTGTGCTGAATCCTTTTCTAAAAATTGGATTTATGTTGTTTCTTTGTTTTTAAGTTTATTTTATTTATTCTATTTTTTTTTACTTTATCTTTAGAAGTTGATTTTGATTTTGGGTCCTTAAAGCCTAATTAATTTCCCAATAAACACCACAAATCCAGCTTATACCCTCTCATTTATATATTTTTTTGTTTGTTTTTTTAATGATTTACCTTGTTTCCATCCTGATAGGCCAAGCCCACGCTCGTTTTTTTTCTTTTCCTGTTCACACTACCAGATCGCATTTCACACTCTCTCAGTATCTTTTATTTTGTAGTTATGATTAGATGAATGGTTTCTCTTATGTTACTACTATAGTAGGTCATATTTCATTTTAATTTTATTTTATTATTTTAGGGCCGATGATATAGTAAAAGGCCGTTTTTCGCCCGATTACATTTAATCGGTGATGAGCGGTCAATATGAGGCCCTCTTTTTATTTTATTCTATTATTTTTATTTTGAACAAAAAATTGTAATATAATTTAATTCATTATTTTCAACATTATTCGTTTTATTTAGTTATTCAATTTATTATTCTATTTAATATTTTCGCGATTCAATTTATTCATTTTATTATCGCATTTCAAATTATGTTCGACTCCTCATAGAACGGTTTCTTTAAACCGGCTCTAAGGTAGTTCACGAAATAAATTTTGCCGCGTCCCAAAAAGGTCCAACGCCTTCGAATAGTTGCACTCGATTAAAAGGTCCAACGCCTTCAAATAGTTGCGTCCCGATTAAACAGGCTGAACGCCTTCGAACAGTTCAAAAACACTGCACACACGCTTTCTCTTGGGCTAACTACAACGAGTCCTCTTTATTTCGTGCAATCCCCTGTATTTATTTTGTATCCCTCTCCCATTATTTTGTACGCATTTTTATTTCCCGTATTTTATTTAATTTCGAATCCTTGGTCCAACGCCAAGCGATCTCACTTGCACACTTGCACTTTATTTTCCAGTTATCTTTATCGTTTATTAGGATCCACCTCTCCTTGCGAGCCGAGTGCTTCGTGCCTCGCTAACCAAACCACAGAATCAAACTCCATTTGCATTTACCCTTTTAACTTCAAAAAACCAAAACGTTTCGATTAGATCCAAACCCTTGATCCAACGTCAAGCGGTATTAGGAAATAAAACATTCTAATAAAACGAGAAGATTTGTACGCCACGAGCCTTAAGCGGTAGAAAAGAGGATAACGAGCTCTCGTTACTCGCTCCGATTATTTCGACGTAGGACGCTCGTCTTGTTGGGCGAGATAAACTATCCATAGTCTTTAGTGCATTTCAACTTTCAAACCCTTTCATCGAAGAAAGGTAATAAAACAAACAACCATTACCCTTGGTAGGCCGAACTACGAGGCTCTGACTTTCCCATTGCAGACGGGAGTACGTAGGCACGAGGATCTCCATCCTTGCCGAGCACCTAGGATCAACCTAACTTATAACTCAACTCATTTCCCTCTAACAAGCAATTCGTTTAAGCATAGACATCCTTTCACGCGTGATAACTTAGATGGTTCCCATCGAGTACGATGGATGTAGGGGGTGCTAATACCTTCCCCCTGCATAACCGACTCCCGAACCCAGGCAATGGTTCCGTTGACCTTTGTCCTCATCCATTTCTTCCCGAGTTGTATCTATATCTCCCCTTTCCCTCTTCGGGAATAAATAGAATTAGGTGGCGACTCTTCAGTCTGTCCGGCGCGCGACTCCCGTCTTTTCGGATCGCGTGAGGTCGTATTTTTCGGGGTACGACACCAGCATATTTCTTCCTCGGCAGAATATCAACACACCTGTTTCCCCAGCCGAGTCAGAGGGATGTCATTTTACCAACGGAGTTCGATGGGTATCGTACCTCCCAGAACAAGATCATCCCCAACAGGGTCTTGGCTCTTCAATATCAAAATCCAATTTATTTTTGGCAATGATGGCAGTTCAGAGTCGGTGGATCATTAACAATATATCCCCTCAGAGTCGTTCATTCTCCTCGCGGAGTTGTTTATTCCCCGCAGAGTTGTTTCTCCTCACAAGGAATAACCAGATCAGTGCATTGATCATCATTTCCCCAGTCAAGCTATCTGGGATACCTGTTTTCTCTTTATCAAGAGATCCCTTTGCATTTGCATTTGCATCCTCAAACGCGTAGCATTTCCATCATTATGGAGCATTACGCCATAGAAATTCAAACATCTGCATACGAAGCATGAGCCAGTTGTGATACCTCTCATAAGAGCCCAAAACAGTATTTCTGCAATCAGACCGAAGTATTCCCCATAGAATGCCAAGTTCATTCCCCCAATGTGGTTATTTCTACCAAGTCTTGTTTGTTATCCCCAAACGATTCCGTTTAAGTACAATGGTTTCGTTTTGTGAGTTGTCATTTGAGGATGGCAGTCTCTTTTTCAAGTCCTTCTGAGGTTGGTCTTGTTGTTTGGCTACCATTCGAGGATGGTAGACCATTTTGAGCATATTGATTGAGGTCAGTATGTCTCTTTTGCAAAGTCTGTTTGAGGTCAGTCTTTGTGTTTCTGGTTATCGACTGAGGCCGGTATACCATTGCGTCTCCATTCGAGGATAGTTTTGTGTTAGATCCGAGGATCTTTTGTGAGTTGTCATTCGATGATGGCAGTCTCTTTTTCAAGTCCTTCTGATGTTGGTCTTGTTGTTTGGCTATCATTCGAGGATGGTAGACCATTTTGAGCTTATTGATTGAGGTCAATATGTCTCTTTTGTAAAGTCTGTCTGAGGTCAGTCTTTGTGTTTCTGGTTATCGACTGAGGCCGGTATACCATTGCGTCTCCATTCAAGGATGGTTTCGTGTTAGATCCGAGGATCTTTTGTGAGTTGTCATTCGAGGATGGCAGTATCTTTTTCAAGTCCTTCTCAGGTTGGTCTTGTTGTTTGGCTATCATTCGAGGATGGTAGACTGTTTTGAGCTTATTGATTGAGGTCAGTATGTCTCTTTTGCAAAGTCTGTCTGAGGTTAGTCTTTGTGTTTCTGGTTATCAACTGAGGCCGGTATACCATTGCGTCTCCATTCGAGGATGGTTTCGTGTTAGATCCGAGGATCTTTTGTGAGTTGTAATTCGAGGATGGCAGTCTCTTTTTCAAGTCCTTATGAGGTTGGTCTTGTTGTTTTGCTATCATTCGAGGATGGTAGACTATTTTGAGCCTATTGATCGAGGTCAGTATGTCTCTTTTGCAAAGTCAACATCACTAAAGGAGTACCAAAGAACTAACCCCTAATATCACACTTACAATACCCCAAAAAAAGTAACACCTAATATTGAACTTCATAAACCTCTGGGAATGATATTCTCAAAAATGCCAACTACTCAAAACAGGCATTGATTCACCACTGGAATAACACTGTTATCAATTACTACAACTTAAACAATCTTCAAGTATTTGTAAATAGTCAAAATAAATCAATATATTGTTAAAGACATGTAAATAATAACAAAGAGTTATAATTAAAACCAATCCTTCCATTATATGAAACAATACCCCTCAAAAACTAAAAAACTCGACTACAGGAACACTGTAGGAACACTTCAAAATAGCACAACATAGTTAACATCAAGCAGGCGTAAAGTTAGAAAGAAACTTGCATTTTTAATACTCAAATCTAAAACCTCTAGCTGACATAAAGTTACTCCAACTATAATCTTCATCATCATCTGAATCAAAGATAGGTATCCTCCTTACCCTTCTTCTTGATATCCTTTTTCTCCTCCTAGTTCTTCTCTGTTGCACAACCCTGTATGTTGGAACCAGACAACATCTTTGACATGTTCATGCACCCGTTGATGAGAATGAAGATGAAAATGAGTAAAAGAGGAATAAAGAAGAATCATGAATAATCTAGAGAGAAGAGACTCAATAGGTCCAATTTGGAGATGTTTGATTGGAAAGACAGAGATAAATAATAGTACAAAAAGAAAAGGAAAATAAGAAACAAAATGTTTGACCTGTTGATGCATGTGTTGGACTTGTGAAGGTTATTGGACGTGGAAAGGTTGTTGGATCGCTAGAGTTTGTTAGGCCTCCGCAGTTGGTTGGACCTCATAAGCTTCTACGACTTGGAGAACATTTTTGGACGCCATATTTTTGTATTCCTCTTTGATTAAGTTTTCTTTGTGTTGGAAAGAAGATGAGGCCGATTTTTATAATGTTGTCTGTGATTTTTCATCTACTCCCCCACTTTGAAAATGTAAAAGTAATAATTACATTTAGAAACTGTAACATTGTAAACATTGGGAGGTAAAATAATAATGAATAACATATAAATGTAAAAGTATTAATTACACTTTGAAACTCTAACATTTGCATATTATAAGAGTTATTTTTACATATTCCCTAATTATTTTATGATGAAATACTATATAGTTTTGTGCGACCACACATCTATTTTATATTTATACATAGTTATTGTCGCTCTCGGGATTTTCATCCTAGTACAAACACGAAAGTGGCGCGAAAAAGGTAGAGTTGCCAGCCAAGCATTTTTATCCTAAATTAATGGGAAAGGGTAATGTCCTACAAACCAAAGATCTGGGTTCGGGAGTCGGTTACGACCTGGGAAGGTATTAGCACCTCAGACCGTCCTCCGTACCCGACGGGATCCATGCTTGTTTGTCTGTTTTAAAGGGTGAGAAATAAGCTTTTGTTGAACAAAAGAACTGCTAACTTGAACTGAAATGAGAGAGGGAAATAGAAAAAAAAAGAGAACGAAAAGAAAAGGAAAAATGTAGGGAAAATAAAGAGTGTGCTCGAACGGGCCCTACCCCGCTGCCTACGTACCTCATCGATAAAATAAGGATCAGAGTCGACGTAGTTCGCCTAACTAAGTCGGAAACTATTTATTTGTGTTTTTATGGTTGGAATTGCTTATGTCTATGCTCAGGTGTTGTAGGCTCTCCTTGAATGAGTGTGTTTATCGTCTTGTAAATGAGACAAGTCGTCGCAAGTTCGCGTTTAGAGTGAATGAGATGAGAAAATAATTCCCGCAGGAAAATACGAGTGTTGTTTGTTTACTATCTTTTAAAGAAGTGTTTTGAGTTTGTTGTTTGTGAGCCTTCTCATACTAAGACTTTTTCATCGTGGTAGATGCCTTATACCTTGCCCCAAAATGGGACGCATATAAGTAACCCACGACAAAGTCCCCTGGAGTATGAGAAAGCTCAACCTTTATTAGGTGTTTTTTACTTTTCTTTTGAGATGAGAAAGAAAGCAAAGCGAACCAAAGGTAAAAGTCTAAAGGGAGACTAGAAATCCTAAGTGTTGTCATGCATGGATGAACCTAGGTTAGTGTGGTTTTCTAATCCTAATGAGGAAAAGGAAAATAAAAAGAACTAGAAATTGACTTACTTTCTAATCCTAAAGGGGATTAGCATGAAGTTGTACAAACTATCACAAAAGGCTAAAGCAAACACACTTTGAAAGTAGAAATAATTTAAAAGGAAGAAGTTGTGGGAACTTACCTCCACATTCATACAAAATAAAGGTTAGTAGGATAAACATGATAAAAGGAATGAAAGTAATCAAGTACCAAACAAATCCTAATACATCTAGGACCTAATCTAGACCCAATCCTAGGTGTAAGTGACCTAAAAATTATGCAAACAACCTATTACATCTATCAAACATCATGTAAAATAGGTGTAAAAAGTATGAAAACATAACAAATAACACACATTTAACAGCTCCTGCTTCAAAATACAGCTACGAAAAGCAAGACATATTTGAATTATTTTCATTTATGCACATAATGAATGACAAATAGTGAACAAACAACACATCACATGATTGAAGAAAATCAAAATGAATGGTATGAATATGGACATGTAAGCATTTTCCATGATTTGTTTATTAACGAACACACAAAAAAACAATAAGCAACAAGTATGCATCTCCATGATTTAAGCAAATAAGCACATAAGCATGGAGTGTGAACATGTATCACCAAGTATCAATAAAGTAAGCATGCATTATGATACAAATCAGAGTTGGCATCAATCATGGAAGTATACCAAGCAAGCAAGAATGAATGAATGAGCATACACGTGATCATACATTTCCAAGCAATGCACAACATGGTATTTAAAGCATTCAAACAATTGAAACTTGCATGGATCATGAAAGATGAAGCAAAATAGAATGTGAAACACTTATTTGCATGCTAATCAATGAGTTTGAACATGGCAATAACAAACATAATTCACATTATGCATTATTTCACAATTATGCACAAAAACGAAAAGTAGCAAATGCGCGTGTCAAAAGGACTCAAAAATTCATAATCATGCACCTAAAGTGGTCCTAAAAATTACCTAAAATCATACTCTAACAATCTATAAAGATTAAAGAAGCAATGTAAAGCAAACATGCAATGAAACAATCAATTTTCACAAATCCAAACTGCGTTAACTGGTTAACGCTAAGGGTTAACCGGTTAACGAACCCCAAATAGACGCAAACAGAGCAGCAAAAACACGTAACCGGTTAACCCCTAGCGTTAACCGGTTAACATTGAACAGAATACAAAAAACAACAATAAAATAAGCACTTCTAGCTATCAACCTACTTCCAAAAGCTCCTAATACATCCATGAACATGCTAGCACGAAATTTCCAATTAAACCTAATCTTCTAACACCTATTAGCACCAAGAACTAGCCATGATTCTAGCTACTGACAAGTAAATCGAACAAAACGCAAGCAAAACAATGAATCGATCAAAGAATGCCATACGGCGAGATGAAGTGAGATCAATTAAAAGCGAAAAGCGGTTTCGAATTCACCAACCTACAAAACAGAGGCTTTCTTTGGTGATTGTTGCGAGTCGATCGAAACGCGAATGAAAAGAATACCAGAGCTTCCTAGCTTTGATTAGAGAGAATGAAAAATAAATTCAATTGATGAAGATATTGATGAACACTTCCAAAAAAACACTTCCAAGAAGCTCAAATCAATCCTAAACAACAACAACTTATTCAATAAGCCAAAGAAACAATGTTGGATGAAGGTTTAACTTCCAGTTCTTTAAACTTCAATGCAAAACTTGAAGAACTTATGAAGAAGCTTGGGTGAAAGGTTGAAAATGGGAGAAAAGTTGAGAGAATTGAGAGAGATGAAGTGAAATTTGGAAAAAATGAAGTTCTTTTGTGAGGTTTGGAGTGAATTCAACTTATATATGAATTAGGATTGGAATGAGGCTTGGGTATGGAGTTAGCTTAGGCACTATGTTTGGAAAATGTGGTTAGGAACTAGGCTTGGGGTTAGTTAAAGTTAGTTGGGGTTTCTAGAATATTCCTTGGAATAGTGTGGAAGAGTCTAGAAAGTGGTAGAAAAAGGAAGCAAAATGAAAAGTGGAGGGAATTGGGAAAACCAACTACTTTTGGAAATTTCTTCACAAATTTCGCCTCCGTTAACCGGTTAACGGATGAAAAATATGAATTTTTCTTTCCTTTGATGGGTCTACATGGAAATGAGCTGGGTTATTTTTGTGATATTATTTTCCTTCTTAAGCTCCAATGATTGACAAGAAACACTTGATCACATGCCTTATTTGTATGCATATGATGATGATTTCATTGATTATTTTTTTATTTATTTCGGATGCAATGCAATGTATGGATGAACATGCAAAAATGGTGAAGCATAAACCACTTGAGGTTGGCAATAAATTAAGAGGGCAAATTTTGGGGTATTATAGATGCCCCTATTCAATCATCTGTAGACCTGAATGGATGATAGCAATGGCTTTCAGACCTTCAAGGTATGGAGTGATTGGATGCCCGAATAAACCAGAAAATTTGTACTTTGTGGGAGATGAAATGTATTGGGAAAACCGTCATTCTTGGATGACCTCTCACAGAAGATGCACTGTGAATAAGCTTGTGAAAATACGACCATAACTTGGATGATAGCTCAAGGGAAACGAAACCGAACCTGGCGGAATAAAAAAATATTTATCCCACATGGGAGATAAAACCTGAAAAGAGACTATTAAATCGTAGATGATAACTCGAAGAAACGAAACCGAACTTAATCGACAAATATTTATCCCACGTGGGAGATAAAACCTGAAAAGAGACTATCATAGCGTGTATGATAACTCGAAGAAACGAAACCGGACTTGGCGGAATCGAAAAAGTATTTATCCACGTGGGAGATAAAACCTGGAAAGAGACTATCATAATGTGGATGATAACTCGAAGAAACGAAACCGGACTTGGCAGAATCGACAAGTATTTATCCAACGTGGGAGATAAAACCTGAAAAGAGACTATCATAGCATGGATGATAACTCGAAGAAAAGAAACCGGGCTTGGCGGAGTCGACAAGTATTTATCCCACGTGTGAGATAAAACCTGAAAAAAGACTATCATTGCATGGATGATAACTCGAAGAAACGAAACCGTACTTGGTGGAATCGACAAGTATTTATCCCACGTAGGAGATAAAATCTGAAAAGAGACTATCACAACGTGGATGATAACTCAAACAACGAAACCAGACTTGGCGGAATCGACAAGTATTTCTCCCATGTGGGAGATAAAACCTGAAAAGAGACTATCACAACATGGATGATAACTCGAAGAAACGAAACCGGACTTGGCGGAATCGACAAGTATTTATCCCACGTAGGAGATAAAACCTGAAAAAAGAATATCATAGCAAGGATGATAACTCGAAAAAAAGAAACTGTACTTGGCGGAATCGACAAGTATTTATCCCACGTTGGAGATAAAACTTGAAAAGAGACTATCATAGCATGGATGATAACTCAAAAAACAAAACCGGACTTGGCGGAATCGACAAGTATTTATCCCGCGTGGAAGATAAAACCTTAAAAGTGACAATCATAATGTGGAAGATAACTCGAAGAAACGAAACCGGACTTGGCAGAATCGACAAGTATTTATCCCACGTGGGAGATAAAACCTGAAAAGAGACTATAATAGCATGGATGATAACTCAAACAACGAAATCAGACTTGGCGGAATCGACAAGTATTTATCCCACATGGAAGATAAAACCTGAAAAAGAGACTATCATAGCGTAGATGATAACTCGAAGAAACGAAATCGGACTTGGCGGAATCAACAAGTATTTATCCCATGTGGGAGATAAAACCTGAAAAGAGACTATCATAGCATGGATGATAACTCGAAGAAACGAAACCATACTTGGCGGAATCGACAAGTATTTATCCCACTTGGGAGATAAAACCTGGAAAGAGACTATCATAGCGTGGATGATAACTCAATCATCAAAACCGGACTTGGTGGAATCGACAAATATTTATCCCACGAGGGAGATAAAACCTGAAAAGAGACTATCATAGCATGGATGATAACTCGAAGAAAAGAAACCGGACATGGAGGAATCGATAAGTATTTATCCCACGTGGGAGATAAAACCTGAAAAAAGAATATCATAGCAAGGATGATAACTCGAAAAAAAGAAATTGTACTTGACGGAATCGACAAGTATTTATCCCACGTTGGAGATAAAACTTGAAAATAGACTATCATAGCATGGATGATAACTCAAAAAACAAAACCGGACTTGGATGAATCGACAAGTATTTATCCCGCGTGGGAGATAAAACCTTAAAAGTGACAATCATAATGTGGAAGATAACTCGAAGAAACGAAACCGGACTTGGCGGAATCGACAAGTATTTATCCCACGTGGGAGATAAAACCTGAAAAGAGACTATAATAGCATGGATGATAACTCAAACAACAAAATCAGACTTGGCGGAATCGACAAGTATTTATCCCACATGGAAGATAAAACCCGTAAAAGAGACTATCATAGCGTGGATGATAACTCGAAGAAACGAAATCGGACTTGGCAGAATCGACAAGTATTTATCCCACGTGGGAGATAAAACCTAAAAAGAGACTATCATAGCATGGATGATAACTCTAAGAAACAAAACCGTACTTGGCGGAATCGACAAGTATTTATCCCACATGGGAGATAAAACCCGAAAAGAGACTATTATATCGTGGAAGATAACTCAAACAACGAAACCGGACTTGGCGGAATCGACAAGTATTTATCCCACGCGGGAGATAAAACCTGAAAAGAGACTATCATAGCATGGATGATAACTCGAAGAAACAAAACTGGAGTTGACAGAATCGACAAGTATTTATCCCACTTGGGAGATAAAATCTGAAAAGAGGCTATCATAGCATGGATGATAACTCAAACAACGAAACCGGAATTGGCGGAATCGACAAGTATTTATCCCAAATGGCATCTCTCTAATACACGTTGAGAAGTTTGGTACGAATCTCCCTTTTCAAACAAATGGCATCTCTCCTAGACAAGGTGAGAAGTTTGTTGTGAATTTGCAATTTCCGTCAAATGGCATCTCTCCTAGACAAGGTGAGAAGTTTGAGTGTGAAGTTGTTCTCCGCCATACGGCATCTCTTTCAGAGGAAGGAAAGTAGGATGAGGGTTCTATCAAATGGCCTATCTCCGATACACGTTAATAAGTTTGGTACGAATCTCCCTTTCAAGCAAATGGCATCTCTCCCAGACAAGGTGGGAAGTTTGTTGTGAATTTCCAATTTCCGTCAAATGGCATTTCTCTCAGACAAGGTGAGAAGTTTAAGTGTGAAGTTGTTCTCCATCATATGGCGTCTCTTTCAAAAGAAGGGAAGTATGATGTGGGTTCTATCAAATGGCATCTCTCCAATACGCGTTGAGAAGTTTGGTATGAACTACTTACTTTTCAAGCAAACGACATTTCTCCAAGACATGGTGAGAAGTTTGCTGTGAATCCTTATTTATTATCAAAATAATATCTTCCCAAGCCTCGACAAAAGTTGTTTCCTTTTATTTTCTGATAAGTATCAGCAAAAGATTTGTAGTATACCTAGGCATAAAGTATTTACTTTTTATGATCTCGACAGTTGCATCCTTAGTTAAATCACGACAGAAGATTTGGCAACGGGTGTGTCCTTAGTTAAATCACGACAAAAGATTTGGCAACGGGTGTGTCCTCAGTTAATACTCGACAGAAAATTCCTAGTATGCCTCGGTAGAATGTATTTCATTCTCAGATTCTCTGGTAAAATCTCGACAGTAGATCTCCAGCAGACTTCGACAAAAGATGTTTTCCTTCCAGGATCTCGACAGTAGATTTCTGGTTCGTTTTGATACCTCGACAGAAGGTATTTCCAAATTATGTCCTAAATCTCAACAAAAGACTTTTCCGTTAGGATTTGTCCAAGGATTTCATCTTGGGACTCGTAGACAGTTGACGTCTGGCTTCGCTCAAAAGAAAATTCCTCGCGTGGATTGTATTCCAATCATGTGTGTCTAATCCCTAGTAGTGTCAATTTTCTTTCCCAATAGCGTTGTAGCCCTTGTCTTGCATTTTACATTGCACATCATATCATTTCATCTACATTTTCGGTCAAAATTTTAGGTATTCTGATATTTGATCCTCTTCTACCTTGAATGTTCCAAAACAAAATCTTTGTTACTCGTACATTCAGGTTCAAGATGATTAAATAGGAGCAGCTGTCATACCCTAAATTTTGACTAGAAATTTTCAAATTTTTGTTCATTTGACGCATTTTTGTCGATATGTCGACAATCAATCATTTTTGCATTTTTGAGTTAAACATCTCATTAATCATTAATCATGCATCATTTAGTCAATTTCTATGTTATTCTCATTTGTTTTATTTATTTATTTATAATGTTAGATATTTGTCTCATCTTGAATATATTATTTTGTTAGTTAGTCTAATTTAAATTTAGTGTGGTTTTAATTTTATTAGTGAATTTATAATTGTTTTAATTTAATTTAATTTTCAATTTAGTTTAGTTTTCAGTTTTTAATTTAATGTTTTAATAAAAAGTTTATAGTATATATTAGTTTTTTTATTAGATTAATTAGTTATTTTATTTTTTAGTTATTTATAATTATCTTTTTTAAAATTTTATTTTAGATAGTTTAGTTTAATATATTTATTTATTTAATCATGAAAATATATACTGTTAATTTGTGTTTTGTCTTAAGAGGAAAAAAAAGTCTGTCAAACCTTTTTTTTTACACTAATTTGTCTCTATCCACTTTACTCTTTTGGTCCACACCCCATACCATTTCAAGCAACTTCTACTGATGCACCAAGTCTATAAACCATCCTGCTATGTTCTACAACAAAGACCCTGCTATTACCCTATACAAGACCATTGACCACTGCATAGCCAACCTATCCGCCCCTACACTGTATCGCTGCTACACGCCAAACACACGGCCTGTTGAAAGTGACTTGAAATTCTGGGATCAGGTACATGATGTCGAATCAGATGTTTAAACACTTGAAGACTTAAACAAAACTTAAAGTGCTGGTAAATTAAATAACACAGGAAATTGTTAACCCAGTTCAGTGTATCTCCACACTTACATCTGGGGTCTACCAAGCCATGAAGGAAATCCAATATAAGTAATATTAATTCTGGAATTAAACCAACCAGTTTAATTCTTCACTTAATATCTACCCAAGGAAATTTCTACCTAAGACACAACTTAGATATGAGTACCTACTCACTCCCCCTCAATCACACAGTGATCTTTTACAATGTTTAATAAAATTGAAGTCACACTTCAAACACACCAGCTTGATCTTACTTAAAAGTTTCAATCAAGACACAATTCACTTTTTGCTTAAAAGCTCATAAAGTGACAAACAATTAAAACCTTCTATAAAACACAAACACCCTTTACAGTCTTCTAAAATTCGTACTCTATTCTGAGAGTTTCTGTTCCTTAAATAGATGCTTGGTTTTTGGGCTTTTTGCAATTTATCCAGACCTGATAAATCCCACAGTCATCACCTTGAATTAGGGTTAGTTAGTTTGTTACTTCCTTGATTCAAGGTGAGTTAGTTATTCTGTTACACTGAAATCAGATAACTAAGCTCCCTAAAGATGCGCCTTGGAGTGCTTATCTCTTTTTAATTAATTTCAGATAAACTCCCCTGAATTTACTCAGTTCTGTTATGCATCATTTAAGTCAGATAGCAGGTTTGCGATGTCTCAACATCTGGTGTGACATCCTGATGTCTTGAACTAAATTCATTAACAGTTACTTTATTTGTCAATGTCACAACATCTGGTGTGACATCCTGAACTAAGTTCTTAACTTCTTGTTTGTCAAAAATTCTGCCAATTCTTAACATCTACAAACTCCCCCTTTGGATAATTTTTGGCTAACACAATCTTCTGGTTTTATCAGATAGCAACAGAGTTCTTTTATCATAGTGCAGCAGAGTTCTTTTCTGTTGAATCATGTGAGAGCTAATAATTTGCTCCCCCTCAAACCTGTATGTATACTGCTATGACTTGTTCAACAGACTTTGATATACCAATGAGCATTCAACAAAACAACTTAGTTCAGAAGATAGAAATTAACTTCAGCATTGTTCATTAAACAGGCAAACAGCAGCAGACATTCAGTACACTTCTCCCCCTTGTTAGATAGAAATTTGGGGCCAAACATTACATTAGCAGGAAAAAAAACATTCAAAATTACAAGGCAAAACAGGCAATACATTTTCCACCACAACCAGCTTCACTCAGACTCATCATACTCTGTATCCTCTTCATCCTCAGACTCAGCATCAGATTCATCAACATTCTTAGCCACCTCTTCCAGCTCTAGCCTTTGAATTATTTCCTCAAGCTTTTTCTTCCTTTCATCTAGCTCTTTGCAGGTAGTCTTGAGCTCTGCAATCAAGGCTGCCTTGGATATATGAGTCTTGACATTGGATGTGTCGTACCCCGAAAAATACGACCTCACGCGATCCGAAATGGACGGAGCCGTGCGCCGGACGGACTGAAGAGTCGCCACCTAATTCTATTTATTCCCGAAGAGGGAAAGGGGAGATATAGATACAACCCGGGAGGAAAAGGATGAGGACAAAGGTCAACGGAACCATTGCCTGGGTTCGGGAGTCGATTATGCAGGGGTTAGCGGAAAGGGGTGGTTTTGAAGTGTGGTCTGACGGTTTGGGCTTGTGTTTCACTTTGTTCGTCTTTGCTCAAGATTGCACGGTTCCTCTCTGTTCAAAATTTTTTTTTGATTTCTTCCCTTCTTCTACTTTCTGTTAATTTCGGATTTGATACATTTTTTTTTGTTTGTGGTAGATTTTCTGTTTGTGTGGTGGTGACAAGGAAGGATGGTGTTCTGTTTGTGTTTATATGGTTTGCATTTTTCTTTAAAAAAAAGTTGAAGAACATGGGTTTTGTAGAGTATTATTTATGTGTTGGATTGTATGAAGAAGGGTGATTTTGAAGCTTGGCTTGTTCTGGTTTTTTGCAGCAATTTCTTTGCTTTTCAAGCTTGAGAATTGTAAAAAAGAAGGACTGTTATATAGAAGAATTATGAGGGTATTTACGGGAATGATTTCAGAGGATTATTGGATAAGAATTGGTGAAGATTTGGGGAATATTTCCAGATTTGGTGAGCTGGATTTTGATGCTGTTGAAAGTTTGTTGCTGAGTGGAGAGTTTGTACAATAGAGAAACGTGATGGTGAGTGGAATGAGAATATGCATTTTGTTGCTTAATGAAATTTTATGGTTGCTGGAATGGGACAGGCTGGTTGGTGTATATGAAATAATAATAATAAAGAAAACAAGCTAATGGGAAAAAGAATGAAAAAAAAGAATGAGAACATGTATGGACTCATAAACACAATAGATTTAATAATAATAATAATACTTAATAATAAAAATAGTAATAGCTAAAATTAATAATAATAGTAAAATAATAATCATAATAATAATAATAATAATAACAATAATAATAACTAAAAGAAAAGTAATAAATAAATAAATAAATAATAATATGTAATAACAATAATAATAATAATAGTAATAACTAAAAGAAAGTAAAAAATAATAATATGAAATTTTGGATAATAAGAAAAAGAACTAAAAATAAATAAATAAATAATAATAATAATAATAATAATAATAATAATAATAATAGAAATGGTAAATGCAACGAAAATAATAATGAGAAAATTTTTGTAATTTTGGAATTGGTCAAAACCAATGGACTTATTAGTTGTTGATAATAAAAAAAAAAGAATGGTAATTGGTTTTTTGTAACTTATATATATATATATATATATATATATATATATATATATATATATATATATATATATATATATATATATATATATATATATATATATATATATATATATATATATATATATATATAAACGATAAATGGGCTAATGGGCTTGAATTCAACAAAATAAGACTTGTTTTTTTGCTTTGAAAATAAATGACCTATTTTTGGATTTTTCGAATAAAAGGAAACAGAACATTTTTTGAATTTTATAGTATCAGACAAAAAATAAAATGGTACGCATTTTTTGGAATTTCTAAAAAAATGATGAAACAGTAAAATAAAAGGTGCGGGTAGGACAAATTTGGGGTATGACAGATGCCCCTATCGAATTGGCTTAGACCGAGTAAGATGAAATGGCCCGCGTTCAATCTTCCAGGGTTTAAGATAATTAGATATTAACAGACTCCAAATTTGTCCGCAAAAGAAAATATGCAGTAAATCAATGATTAAAATTGGAAAATGAAGGTGATGCGAAACAAAAACAGGTTGATAGAATAATAAATAATCGCTTATCAACGCAAGGATGATAATGCGACCCCAGCACTCGAACTAGGTCGATATGGATGCTGAGTAACAGAAAATTAAATAATCGCTATCACCAAAAGGATGATAAGGCGACCCCGACATCAAAAGGATGACGAGCGACAGAAAATTAAATAATCGCTATCACCAAAAGGATGATAAGGCGACCCCGACATCAAAAGGATGACAAGTAACAGAAAATTAAATAATCGCTATCACCAAAAGGATGATAAGGCGACCCCGACACCAAAAGGATGCTGAGAAACAGAAAATTAAATAATCGTTATCACCAAAAGGATGATAAGGCGACCCCGACACCAAAAGGATGCTGAGAAATCAGAAAATTAAATGATCTGGAAGAGAAATATCCACCGAGGACGTCCACTGAATAACACCTAGGAATATCCTTGGAATCTTCTGTTGGCCCTAGATCCTGACTTCCGCTGGGGGAATGCCTGGAATCTTGAGTTGATCCCGGATCCTGAATTTTGTAGCTATGCTTGATTGATTGATATGGTATTCCATAAGGATGGAGATACAATGCAAATGTTTATGCACTGAGATGTAAGATCAATAATGTTGGGGATATGAAAAGCTGATTTATTTAGGTATGCATATGATGCACATGCTGCAAATGATTGATGTAAATGGTGCTTATGACATTAATGATGCATATGAGCGATTGAAAGGTGCCAGCTTGGTGGACTTTTGGTTTAGTAGTTGCCAATAATGATTGGACTTTGGGTGGGTGGAGGGCTTGATTCCCCGACACTCGATCTTTGACGATGTATGGCCAGAAGATGGATCTGAAAGCTCCAAGCTTGGATATCTGCCGGTGAGCGGAGTGACTTAATTGACACATGAAGACTAATTTTGCTTTGAATGATTGAAAACGTCTAGCAAGGACTTCCTGTTCAGCTGGGGAGAAGAGATGGGAAGATCTGTTCCATGTTTGCTTGCCCCTGCTTAATTGAGCTATTTGAAGATGATTTGCCCCTGATCGGGCCATTGAGGATAATTTGCCCCTGATTGAGCTGATTTTGAAATAAATTGCCTCCGATTGGGCTGCTGAAGTAGTCTTGATTCATGTTGGTACCAATGAAGTTCAAATTTTCTCTTTTGATTGCCCCTTGTTGGGATTGTACTGATGTCAAGCACTGAATTGCAATTAAATTATTCATACACACATGGTAGTGTTAATGCAAAGTTCATGTAAGTTTTGAAAAACTCAATTTATTTGAATGATTATGATAGTGTGACGAATGAACCATTAGCTCAAACGAAGTGCTGATTTAGAAATTGCGTAAAAGATGCAGCAAGAATAATGTGCAAACGAGAATGAAGATTAGCAAATATATAGGAGTCAATTTACGCAACCTTGCTGGTAGCATGCTTTCAGAATAAACCGTGCCTCAATTAGGTCTTTTGAGGGTTGTAACGTGGTCTGGTTAATGGTTTAAGAAACAAAGGATATAAGGCTCAAAGTTTGATTTGTACCCATCCCTTCTTCGTATTGTTCTCCAGTCCTACATTCAGTTAACTCTACACATGCATTTGTTTTTACTTTGCAAGAGTGAAGATGAAGCTTTGCTTGGAAATGGCAGTCATCTTTTTGCTGGTGACCCTTTGATTCTTGATTTGGTGGTCACTGATATTTGTTTTGCTGAGGACTTGGGTTCCTCTTTTGATTTCTTTTTTTTTCTACTAAGTCTCCCTTCGGGTGCTCAACTTAGTGGCTTTTCTTTTCTATTTTTGTATGAATGGTGTGACTGCCAAGTCATTTGTTGATGGTCCTCTGACGGGATGTCTCATCTTGCGATTTGAAGTGTAGTCAGGTTAAATGAACAACTACCCAGCCCTGGGTTAGATGTAAGGGTTGTATCCGAAAGAAACTCCTACTTCTAGGCTCGAAGTGGTTGACTAGGGATTAACTCCTTGTATCTCCAGTGTTTGGGGATCTGAAAGAATGTCTGTACATCATTGATGAGGTTTTATCTGAAAGCATACCGCAACATTTATGGGTATTTCGTTTTCATCATCCTCCCTCAAATATTTGCTAAAGTGAAGTGAGGGAAATATTTTTGTGATTTTTGTGATAAATGATAAATAATGAGAGAATACGAATAAATTGATTCAAAACATGCATAAACATAAAATTAACAAAACCAAATACAAATAACAATGTTCAAAGCAAATAGTACTTAACAAACAGTACAAAATAACAGGAATGCGGAAATGATAAATGGCGATGGCTGCCTTGATTTGAGGAATTAAACTTCTCTTGATTGAATGCTTCAAAGTTGGAGACTACTCAACCTGGTCTTCAATAAACCCTTCACACGTCTTCACTTGTTGGCACCGTGCGGCGGCAATGGATTGTTCTGGACATTTGCGTTTCTCGGAGTGAAGGTGAGATCCTTAGAGTCGATCAGATCTTGAATCTTGTGCTTGAACGATTTGCAATTCTCGAGCGTGTGACCTGGAGCACCCTTGTGATACTCACAGCGGGCATTGGCATCATAGTCTCGGGCAGTACCAGTTTGTGGTGGCAAGTCTTTTAAAACAAGAGTTCCCTTTGCCATCATCTGATTAAAGATTTCAGAATGTGTCATAGGCAAGGGATCAAAGGTTCTTTCAGGCCTTCTTTGCTGATACGGTGGACGCTGTTGAGGAGCGTGTTATTGTTGTTGACCAGGCCGTGGTTGATAAGCCTGTTGCTGGTATGGATTGGGTGCATATTGCGCGGCTGCAACCATTGGAGGTGGACGTGGTTGATGAGCCATCTGAGGTGGCAATAGAGCTTGAAAGGCCTGCTGATAAGGCATTGGAGGAGCTGGCTGATATGGCATAGGAGCATATTGTGCAGCAGCAACATAGGGATATTGATAGGAGCATAATGGGCTTGAATTCAACAAAATAAGACTTGTTTTTTTGCTTTGAAAATAAATGACCTATTTTTGGATTTTTCGAATAAAAGGAAACAGAACATTTTTTGAATTTTATAGTATCAGACAAAAAATAAAATGGTACGCATTTTTTGGAATTTCTAAAAAAATGATGAAACAGTAAAATAAAAGGTGCGGGTAGGACAAATTTGGGGTATGACAGATGCCCCTATCGAATTGGCTTAGACCGAGTAAGATGAAATGGCCCGCGTTCAATCTTCCAGGGTTTAAGATAATTAGATATTAACAGACTCCAAATTTGTCCGCAAAAGAAAATATGCAGTAAATCAATGATTAAAATTGGAAAATGAAGGTGATGCGAAACAAAAACAGGTTGATAGAATAATAAATAATCGCTTATCAACGCAAGGATGATAATGCGACCCCAGCACTCGAACTAGGTCGATATGGATGCTGAGTAACAGAAAATTAAATAATCGCTATCACCAAAAGGATGATAAGGCGACCCCGACATCAAAAGGATGACGAGCGACAGAAAATTAAATAATCGCTATCACCAAAAGGATGATAAGGCGACCCCGACATCAAAAGGATGACAAGTAACAGAAAATTAAATAATCGCTATCACCAAAAGGATGATAAGGCGACCCCGACACCAAAAGGATGCTGAGAAACAGAAAATTAAATAATCGTTATCACCAAAAGGATGATAAGGCGACCCCGACACCAAAAGGATGCTGAGAAATCAGAAAATTAAATGATCTGGAAGAGAAATATCCACCGAGGACGTCCACTGAATAACACCTAGGAATATCCTTGGAATCTTCTGTTGGCCCTAGATCCTGACTTCCGCTGGGGGAATGCCTGGAATCTTGAGTTGATCCCGGATCCTGAATTTTGTAGCTATGCTTGATTGATTGATATGGTATTCCATAAGGATGGAGATACAATGCAAATGTTTATGCACTGAGATGTAAGATCAATAATGTTGGGGATATGAAAAGCTGATTTATTTAGGTATGCATATGATGCACATGCTGCAAATGATTGATGTAAATGGTGCTTATGACATTAATGATGCATATGAGCGATTGAAAGGTGCCAGCTTGGTGGACTTTTGGTTTAGTAGTTGCCAATAATGATTGGACTTTGGGTGGGTGGAGGGCTTGATTCCCCGACACTCGATCTTTGACGATGTATGGCCAGAAGATGGATCTGAAAGCTCCAAGCTTGGATATCTGTCGGTGAGCGGAGTGACTTAATTGACACATGAAGACTAATTTTGCTTTGAATGATTGAAAACGTCTAGCAAGGACTTCCTGTTCAGCTGGGGAGAAGAGATGGGAAGATCTGTTCCCTGTTTGCTTGCCCCTGCTTAATTGAGCTATTTGAAGATGATTTGCCCCTGATCGGGCCATTGAGGATAATTTGCCCCTGATTGAGCTGATTTTGAAATAAATTGCCTCCGATTGGGCTGCTGAAGTAGTCTTGATTCATGTTGGTACCAATGAAGTTCAAATTTTCTCTTTTGATTGCCCCTTGTTGGGATTGTACTGATGTCAAGCACTGAATTGCAATTAAATTATTCATACACACATGGTAGTGTTAATGCAAAGTTCATGTAAGTTTTGAAAAACTCAATTTATTTGAATGATTATGATAGTGTGACGAATGAACCATTAGCTCAAACGAAGTGCTGATTTAGAAATTGCGTAAAAGATGCAGCAAGAATAATGTGCAAACGAGAATGAAGATTAGCAAATATATAGGAGTCAATTTACGCAACCTTGCTGGTAGCATGCTTTCAGAATAAACCGTGCCTCAATTAGGTCTTTTGAGGGTTGTAACGTGGTCTGGTTAATGGTTTAAGAAACAAAGGATATAAGGCTCAAAGTTTGATTTGTACCCATCCCTTCTTCGTATTGTTCTCCAGTCCTACATTCAGTTAACTCTACACATGCATTTGTTTTTACTTTGCAAGAGTGAAGATGAAGCTTTGCTTGGAAATGGCAGTCATCTTTTTGCTGGTGACCCTTTGATTCTTGATTTGGTGGTCACTGATATTTGTTTTGCTGAGGACTTGGGTTCCTCTTTTGATTTCTTTTTTTTCTACTAAGTCTCCCTTCGGGTGCTCAACTTAGTGGCTTTTCTTTTCTATTTTTGTATGAATGGTGTGACTGCCAAGTCATTTGTTGATGGTCCTCTGACGGGATGTCTCATCTTGCGATTTGAAGTGTAGTCAGGTTAAATGAACAACTACCCAGCCCTGGGTTAGATGTAAGGGTTGTATCCGAAAGAAACTCCTACTTCTAGGCTCGAAGTGGTTGACTAGGGATTAACTCCTTGTATCTCCAGTGTTTGGGGATCTGAAAGAATGTCTGTACATCATTGATGAGGTTTTATCTGAAAGCATACCGCAACATTTATGGGTATTTCGTTTTCATCATCCTCCCTCAAATATTTGCTAAAGTGAAGTGAGGGAAATATTTTTGTGATTTTTGTGATAAATGATAAATAATGAGAGAATACGAATAAATTGATTCAAAACATGCATAAACATAAAATTAACAAAACCAAATACAAATAACAATGTTCAAAGCAAATAGTACTTAACAAACAGTACAAAATAACAGGAATGCGGAAATGATAAATGGCGATGGCTGCCTTGATTTGAGGAATTAAACTTCTCTTGATTGAATGCTTCAAAGTTGGAGACTACTCAACCTGGTCTTCAATAAACCCTTCACACGTCTTCACTTGTTGGCACCGTGCGGCGGCAATGGATTGTTCTGGACATTTGCGTTTCTCGGAGTGAAGGTGAGATCCTTAGAGTCGATCAGATCTTGAATCTTGTGCTTGAACGATTTGCAATTCTCGAGCGTGTGACCTGGAGCACCCTTGTGATACTCACAGCGGGCATTGGCATCATAGTCTCGGGCAGTACCAGTTTGTGGTGGCAAGTCTTTTAAAACAAGAGTTCCCTTTGCCATCATCTGATTAAAGATTTCAGAATGTGTCATAGGCAAGGGATCAAAGGTTCTTTCAGGCCTTCTTTGCTGATACGGTGGACGCTGTTGAGGAGCGCGTTATTGTTGTTGACCAGGCCGTGGTTGATAAGCCTGTTGCTGGTATGGATTGGGTGCATATTGCGCGGCTGCAACCATTGGAGGTGGACGTGGTTGATGAGCCATCTGAGGTGGCAATAGAGCTTGAAAGGCCTGCTGATAAGGCATTGGAGGAGCTGGCTGATATGGCATAGGAGCATATTGTGCAGCAGCAACATAGGGATATTGATAGTAAGGAACTGGTGCAGGTGCACTCTGTTGAAAATTCCCACTTGCAGCAGAAACGGCATTTGTTTCACCCTTTTTATATCCATTGAAAGGTTTCTTGGCATTGGTTTGGTTGCTAGAACCTCCTTGGATCTTTCCACTTTTCAAACCTTCTTCAATTCTTTCTCCGACCATCACCATGTCCAAAAATCCAGAAGATACACTGCTGATCAGTCTCTCGTAGTATTGCCCTTGTAGGGTACCCATGAAGATGTCGATCAGTTCACGGTCAACCAATGGAGGATGCACTCTGGCGGCTAACTCCCTCCAGCGCTGGGCGTACTCCTTAAAGGATTCGCTCTCCTTTTGAGACATACTCTGAAGTTGAGTACGGTTAGGAGCTAAGTTAGTGTTGTACTTGTACTACTTTTTGAATGCATCAGATAGATCAAGCCAAGTACGAACATTGTTGCATTCGAGCTGCATGTACCATTCTAGAGACGCTCCAGACAGGCTGTCTTGGAAGCAATGGATCATGAGCTTGTCATCTTTAGCATGAGCGGCCATTTTCCTGCAGTACATCCTCAAATGAAGCTCAGGACAGCTGAGGCCTTTGTATTTTTCAAACTCCGGCAGTTTGAACTTAGTAGGGATCACAACATCTGGAACTAAGCACATGTCTGAGGCACTCAGAGAAGTTGAGTTGTGTTCTTCCATGATTCGGAGTTTTTCAGCTAACTCGCGGCACATCTTCATAGCTTCAAACTCTTGAACAGCATGAGGATTGGTGATTGGAACAGCAGTACGCATCTCATACTCAACTTGATGATTCTCTTCAGTTTGAGGAAACTGGACTTGAGTTGGAATAGGTTGAGCTTGAGGAATGGCACCAACAGTGACACCAGAAGCAGGTATTGGTTGAGAAGTGACCTCTTCAACAGCAGGAGTGAAACCTGGAGGAAAACCATAGACCAAAGGATTTGGAACTGGAACTGAAGGCATTGCTCGTGAGGTAGATCCTTGCACTTGAGCATTGTTCATTACGGCAGCAGCTTCGCGACGTTCTTCCATTCTTGCCAAAGCTTGTAAAGTCTCATAAATCTGGTCAATCTTGCCTTTGACCGAGTCAATCTCTTCCCTCATAGCAGCTTGTTCTTCTTGAATTACGTCCATCAATCTTCTAGTGTTGGCTCTAGTTAGATACGGTCGTCTAGCTCGATACGGGCGTCGGAAAACCAGCTTGATTTACTGAAGATGGAGGAACATGGGAATAAGTTTTCGGATTTTGGAATGAAATGCAAGATGAATAAATGATGCAAATAAAATGATATGCAATGTCAGAATCCAGGATCACAAGATCAGGGTCTCATGAGTCCAAGGCACAGATGGAGGATACTTTGATCAGGAACTCACTGGGTAGACTCTAAAGTTTTAGGGATCCCAAAGTTATCAATTCATATGGTTGTTCATCACACGCGCCATAAGCATGACGGTTGATTGACTCCACCATATGAATCTATTTTGGGTGAGATCTTCGTATCGACAACCCACGAGAGAAAATTTTCTCGGGAGTCCATACTACGTGATCATCGACACAAGGTTTAAAACAAAGTCCTGGAGTTATGGAACTTTCTCAACTGTTTGATGCACGTGTCAATTTCATACATTCTTGATAGTCAATCAACTCCATTGAGTAAGTCTATTCCAAGTGAGGTTTTTGTATCGAGCCACGCGAGGGTGAACCCTGGTGCCCAATACTACGCAACCATCAACCGATGTTTTAACCAAAAGGTTCTAAAGGTCCTCAGAGTTAATGACCCTAATGAAAACAACTGAGCACACATGTCAAGGACTTGACGGTTGTCAGTATTCTCATCAGAATCTACTCCAAGTGAGGTTTTCGTATCGACAACCCACGAGAGAGGTTCTCTCGGGAGCCCATACTACACAACCTCGCTAACTTAAGTTTATACTCACAAGCCCGGGTATAGAGCTTTTCCCTCAAGTTCTTTTTCAAAGTATCGATCCAAATTATAGTACCAAGGAGCCACAAGATATATAAGATGGAATGCGATAAACAAAGCGATAAAAATAAACAAGCAAGGCATAAAAGCAAACATCCAAACAAACGCAAAAACCTAGACTAGGCTTGACTCGCATAGGGGTGAACCAGTCCCCAGCAGAGTCGCCAGCTGTCGTACCCCGAAAAATACGACCTCACGCGATCCGAAATGGACGGAGCCGCGCGCCGGACGGACTGAAGAGTCACCACCTAATTCTATTTATTCCCGAAGAGGGAAAGGGGAGATATAGATACAACCCGGGAGGAAAAGGATGAGAACAAAGGTCAACGGAACCATTGCCTGGGTTCGGGAGTCGGTTATGCAGGGGTTAGCGGAAAGGGGTGGTTTTGAAGTGTGGTCTGACGGTTTGGGCTTGTGTTTCACTTTGTTCGTCTTTGCTCAAGATTGCACGGTTCCTCTCTGTTCAAATTTTTTTTTTGATTTCTTCCCTTCTTCTACTTTCTGTTAATTTCGGATTTGATACATTTTTTTTTGTTTGTGGTAGATTTTTTGTTTGTATGGTGGTGACAAGGAAGGATGGTGTTCTGTTTGTGTTTATATGGTTTGCATTTTTCTTTAAAAAAAAGTTGAAGAACATGGGTTTTGTAGAGTATTATTTATGTGTTGGATTGTATGAAGAAGGGTGATTTTGAAGCTTGGCTTGTTCTGGTTTTTTGCAGCAATTTCTTTGCTTTTCAAGCTTGAGAATTGTAAAAAAGAAGGACTATTATATAGAAGAATTATGAGGGTATTTACGGGAATGATTTCAGAGGATTATTGGATAAGAATTGGTGAAGATTTGGGGAATATTTCCAGATTTGGTGAGCTGGATTTTGATGTTGTTGAAAGTTTGTTGCTGAGTGGAGAGTTTGTACAATAGAGAAACGTGATGGTAAGTGGAATGAGAATATGCATTTTGTTGCTTAATGAAATTTTATGGTTGCTGGAATGGGACAGGCTGGTTGGTGTATATGAAATAATAATAATAAAGAAAACAAGCTAATGGGAAAAAGAATGAAAAAAAGAATGAGAACATGTATGGACTCATAAACACAATAGATTTAATAATAATAATACTTAATAATAAAAATAGTAATAGCTAAAATTAATAATAATAGTAAAATAATAATCATAATAATAATAATAACAATAATAACTAAAAGAAAAGTAATAAATAAAAATAATAATAATAATAATATGTAATAACAATAATAATAATAATAGTAATAACTAAAAGAAAGTAAAAAATAATAATATGAAATTTGGGATAATAAGAAAAAGAACTAAAAATAAATAAATAAATAAAAATAATAATAATAATAATAATAATAATAGAAATGGTAAATGCAACGAAAATAATAATGAGAAAATTTTTGTAATTTTGGAATTGGTCAAAACCAATGGACTTATTAGTTGTTGATAATAAAAAAAAGAAAAAAAGAATGGTAATTTGTTTTTTGTAACTTCTGTATATGTGTGTGTGTATATATATATATATATATATATATATATATATATATATATATATATATATATATATATATATATATATATATATATATATATATATATATATATATATATATATATATATATATATATATATATATATATATATATATATATATATATATATATATATATATATATATATAAACGATAAATGGGCTAATGGGCTTGAATTCAACAAAATAAGACTTGTTTTTTTGCTTTGAAAATAAATGACCTATTTTTGGATTTTTCGAATAAAAGGAAACAGAACATTTTTTGAATTTTTATAGTATCAGACAAAAAATAAATTGGTACGCATTTTTTGGAATTTCTAAAAAAATGATGAAACAGTAAAATAAAAGGTGCGGGTAGGACAAATTTGGGGTATGACAGGATGGTCCAACAGATGTTCCACTCGGAGCTTCACTGCAGCATGATAGCTCAGAAACAGTTTGTAGTGAAAGGACAATGGACTCTCTCTCTTGCAGACATAATCCTTATCAGTAAGGATGCCTGGATATTGGTTGAGAATAATTCCACAAAGCAGAGAGGGAAAAGCTATTGGAAGCTTGGTTGTTGATGTTCCTGCATGCTTTAGTGTTTGATCAAAGATATAAGCCCCATAGTCCAACTTTGTTTGGGTGCCTACAGCACAGATGAATCTTCCCAGCCCAGTAGCTATAGAAGAAGTGTGGTTTGTGGGGACCCAGTTGACTGTTCTAATCCTGTGCAGCATAGCATACTTCCTTGTTAGCAGGCTGACAGATAGTTTGCCTTTGACTGGCCATGACTTGACCTGGTTAGCAGTGATGATTTTGCAGACTTGGTTGTCAGTTTTGCCCAGCTCATTTGGTCCATCTGATTCTCTCCCCAGGTAGTGATTTATCACCCTAGGAGAAAAATCAACACATCTCCCCCTCACATATACCTTCCTGAATTCCTCTGATTTCCCATCAGCACACCCCTCTTGCAGATTGACTATGAACTCTTTAACCAGCAGTTCATAACAGGGAGAAAAATTGGAAACAATTTTGAATAGGCCAGCACTGGAGATTAAATCTATTACCTCAGTGCACTCCAAAGCATTGCTGTCCAGCTCTCTTTCCAGAGCCACCCTTCTTTGGTATACATACTTCCACTTGCTCACACTGGAGACATGATGGAAGGACACATTGTCAAGAGGTGCTTCAGGAACAGCACAGACAGACCTGGGAGGTGCTGGCTTCTTCCTTGGTTGGGATGTTGGGACATCCTCCTCAACATCTGAGTCAGGTGAAGTTGTAGCTTTCCTCTTTTGGGTGCTTACCTTGCTCCATTGCTTAGTAGGTCCAAAGGCAACTTTGACCTTGTCCTTCTTTGGAGTTGATTGTTTCTTTTCCGGAGTTGCATGCACTACATCTTCTTGATTGAGACCCTCATCAATGAAGTTAGGGTTTTGATGTTGAGACATTTTTCGAATGTAGTGGAAGAGGAGTTAGGTTTGATCGATTTTGATGAGCTTAGAGATTCAGCTGTAGCATGCAGAAATTTTAGTGGAGCTAGTGGGAATGTGAGAAGCTGAGAGCACGTTTTCACATTTATAGAATCTGTTACTAGTGGAATTTTTAGGAGTGGAATACACAGAGTTATTGACCAGACTGGTGCTGCCATCTGGTGATCATGCCACACGATGTCATGAGACATGCTGGCACTTCTCCATAACTTCTATATTTCACATAAGCAGATTCCCAATTTACCCCTTAGGTTTTCAAATTGGGTAGCATCCAAGGCCTTAGTAAATATGTCAGCTAATTGCAGCTCTGTGGCTACATGCTCTAATGTGATCACCTTCTCTTCCACAAGGTCTCTGATGAAGTGATGTCTGATGTCTATGTGCTTAGTTCTGCTGTGTTGGATAGGATTTTTGGAGATGTTAATTGCACTTAAATTGTCACAGTACAATGTCATGACATCTTGTGGGACATTGTATTCTGTGAGCATTTGTTTCATCCATACCAACTGTGAACAACTGCTACCAGCTGCAATATATTCAGCTTCAGCAGTGGATAAGGATACACAATTTTGTTTCTTACTGAACCAAGAAATTAAATTGTTTCCTAGAAATAAGCATCCTCCTAATGTACTCTTTCTATCATCAGCACTTCCAGCCCAGTCAGCATCACAAAATCCAGTGAGGATTGGTTCACAACCATGAGAATACATTATGCCATAGTCACAAGTACCATTGACATATATCAAGATCCTCTTAACCTGGTTTAGATGGCTTACTTTTGGCTCAGCTTGATACCTTGCACATACACCTACTGCAAAAGCTATATCTGGTCTGCTAGCTGTAAGATATAGTAGGCTTCCAATCATGCTTCTGTACAAGCTTTGGTCCACACTCTCACCTTTGTCATCCTTTGTCAGCTTTAAATGAGTGGGGGCAGGTGTTCTCTTGTGACTTGCATTGTCCATCCCAAACTTCTTGACAGTGTTCTTTGCATACTTGCTTTGGGATATAAACATGGAGTCCTCCATCTGCTTGATTTGCAGTCCAAGGAAGTAGGTTAGTTCTCCTACTAGGCTCATCTCAAACTCAGATTCCATTTGAGTAACAAAATGTTTAACCATCCTGTCTGACATCCCACCAAACACTATGTCATCCACATATATCTGAGCAATCATGACCTTTCCCTCTTCATCCTTTACAAACAAGGTTTTGTCTATTCCACCTTTCATGTATCCATGTTTAATGAGAAAAGTGGTCAGTCTTTCATACCATGCTCTGGGGGCTTGCTTTAGACCATAAAGAGCCTTCCTTAGTTTGTATACATGATCTGGACAGCTTGGATCAACAAATCCCTTAGGTTGCTCCACATATACTTCCTCATTAAGGTATCCATTAAGAAAGGAACTTTTAACATCCATCTGAAATAGCTTGAACTTTAGGATGCAAGCAATTCCTAGGAGTAGTCTGATTGATTCAAGCCTTGCTACTGGTGCAAAGGTTTCATCAAAGTCTACTCCCTCAATTTGTGTATATCCTTGAGCTACAAGTCTAGCCTTGTTTTTTGTAACTACTCCCTGCTCATTTGATTTGTTCTTGTACACCCACTTAGTGCCAATCACATTAATGTCATCAGGCCTAGGAACAAGATCCCATACTTCATTCCTTGTAAACTGGCCTAATTCTTCTTGCATAGAAGAGATCCAGTACTCATCATTCAGAGCTTCCTTGGTGTTTTTAGGTTCTATCTTTGAAACAAAGCAGGAGCCTGAAATCATCTCTCTTGATCTAGTGATGACACCACTGTTGGGATCACCAATTATCAGATCTTTAAGATGATATTTCTGAATTCTGATGGAGGGAGGTTTGTTGGATTGCTCTAACCTTGCCTCAGTGAAATCAAGATTATCACTTTCTGTTTTAACTTCAGTTTGATTGTCAGCAGATGTTCCAACATCATCAGCAACATCTGTATAGGCATCATCAATAATCACATTTATTGACTCCATTATAACCTTGGTTCTGGAGTTAAATACTCTGTAAGCTCTGCTATTTATGGAGTATCCAAGAAATATCCCTTCATCACTCTTAGGGTCCATCTTCCTTCTTTGATCCCTATCAGCCAGAATGTAACACTTACTTCCAAACACATGAAAGTACTTGACTGTAGGTTTTCTTCCCTTCCAGACTTCATAGATGGTGGACAAAGTTCCCTTTCTTAGTGTGACTCTATTGTGGATATAGCATGATATGTTCATAGCTTCAGCCCAAAAGTACAGGGGTAACTTCTTGGCATGAATCATGGCTCTTGCTGACTCCTGAATAGTTTTGTTTTTCCTCTCAACAATCCCATTCTGTTGAGGGGTGATAGGAGAAGAATACTCATGATTGATCCCTTCTGAAGAACAGAATTCTGAGAATTTATATTCTCAAACTCCTTTCCATGATCACTTCTTATTTTGACCACACAACTTGCTTTTTCTCTTTGGATTCTATGACACAGATCTTTGAATACATCAAACACATCAGACTTCTCTTTGATGAAGCTTATCCATATATATCTTGAAAAGTCATCAACAACCACATAGGCATATCTTTTTCCACCAAGACTCTCAACCTGCATTGGTCCCATAAGGTCCATATGCAATAATTCCAAGACTTTGGAAGTTGTCAGATGTTGGAGCTTTGGGTGTGACATCTTGGTTTGCTTGCCTATTTGACATTCACCACACACTTTACTTTCATCAATCTTGAGTCTTCGGATCCCTCTTACAGCCTCCATGGATATGATCTTCTTTATTCCTCTGAGATGGAGATGACCCAGTCTTTGATGCCACAACTTCACTTCTTCTTCTTTGGCTAAGGAACAAGTAGATGTGAGGTTGGAATCTTGGGGTTCCCACATATAGCAGTTGTCTTTTGATCTGGCTCCCCTCATGATAACTTTCTGTTCTTTATCAGACATTATGCACTCAGTTTTGGTGAAGTTGACACTGTAACCTTGGTCACATAACTGACTTATGCTGATCAAGTTAGCAGTTAATCCTTTTACCAACAGCACATTATCTAGACTTGGTACACCTGAGCAGTCCAGGGTCCCAACTCCCTTGATTTCCCCCTTTACTCCATCTCCAAAGGTTACATATCTGGATGAGTGTGACTTTAAGTCTACCAGCAGATTCTTCAGTCCAGTCATGTGCCTTGAGCAGCCACTGTCAAAATACCAGTCTTCCTAAGCAGATACTCTGAGAGATGTATGAGCTATAAAGGCAACAACCTTCTTGGACCATTTGTGCCTATTGTGAGGTTTCCTTTGATGCATCTGCCATGTGTAGTGTCCATCTTTAGGGTTCCAAGGTTGTCTGTTGAACTTGTTCTTGGGCATGTATTTGTAGCTTTGATCAGCATGAAGACTAGCTTTAGGTATCCAAACTTTCTTGGTGACCTCTGTCTTCTGCTTAGGGGGTTGCTGAGACCTCTGATTTGGATATCCATGCAGCTTGTAGCAAAAAGGTTTGATGTGACCAAACCTTCCACAATGATGGCATCTCCATCTTTGATATTTCTTTTTCATCATGTTCTTGTCATGATGTTGAGACATCTGCTTGAACATCTTAGTTGACTTCATGGGATTTGGAGTTGTTTGGCTTGTGCTAGCCTCAAAGTTTTGAGCTTTATTAAATCCCAGCCCAGTCCTATCCCCTGAGTGCTTGTTATTGTTGAGAATGACATCCAGTGTGTTTGAGCTACTGTTCAGCATTCTGACAGATTTGGACATATGCTCCATTTTGGAGTTGAGTAGGCTGACTTCACTTTTCAAAGTGTCAATGATCTCTAGATTACTTGCCTTTTCAGCCTTTAATTCCTCAATCTGCTTCTTCTGCTGTATATTCTCCATGCATACTTCAGTGGTCCTTTTACACAACATCCTGTAAGATGCTTCAAGCTCTTCAAATGTCAGCTCCTCATCACTGGATCCCCCTTCAGTTTCACATACTCCAGCTAGAGCAGTGATGTGCTTTGCAGATTCTTCTTCTGACTCACAACCTGAGTCTTCATCTGACCAGGACACAGAGAGACCTTTCTTTTGCTTCTTTAGGTAGGTTGGGCATTCACTTCTGATGTGTCCATACCCTTCACATCCATGACATTGGATCCCTTTTCCTTGGTTAGTCTTCTCATCATAGTTTGACCTTCTATTAGAGTCATAAGTTCTTTTATTCTCAGAGGTTGAGTTTCTTCCACTTGGTCTGGGCCTGTTTTCCATTCTTTTGAGAATTTTGTTGAATTGTCTTCCAAGCATAGCAATTGTTTCTGATAAGTTGTTCTCAGAGTCTGCTTCATGACTTTCTTCTTCTTTATCAGTGTTTGAGACCAGGGTTATGCTTTTGTTTTTCTTCACAATTGTATCATTCATTCCCATCTCAAAGGTTTGAAGGGAACCAATGAGCTCTTCAACCTTCATTGAGCAGATGTCCTGAGCTTCTTCTATGGCAGTAACCTTCATGTCAAATCTTTTTGGCAGTGATTTGAGAATCTTCCTTACCAACTTTTCATCACTCATCTTCTCTCCCAAGGCACCAGAAGTATTAGCAATTTCCAGGATGTTCATGTAAAACTCATGAATGGTCTCATCTTCCTTCATCCTCAAGTTTTCAAACTTGGTGGTGAGAAGTTGAAGTCTTGACATCTTCACCTTTGATGTTCCTTCATGAGTGGTTTTGAGAGTGTCCCAAACATCCTTGGCCAGCTCACAGTGATGCACAAGTCTAAATATGTTCCTGTCAATGCCATTGAATAAGGCATTTAAGGCTTTGGAATTTCCAAGTGCTGAATCTTCTTCCTCCTTGCTCCACTCTTCTTCAGGCTTCAACACTTTTGCCCCATCCTTATTGTCTTGGACAGGGTGCTCCCATCCTTTGTTAACTGCTTTCCAAGCCCTGCTATCAAGAGATTTTAAGAATGCTACCATTCTTGGCTTCCAATAATCATAGTTGGATCCATCCAAGATAGGTGGTCGATTCACAGATCCTACATCTCTGTCCATGTTCCCAAAATTTGCAGTCCCTAGATCTCACCCAGTTAAACAGGCAGGGTGCCTGCTCTGATGCCAATTGAAATTCTGGGATCAGGTACGTGATGTCGAATCAGATGTTTAAACACTTGAAGACTTAAACAAAACTTAAGGTGCTGGTAAATTAAATAACACGGGAAATTGTTAACCCAGTTCAGTGTATCTCCACACTTACATCTAGGGGCTACCAAGCCAGGAAGGAAATCCAATATAAGTAATATTAATTCTGGAATTAAACCAACCAGTTTAGTTGTTCACTTAATATCTACCCAAGGCAATTTCTACCTAAGACACAACTTAGATATGAGTACCTACTCACTCCCCCTCAATCACACAGTGATCTCTTACAATGTTTAATAAAATTGAAGTCACACTTCAAACACACCAGCTTGATCTTACTTAAAAGTTTCAATCAAGACACAATTCACTTTTTGCTTAAAAGCTCATAAAGTGACAAACAATTAAAACCTGCTATAAAACACAAACACCCTTTACAGTCTTCTAAAATTCGTACTCTATTATGAGAGTTTCTGTTCCTTAAATAGATGCTTGATTTTTGGGCTTTTTGCAATTTATCCAGACCTGATAAATCCCACAGTCATCACCTTGAATTAGGGTTAGTTAGTTTGTTACTTCCTTGATTCAAGGTGAGTTAGTTATTCTGTTACACTGAAATCAGATAACTAAGCTCCCTAAAGATGCGCCTTGGAGTGCTTATCTCTTTTTAATTAATTCCAGATAAACTCCCCTGAATTTACTCAGTTCTGTTATGCATCATTTAAGTCAGATAGCAGGTTTGCAATGTCTCAACATCTGGTGTGACATCCTGATGTCTTGAACTAAATTCATTAACAGTTATTTTATTTGTCAATGTCACAACATCTGGTGTGACATCCTGAACTAAGTTCTTAACTTCTTGTTTGTCAAAAATTCTGCCAATTCTTAACATCTACATGACTGCAGGGGGAAACAAGAAAGGAACCGGAAAGCAAGACTCCATCGGGTAAAACCAACACTCTTGTTTTTTTTCGTGACCTCCTGGAATCCATAAAAACAACAGAGGCACATCAGCTGAGAAAAAAAGAGTTAAAAGAAAAACAGGGCAAACCAAAAACGGAAAAAGGCAAAAAGGAGGAAAGAGAACGCTCATCAACATAACTTTTTTTCCAGATCCAACTTCATCGGCAAACTCTAAACCAAAACTCACAAGATTGAACCTCAACAATCCTCTTCTTCGATCTTCATTAACCCATCTTCACTGACCCTCCTTGAAACGGACATCAAACCTCCTTTAAACTCCATTCCAGCAACAACTCAAAATCACTTCAACCTCAAATTCAATACCGCAATCCAAAACACCAAAAAGCCAAACCGAAACAAGACCGCGAACTCACCGCAGAAAACGCAAAGGCCAACCCAGAACCTCACACCATCACCGTCTACGCGCGTCTCCTCCCTTCAACCTCAAACCTTCGATTCAAAACCCACCACCTGAAAACAATTGCTCACCACCACCCACCACCGTTTGGAAAACCGCGAATCGAAAACCGAATACTCTGAATCACGAGTTGAGAGCGAGACAGACACATGAAAAGCGATTGAGGGAGAAACACGGTGAGGAGAGGCAATAGGCGATTTTTCGCAGAGAACCCATAGGGGAGTTCCTTCAAAACGAGACGATGAGAAGTTGGATTTGAGCTAAGCGTTTGGTTTCTTCGCTCTGTTTCACAAAAGAGATTTTGCTGATGCGTGTTTTTTTTTGGTCTTTGTTCTTAATTTTCCTTTTAAAATGACTATTAATTGTTTGTTTTGACCGATGCATAGCCCTTTTTTGTGATTTTTTATTTTCATATTTTTTATTTATTTATTTATTATCCTTTTATGGTTTAGTTTGGTTTAAAGGACATCTTATGAGATGGGCTTGACCCATATGCTTTTTCTAATCTCACCCTTTGACCTAGGCGCTGACCCCTCTCCCTTTCATATTTTTTTGTTTTAATTATTCATAATTAATGACTAACCTTTTAGTTTTATGATAAAGTTTAAACTCGATTTTGATTATTTCTTTATAGTTTTAATTAACCTTTCTTTCTTTAAGTTCTTTTTTAACTTTGTTGAATTTATTTGTTCGAATTTCGTTTGAACTAACCTTGTTGATTTGAGATATTAAAGACTAGAGGACTAATTTGAGTTGGCCGTCTGAAGCTTCTACAAACATACCTGAGTTTTTGTGTGTACTTGGTTGTTGGTCCTGAATGTTAATTTGTGGTATTGAGCACCTGAGTCTTACTAGATTGATCGTGTGAAGTTTCTTCTTGATGCTCATTCTCGAGTTTTTTTTATGTGCGGATTGAAGAGGCAACAGACCCTCTCCGTTAGGTATCGCTAAAACTCATTTTACCTCTTTCACGCTTCATTCCCGTGTCCATTTGGTTCTTATTTTGGTTGTGTTTGATGGCATACAATGTTTACACTTGTATGATTATTCTCGCTTTATGACTATATTTTGTCAATTAAAAAAAACGGATGCTCGCATCCTAAGAATCGTCGTTTTAAAAAAAATAGTAAAATAAACAAATTTCTTGGTCCAACACCAAGTAAATTCACACGTATACATTTCGCACACACGTAAGTCGGTCATTTTTGTGATCGCCATCTGCACGACTTTGTGCATCTTAATTAAATAACAAGGAACTGGACTTCGGAATCTAGCATTCCATGGGTTCTTTAATGAACCACTCTTGAAGCTAGCCTTCAAGTTGTGTTTCATTTATTCCTTCGTTCCTAAAAAAATTAAACACTAAAGCATCCAAAACAAACACAACACTTACTTCACAAATCAAATAATAGAAGAACTGGATTATGGAGTCTAGCATTCCACATAATCCTTGAATTAAATCACTCCTGGGTTAGCCCCACGTGACGTGGTTTATTCACCCTCTCGTTCCTAAAATACCTAATCGAATAATTAATTATACGAAGAACTGAACTCAAGAATCTAGCATTCCTTGGGTTCTTGAATTAAATTACTCTTGAGGCTAGCCCTCGGGTTGTAATTCATTCGCTCTTTCGTATTTCAAAACACTTAACAACTCAAAAGATTATACATGGGTCATCTCCATAGGAAAGGTATCTTATCTATTCCCACAAACACAAACAAATCAATTTTATCAAACAATTTCTATCAAGGAAGAATATGGCATTGCTTGTCGATACTCATATCCAAGTTTAAAGCTTCTTCCGATTTTATTTCTCAAAGAAAGAATGTGGCATTGCTTGTCGATCCTTGTATCCAAGTTTAAAGCTTCTTTCGATTTCTCTTCCTCAAATGTTTGTGGTGAAATAGGCGAGATATCTCCCTTAAAGATGACGACTTGTCTCTTTCTTTTAAAATACAATTTAAAACTTACCAACAAATACAAATCATTTTCATAATTAATTAACGAAGAACTGAACTCAGGAATCTAGCATTCCTCGGGTTCTTGAATGAACTCACTCATGGGCTAGACCCACGCGTTGTGGTCCATTCGCCCTTTCATTTTAAAACACCTTAACAAAGGTCAAACATCTTTTCTCTAAACGAACATTATTTAAATCTTTCTATCTCACAAACAAGCTAGCTCTTCAGCCTCCGCTGTGAGTAAAAGCCATCGCTTAGCAGATTAGAAAGCATTTTCAAACGATCATTCATTAAAAATCACAAACCGTAGTTGTACGAACTATGAAGCTCTGACTTTCCCATCGCACAAGGGAATACGTAGGCACGGGGATTTTTAATCCTTCGCGAGTACAATAAATAAAAAATTAATCATGTCTCCATAATAATAATATTCATTTCCTTTATAACAAACATTGTAACAACGATTAAGAAGACAAAAAACATAAAATCAACATTTAAGCGCGAATTAGACTAAGAGGTTCCCTTTGAGTACAATGGACGTGAGGGGTGCTTTATACCTTCCTATTGCGTAAATGACTCCCGAACTTAGATTAGTGGTTTCATTGACCATTTCTTATCCTATTTAGGTTGTGTCTATATCTCCATTTTCTTTAGTTAGAATAAATAGAATTAGGTGGCGACTATGTTGTTTATTTTTTCCACGTCCAAAGCGAGGATCGTATTTTTTTTCGAGGTACAACAATAACCTCCCATTTTCGTTCTTCATACTTCTTATTGAAGGATTGAACTCCTGAATACCCTGACTAAGGATAAAAGAGATGGACATTCCCCTGGGAAACTTATCCGGCTAAGTGTCAATTCTTCAGAGGATATCATGCTTGAAAGGAATATGCTTGAAGATCTCGTAGAGTTGGGAGTACATGAGACTACTTGAAGAATATATTCGTAAAGATTACTCTGTGGGGATGGATCGGCGCAGATTCATTAGAATCCTACCTCTGATCGTCCTTAGTAAATGCTATTATTCTATTTTATGCATTTCTGGTAAACATCAATCATATTCAAAAGCATATATACATTCTGACATAATCAATTGACGTTTTCGCCTGAGTAAAAAGGGAAAAGTAAACCTGGATTCGGAAATAGAGTTGTATCAAAAGTGTATACTCATTCAAAGTAACCAATGAATTTAGAACTTCTGATATTTTTACTTCCCCGAGTAATTTCCTAGGAATTCTCATAACTGAATTTGAAGACATGATACTGACACCATCTGATACTATTGGCACAAACAATTTATTTCCACAATGGCTTCTGCTGAAAATCCAATATCAAGGCAATGAGAGGAATGTGTTTTCAGATTGTGATGGACCGTATACGCTCCGGGTAATGATTAAGGAGCTTGATCTGATTAGATTTGAAAAGAGAGTGTTGCCCCTAGGTGAGGATGATTTGTCTCAGAATGGAAGTATCTGAAAGGAGCTACCTCAAGAGAAATAAACAAAATGCCCTAAAATAATATGCCCCTGGCATCGTGAACTTGGTAATGTTACTTCTGGAAATTCAGATGAGGAGATCTGCCCTGGCTATTAAACATCGTTGAATCTTGACCTGACTTCCCCCAGGTGAATTGGACAGTAACATGGCATTTCCCCTTGATTGGAAGATAGTGACTATGCCCCTTGTATACATTGGCTTTGATCCAGGAAGCAATTTTTTCTGTCGGAAGGACTTTGGTTTATTGAATATTCATCATGTAAGCTTCTCTGCTACCAAACACTTAGTTATATTCAAACAATGATATTCAAGATGCAACACTTATGTTTGTCTTGAAGTTTTGAAAAAGATTTATTTTAGCAAAATAATGTTTATAAAACTGTGATATTAACTCAAGATTTATAATAAGCCCTAAAGGAGTCAGGATACCTTTTTGTAGCAGTACGCTTTTGAACTAACCATGCTTCAGTTAGGAATTTTAAGGGTTGTAACGTGGCATGGTCCACGGTTTAAGAAACAAAGGATAAAGTCTCAAATTTATTTGTACCCAACCCATTCTTCGTGAAGCTCTTCAGTCCTATGTTCGATTAACTTATGCATTGGGGCTCCAAAGGAGTTTGGACTTGTAACATTGACATTTGTGATGGTTCAGAAACCATAAGTTTATTTGAAAACATCCATCTTTTTTGTGTGGAGGATTTGTAGTGACCTCTTTTTCTTTTGACTTTGTTATCCCTTCCTTTTGCCTGAACTGTTTGTTTCAAGATTACAGTCAGCGGGATTCCTCAATTTTTTTACTAAGTCTCCTTCATAGATTTTGACTTAGTTATCTTTTCTTTTGCTAGATATTGAATGTCAGACTTAATGATTACAGGGTGTCGCTCCCACCAAATGACGCCGGGCCAAATGGGGTACAGACGCGAACGGTCGGCGAAGGGAGAGAACACACATGGGTGATCTCAAAAGAAAAGAGTCGCCAGCTAGGCATTTTTATCCCGAAGGAAAGGTAATGCTGCATAGACCTAGAAAGATATGAACAAGACGGTCGCGAACCAGAGAAACTGAGAAAGGGGGTTGGTTACAACCTGGGAAGGTATTAGCACCCAGATTGTCCGCCGTACTCGACGGGATCCACGCTTAAAAGATTTGTGTTCAAAAGGGGTAGTGTCAGTGCAATCTGTGTATCAAAGCTGGAAAAGAATGCAAGTGTCAGTGAAAAAGAAATGTGAAGTGTGTAAGAGAAGTGTCAGTGCTGGAACAAGAGTGCAAAACTCAAGATAATGAGGCTCAAAGAATAAAGCTGAAAGAGGGGGGGAATATACAGAGACTTTTTGTTCGATAACTGATAAGTTATGCCTACGTACCCTCTCGTGCAATGAGGAAGTCAGAACATCGTAGTTCGACTCAAAGAGACTGAAAATGAATTGACTGATGAACTGCTTTCTTGTCTATGCTCAAGTGTATGACCTGTCTAGCCCAGGTGCTAACTGTCTTGCATTAGACGGAAGAAGCGAGTTCTCGTTTGTGAGTGAAGATGATGAGAAAAGAATCCCGAAGGAGATGATTATTGTTTGTTTTTGTGTTTTCAATCTTTTATTGATTTTTGTGTTTGTCATAAGAAAATGAGCTTAAGCCTAAACCAAGGGTTAGTAAACTCATCACATCTTCCCTCTGATTAGGGGTAATGAGAATACCTTAAGTATGAAGTAAACACCTCACACTTAATCACCATGATGTAGGATTAAGATCATTGACCTACTTTGTTATTATTTAGATGTTTTGGGAGTTTTTGTTTAGTTTTAAGTAATGAGTTTAAGCCATAATCAAGGATTTAATGGACCCATTACACCATCCTAATAGAAGGATAATAGATGAGAACATTTAAGCTGAAGAAGATACCTCAACTTAATCCATGATTAGGGATTAACCTCATGACAAAACAAAGCCTTTATTTAGAGTGGATTTTAATTAATGGTAAGATTAAGAAGTAGATTTTATGTTTTGCAAGACAACTTGAGGGGGACTTGTCCATTAACACTAGGGTTAGTCCTTCTTAACCAATTAAGGAAGAATTAGAACCCTAATGCAAGGCCCAAGTTACAAGCTTGATGTCTTAGTGATTATTAAGTGAATTGATTAAAGAATTTAAACACATTAAGGGTTTAACACTTAGGATTAAAGTTATACACTCCATCCTAATAGAAGGATGCAGGCATAAACTTAATCACAAAGCCTTAAAACCTTTAAGGTTTAGTCCTTGATTAAGAGATGAGAAGAGAAGACACAAAGATGACACAAAGGTAAAACTAATGGGGGGACTAATAAAACCCTAATTGTGATCATGCTTGGGTATTCCTAGGGTTTATGAGGCTTGCAAAAGATCTTCAAGAGGAAAGCCACCATGAAAGAAGCAGATGAAAGGAGGAAGAAGCAGAAGAAGCAAGTCAACTTACTTCACTTAAGAAGATAAGTTGCTTGAAGAAAGAAAGTGAGAAGGAGACATGAATGAGAAAGCTCACTCTAATACACAAGTAAAATGCAGAAATGATGCATAAGAGAGATGAGAAGAGATTTTGAGAAGTGAAGGCAAATTCACTTCTCAATGACTTACCACCTGAAAAGTTAGTAACAAGAAATGAAATGACATGAAAATGAGGTGAAATGCAATTATGCAAACCAAAACCATAAGCATAAACATGATGTTAATGATGCTAAGAGATGGAGCAAACACATGTCAAGAGTTGTGGATGATCACACAAGGATAAGGATGCAAATGAAGCATGTCTTGAACCATGAAAGTTCATGAAAATTTATGAGATGCAATGGAAGTATAACATGACAAATGAATGATGCAATGATCAAACATGATTTTAATGTGTCCTAAGATGTCTTAGAATTCATGTGAATGCACAAAATGTCATGGCAAGTTCATGTATGCAAGCATATGGAAGATGGATGCAAATGAAGGCAAAATTTGGGTTTATACACAACATGCAATACCAAATTCAAAATCAGAAGCAAATGACATGATAAAAAATTGAAAATGGGATAAAAGGAACCCTAACCCTACACAAGTTCACTGCCCAAAGGAGGGGACCTAACTCTTAACCTAATGGGAGTTATGATTTTCTCAAGTTAGTTAGGGTTTTAAGGCACCTCAAAAGGAATAATGCACAACAAATTGAAAATGAAAGATAAATTCAAACCAATTTTACCCTAGAAACTACATGATATGAGGAATGCAATGCAAAAAGAAACAACACCAAACTCTTCATGGTTAGGCAGAATGAATTTTTCTAAGTTGGAACAAAAATATTGCCTTTTAAGAACTTTAATTCCAAGGAAAAATGTCAAAATAGGTCAAGAACCAAAAAGAAATTTGTTTGAGGAGTTTGATAATGTTTCTAAATGTATCAAAATGCAATGTGAATTTTTTTGTGATTTTTAGAAACCTAAATGCTATTTTAATTAATTAATTCTCATTAATTAATTAAAATATACATTTAAATATTTTTAAAATACGAAAATTATGCAAAAATAAAATAAAAATTATTTTCAGAAAGAGAAAAATATTTTAAGGTGTGATGCAAAAAATGAGATTTTTTGGAAATGATTTACTATTTTAAATAAAATGGACAAAACAAATGAATTAAAAAGAAAATAAAATAGAATTAAATGAAAAGTAGGTTGATCCAAGAGTCAGGATTTAAAGGTTTTTGGAGGGAGTTGACCCGCGCGCGAAGGGACGGCTGGGATTGAAACTGGAAATTTGAATTCTTAAACTTAATTAATTAAAACTAATCCTGATTAGGGCTTAAACAAACGCATCTGGACCATTGGTACACGCGCGGGAAAGAACATTCAACGCTCCTCATTCAAAACTGGGCCTAAACCCTAATTAACATTAATTACTCTCAAACGACCGGAACAGTGGTTCCGGTCGTCTTCTCCGGCGAGGCCAAATCCCTAACTCTCTCTATAAGCTACCCCACCCTAAATTAACTGCCCATAAATGATCCCCCACTCAAAACGAACTCAAACCACCATCCAAACATAATTTATAACAAGCATACATGGAGAATCGAAGAAGAACAGAAAACTGAACAAAGTTTCAGAGAGTCATAACATGTTCAATTCTCAACTATTTTCAAAAATAAAAAGAGCAGCATGATCAGTGAAGCATGGAGAACAACTCTATAACAAGAAATACAAGTTCTGGAAAAATTGTTCTTGGTGATACCTGAACTGGAGCTTTCACCTTTGGAGCTTTCTGGCCAGTTCCTTGCTTCTAATCACCTCCAATGATCTTCCTCAAGAGTTTGCAGTGCTTGGTTGGAGTTTATATAGCCTCTATGGGAAGTTTGCTGAAGCTCAGTTCAAAGGAAGTGAAAAATCGTATTTCTGTTTGGGGTTGTTTCAGGCTGCTTTGATGGGTGAGAAATGATCAGTGAAGCATTTTGAGATGAATGGTGGAAGAAGTTTTGAGAATAAATGGATGAGTTGTGGGATTCGATAGAAAATGCAAAAAAATGGAGTTTTTGTGAACTATGGTGATGTTGTGGTTTCAGGCTTGCTTCTTGTGTGTTTTGAGTTTCATTTTGTCCACTTATCAAGCTGTGATAGGTCTGTGGAGTTGGTGTGGGCTATGCTGATTAGTATGGTTCATTTTGCCAAAAGTCAAGGTTAGGTGTCCTTTGAGGTATGGGCAAGTTCAGGCCAAGGACAAAGGCATGTCTTGTGCAGTTGTGATCAAGGAGAACCATGGAAGTGAGATTGAGGCAAACTAGCAAGTGGATTGAAGCTTATGGGGGGTTTTTGCAATTTTCATTAAGTTTGGCCCTTTCTTGATTTCTTCATGCACAAGTCATGAAACTTGGAAATTCTTGGGCCAATTCTGAGTTTTAGGCAATGTGTTATGATGTTATGATGTGTAGAAGTCCATTTGAAGTCATAGAAATGCTTGGCAAGTGAATTTGCAAGTTTCCTCTTTGGCACAAAAGTGGAAATTAAGTGATTTTGTCCAACTTTGCAAGGCCATAACTTTTGTTCTAAAATGAATTAGAATGAGTTCTTGTACTTTTTGAAAATGGGAGGATCCAATCTACAACTTTCATGACCAAAGATTTTCCATTTGAAGCATTTTTGGATCAAAAAGAGGAGGTTGAAAAACTTTCCCAAAATGGCAAGTTTACATTAAAAGTCACTTTCCCAAAATGGCAACTTTGCAAATGGCTTGAAATCCTTCAATTTTGTGAACTTCTAACATCTTCTAAGATCAAATAAAGATCATACACATTTAAAATGATGGAGAAAACCCTTTGGTTGGGTGATTGGGGGCCTCAGATGCCCTGATTTTGCACTGACTTGCTCAAGAAGTCATCTTTTGATCAGATGCCTTCCCCATTGAATTTCTTCATGAAAATTGGTATGCATGATCCTCATATCACATAGAGACCAATAGAAACAAGAATGACCAAAAAATTTGGGGTTATGGCCTCTGAAATCAAAACCCTAATTTCAGGTCATCTGTGCAGTTAAACCTGGCTCTGCTTTCATGCCTTCCTCAGTTCTTGTGATTCTCTGATTTCCTTGATCTTTGGAGGATATAATATGATGCTTGAACATACATGGACCCTCTTCAGATGATTGATGACCTTTGGAGTGGCTCAAATATATTTCAACACAACACTCTTAACGATACTATCTTGAATTTTACAAGTGACAATTAAATATGAATAAAAAATTATCAAAAAAGTGACAATTAAAAAGGATAGAAGGGGTATAATTTAGTATGATGATGATAAAAATTTTAAATAAGTAAACTTTTTTGTTGGCCTGCTAAAATAGAAAGAGAAAAAAGAAATAAATAATAAAGTTATTTAATTTGTTAAACTTGCCTTGCAAGTTTCCGGTGTTTAGGTTTTACTATTTGTTTTTCTTGTGTTACTCTAATAGACCGAAACCCCACTTTTTTGTTTTTGTTTTTTCCTTGACGGCTAATTGGAGTTGAGTTTCATCAAACACAATGGTGGCTTTGATTTCCCTTTAATCGCTTGTTTAATATTTCATTGTTATGATTTTCACATGCATTTTCTGATTCTGGTTTTTGGTTTATTCTTCTTCTGTTTATGTCGTTTTTAGCCTCAAGGAAATCATATAGATAAGCACAAAAGAGATTATGGCCTCCGTTTCGATCATGTCAAGAAAATGCGCAAGTTAAATGCTCGTAAACCTCACAAGCACTCTAAAAAGGCCCAGAAGGTTTAATTCAAATTACTTTTTAGGGTTTGTGATTGAAATTAGTATGCTGCATAAATCTAACTGTGTTTCTGTTTAATTTGACTGGAACAGTCTTTGGGTATTAAAGGTAAGATGATTGCCAAGAAAAATTATGCCGAGAAAGCACAGATGAGGAAGACGTGAGTTTCATTGTTACTAGGTTTTCATTAATATGGTTTTGTTGGTGGAATGTAAGAGAGAGTGATTTCAATCTTGTATGTGAACAGTTTGGCCATGCATGAGGAGTCAACATCTAGGCGCAAGGCTGATGATAATGTTCAGGATGGAGCTCTTCCTGCATATCTTTTGGATCGTGAAAACACGAACCGAGCAAAGGTATGCATGCTATTATATTATCATGCAGTAATGAAAAACAATTTTGACCCTTGAAAGTAGTAATTTGTGCATTTCCTAATTTTAGATTCTTAGCAACACCATTAAGCAAAAGAGGAAAGAGAAGGCTGGGAAATGGGATGTTCCTCTACCAAAGGTTAGATCACATTCAATACTTTAATTTGCTTTCAGTTCTCATTACGGTGTCGATTTTTTTGAGTTATAACGTGTATGTGTGGATTTTTCGTTTTGCTAGGTGCGTCCTGTGGCTGAAGATGAAATGTTCAAAGTGGTTCGGACGGGTAAAAGAAAGAGTAAGTATTACATTTATTGTTTCTGGTAATATGATTTTGTTATTTATTTGTTTGTTTCAGAAAGCAGATTCTTATAGTATATGGTTTACCATTTTGCAGCCAAACAGTGGAAGAGGATGGTTACCAAAACTACATTTGTTGGGCCTGGTTTTACCAGAAAACCTCCAAAGTATGAGCGGTTCATTCGTCCTACGGGACTGCGGTTCACTAAAGCACATGTCACTCATCCAGAACTTAAATGCACATTCAATCTAGAAATTATTGGAGTGAAGAAAAACCCCAATGGCCCTATGTACACTTCTCTTGGTGTCATAACAAGAGGATCCATAATTGAGGTATTTATATTTCTTGCTATTATAATAGTTTGGATCATTATTATCAAAACATGTTGGTCATTTTTCTGCTTGCTGTAATATCAGGTGAATGTTAGCGAACTTGGTCTGGTTACCCCTGCAGGGAAAGTTGTGTGGGGTAAGATTATTTGTTATTTGTCTTTTGGTTTTCATGGCTGAAGTTTTAGCTGATATTGATTGGTGCATTGGATTTTTGTTTACCATGGATGCAGGTAAATATGCTCAAGTTACCAACAACCCAGAAAATGATGGCTGTATTAATGCTGTTTTACTTGTTTAAAGTTAGATCAAAGATTGGAAATCAAGTCACATTCTCATGTTTCTTTTTGTAGTTTCATAGCTATTACTGTTCCATCAGTCTCAATTTATTGGAAATGATTTTATTCTTTTGCTTGAGTAACTCACAAATTAAGCATTTTAAGTGAAAGTCTTATTTGAAGTAGCAAAAGTATATAACGTGAATCTACTTTGAAATATCATTAAGTAATCATTGATTTTAGAATATATTATGAAAAAAATGTTACTTTTAAAGAACTCATGCTCCCATCATAGAGTAAGTTAAGTAAATGCTTCACATCACATAAATCATAATAACTCTAAAAATGTCCTTAAAAGTGCTTTAAAATGGAGTTTACCATAACCCTGTTTGACTCTCTGTCTTTCATTGTGCCCAACTTCAACTATGTACTGCCAAAATCCTCCATACACGAATGTTCAAGAAACTTTTTTAAAACTAACTTTCATGTATATCTATGTTATAGAAGATGATTAACGCGCACACACACCGTTGAATGTAATTAACCATTCAAGATAGTTTGGCTTTGAGTTTCATTTGAATTTGAGTTTGCATTTAGTATGCATTTGAGTTTGGGTGAATCTATATAAGCTCAAACGAGAGTGAATTTGTAACAAATTTCATATAGAAAAAATTAGTTAGAAAATTTGCTTCTCTTTCATTCTTTCATTTTCATCTTCTTCGTTCTTGTGCATTCTTAATGGGGTTTTATTGTTAAATTCCTGCAATTGGTATGCAGAACTCTGGTTCTATTCACAATGAAATTCAAGTGTAGTGAGACGTGTGATTGATTTTGTTTCTGAAATTCGCGTTAAATTGAAGTTTGAAATTGAGGAGAATCACATATCTCGATTCTCATGATTTGGGAAACATGTGTGTCAGTGAGAACTGAGAGATTTGCACAAGAACGAAGATGAACGACGAAAACGGTAGCTTGAACACAAAACTTCCAATATTCGACGAAAAAGAATTGAATTCGGTGGTTGACTCAGATGTGTGTGTTGTATGGAGTTCAAGATGTTTTTGATCTTGTCAATGTAGGTTACACGTGGGTTGCAAAAAATGCAACAGAATCGCAAAGAGCTACGCAACGTGAAACAAGGAAGAAAAATTAAAAGACGTTGTTCTATATCCATAGGTGTGTGGATACGAAGGTGTTTGAGAAAATTGTTGATTCAACGACGCCGAAGGCGACTTGGAATACATTGGTACGGTGCTATGGTGGTGATACATTAGTGAAGAAGGTCGAGTTGTCGTCCCTACGCAAGCAATATAAAAATCTCAGCATGAATGTAAACACCCTAAATTTTCCCTCACTTTTTCTCACACCATGGCTTATGATCTTTCATATTGCATTTGCATAAGCATATCATCTCACATTGCATATTTATTTCACTGCATAAGTTGCACAATTAGGGTTTGTGATCAGGAGAATCCAAAGAAGTGGCCTGAGGCATCTCAAAGGCCTTGAATCTTGTCAATAAGGTCCATGTGTGTTCTATGATCATAATATGCTCCCCAGGGTTCTTAAAAATCAAAATGTCACAAAGCATTTCAAAGGTGTTCAAGCAGACTGAGCAGTTTCTACACAAATAACCTAAAATTAGGGTTTTAGATTTGAGGCCCTTAACCTCAAATTTTTTGGTCATTCTTGATTCTAATGGTCTTTATATGTTATAAGGATCATGTGTACCAAATTTTATGAGAAAATTCACTGTGGAAGGCATTTGATCAATGGATAACTTGTGGTGCAAGAAAAGTCAAAATCAGGGCATCTGAGGCCTCCAACAAGGGCATCAAAGGGTCATCTCCATCATTTTGAGTTCCTATGATCTTTATTTGATCTTATAAGTGGTTAGAAGTTCACAAGATTGAAGAATTTCAAGCCATTTGCAAACTTTCCATTTTTGGACATGACTTGTAATGAAAACTTTCCATTTTGGGAAAGATTTTCAACCTCTTCTTTCTTGATCAAAAAGGCTTCAAATGAAAAATTGTTGAACATGAAAGTTGTAGATTGTATCTTCCCATTTTCAAAAAATATAAGAACTCCTATTGATTCATCCTAGAACTCAAGATATGATGATTCAAAGTTGACAAAAATCGTATAAATTTCAAGTTCATGCCAAAGAGGGAATTTTGCAAAATCAAGTTCCAAGCACTCTTGTGACCTCTAATGCATCTCAACACACCATAACATGATCATGCAATATATTTGGACCAAATTTGTTCCTTGCTTCACAAGAATTCATTTCTTATTGTCACAAAATTTCCAAAGTTGCAAAATTGCAAAAGCCATGCTATCTTGCAATCCAAGCACTACAGATCATAAAATCCAATCCAATGGTCCTCCTTGAAGCAAGCTGAAGCAGATCAAGGCCAGAAATCTCCTCTGTCCCGAGCCCATACTCATGGTACAAACTTTTGACTTTTTTTGCAAAACCTCTCATACCAATCAACATGTGCCATAACAACTCTCTGAACCAATCACAATTGTTTATACAAACCTCAAGCAACCCAAAACACATAACAATCAAAGTTGAAACCATCCATACATTCAGATTGCAAAAAAATCCTCAAAACTTTGAGCTCTTCGAAACTCATTCCACAAGCACCAAAACTCAAATCTCTCTTCACCATTTAATCATACATCACTCAAGGATCATAAACCACCCTTCACAATGGCTTAAAAGGCACTGAATCACAAACACGATTTCTGACCATCTCAAAACTGAACTTCAAAAATAGGCCATTTAAACTTCATTTAAGGTTTCAAACAGCTCAAGGGGGATCATTGGAGTTTGATGGTACAAAGAAAGAGGCCAGAAAGCTCAGGTTTAACAAGCTCCAACTCAGGTAGCTCTCTCAAATAATCTTTCCAGAACTTGCTTTTTAGGTTATAAATTGATTTTATGTGTTACCCTGATCATCATGATATGTTTATTTTTGAGAATGGTTGAGAAATAAGGATATATCGTGCTTCTGAATTTTTTGACCTAAATGTTGTTTGCTTCGATTCATGATGTACTTGAAATATAAATAGTTTTTGTTGCTTGATTCTTGTTTATTGATGTTTGATGAGTGATTCTGGAGACTTTTGGGCGTTTTCATGGTGTTTTGAGTGAGCTAATGGGAGGGGGTGCTAGAGAAGACGACCGGAGCTCTTCTCCGGTCGCCTGAATGTGTTTTGCCCTAATCACAATTAATTAGCCAGGTTTAAATTAGGACCTTTGGATTTGTTTTAACCGCGCGCAATGAATGACCCAGATTTGTCCATTAAACCCTAATCACTTTAATTAGATTAATTTATAATTAATTTAGCCAGGATTAATCTCAACCTTTGGATCACGCGCCAAGCCTCAGTTTGAACCACAACCCTAGATCTTTCCTACTACTGGTCTTGTTGACTCACGCCCTGGACCTTTGATCTGCTCAACATTCAATCACAGTCGTCCCTTTGGATTACTTCTCATTTTTATTTTATTTTCTTTACATTTTATTTTACATATTTATTTAAAATAGCAAAAATATTTATAAAATCATCATTTTTTGCATTTTCATTTCAAATATTTTTCAAAACTCAAAAACCTTTTTATTTTTAATTTTTGCATTAAAAATGTATTTTTAAATCATTTAAATGTTTTATTTATTTAATTAATTCATTTTAATTAATTAAAAATACATTTTGGTATTTAAAAATCACCAAAAAATTAATGAAGCATTCTCATACATTTAGAACAATTTACAAACTCATCACACAAATTTCTTTTTAGGTTTGATCATATTTCACAATTTATCATGAATTAGGATTTCTAAAATGACCTATTTTTCAACCCAAACTTAGAAAAATCATTTTTGGTCAACCATGATGAGTTTGCATTTGGTTCTTTTTGCATTCTTTCATACTTTGCATGTACTATCTGGGTTATTTAACTCATAATTTTACATTGCATTTTCAAATTGTTTTGCATTTTTCATGAAGAAGTACCCAAAAATCCTAGCTAACTTAGAAAATTCATAACTTCCTTTAGGTTTAGCTTTTGACCTCCATCTTTGGGGAGTGATCTTGTGTGTGTTTAGGTTTTGTTTGAGTTCATTTTCAATTTTTTATCATGATGTATGCTTCTGTTGTGGACATGTGCATCTCATGCATTCATAAAACCCTAATTTCTCATGTTCATTTGCATTCATCTTTGCATATCTCGATCATATGAACTTTCCATGACATTCTATGATCTTGTATGCCATCTTAGACATCTTAAGACATGTTTGAACATTGCTAGATCATTTCTTCATTCATTTGCTATGCTTTGCATTCATTGCTTTTCATGTGTATCCATGTGTTTCTAAGCTCCTAACATGTTTGTTTTGCATCTCATCCTTTATATGATCATTCATATGCATCATGTATGACTTTGCATCATCTCATGACACCTTTACATTGCATGATTTCTTATGGTATTGGTCATTGCATCATTACTTATTGCATTTCATTTCATTTCTTTCCTTATGCATCTCACACTAACCTTTCAGGGGCTCATGGTAAGTTGTTTGGGATGTGGATTTGCCTCCACATCCTACCTTCTTATCTATTTATATGCATTATTTTTTTTGTCTTTGAAGTGAGCTTGCTTCACTTGTGCTCTCTCTTGCACTTGTCTCTTTCTTTTAGGTTACTTAACTTCTTCATGAAGTAAGTAACCTATTCTCTTTCGCTTCTCTTTTCATCTGCTTCTTCTTCCTTGGTGGCCTTCTGAAGATCTTCTCTTTAAGCCTCACAAACCATAGGAACATCCAAGCATGATAATTTTAGGGTTGTATATAGTCTCCCCTAGTTTTCTTACCTTTGAGTCTCTCTTCTCATCTCATAATTAAGACTAAACACTTAAAGCTTTAGGACTTTGAATTAGGGTTATGCTTGTATCCTTATCTTAGGATGGAGTGTATAACTTTAATCCTTAGTGTTAAACCTTTAATTTGTTTACACCTTCTAATAAAAACACCTAATAATGATTAAGACTTAAACTTGTAACTTGGGCCTTATATTAGGGTTACATCTCTTCCTTTTGGTTAGAGGGACTAACCCTAGTGTTTAATGGACAAGTCCCCCTCAAGTTAGTCTTACAAACTTAAAACCCACTTCTTAATCTCACCCTTTAATTAAAATACACTTTAATAAAGGCTTGTTATATAATGAATTTAATCCCTAACCATGGATTAAGTTGAGGAGTCTTCCTCAGCTTAAGTGTTCTCATCTATCATCCTTCTCTTAGGATGGTGTAATGAGTTCACTAATTCCTGATTAGAGATTAAACTCATTACTTAACACTAAACAAAATCCAAAAACACTTAATAATCACAAGTAGGTTAATGATATTAATCTTGCATCATTAAGGTAATTAAGTTGAGATACTCATCTCATACTTAAGTAGACTCATTATCCCTAATCATGGGTGATATAATGAGTTTACAACCCTTGATTAAGGCTTAAGCTCATTATCTTATGCAAAACACCAAAAACTATAAAGAACTGAAAACACAAAAACAAACAATAAACGTCTCCTCTGGGATTCTTTTCTCATCACACTCATTCTGAAAACGAGAACTCGCTTCTTCCTTCTAATGCAAGACAGTTAGCACTCGAGCCAGACGAGTCATACACTTGAGCATAGACAAGCAGGCAGTTCATAACAAAAACATCTGAGTCTCTTTGAGTTGAACTACGGTGTTCTGACTTCCTCATTGCACGAGAAGATACGTAGGCATAACTTAACAGTTATCGAACAAAAGTCTCTTTGTCTTCCCCCTCTCCTCCTCCTAGTTTCTCTTTCCTTAGCCTCAGTTTTGAGTATTCACTTTCCTTTTGCACTGACACTCAGTACATTCTTTTCTCCCTAGCTCCTTATGCACAGTTTAGCATAAACACTATCCCCTTTTAAACACAATCAAGTAAGCGTGGATCCCGTCGAGTACGACGGACGATCTGGGTGTTAATACCTTCCCAGGTCATAACCAACCCCGTTTCTCAGTTTCTCTGGTTCGCAACCGTCTTATCCATACCCTTCCAGGTTTATGAAGCATTCCTTTCCTTCGGGATAAAAATGCCTAGCTGGCAACTCTATTCAACCTCAACCTCCAACATCACCGACCGTTCGCGTTTGCACCGGGACGAAAATCCGGGGAGCGACAATGAAGAACAATGAAAAAGTGTTTGATTACATCTTATTGTAGTCACGAATGAGATATAGTCTTGTGGAGAAATGCTCTCCGAACAAATCATTGAAAAGTATTGAGATCACTTACTCCTTAGGTTGATTACATAGTTGTAACCATAGAACACTCTAAAGACATTTTCATTAAGGATATAATATAACAAACAGGAAGAGAGAAATGACAAGTTTTCCACAAATAAACCTACAAAGTTAAAAATCCTATGTAAGAAGATTATATGAACACTTCAAATTCAAACCTTACAGACTTAGTATAAAAACTTAACAAGTTCAAACATGGATTTTACCTTGGATAATAGCTCCCGACTCTCAGGAGACTGTTTGTTTAAACTTTGGGGTAATATAACTGTAAGCAACTCTGGTTTCTCTGCTCTTAAAGCACCCCGGATAACAGTTGCATTTGTCCCAGATGCTCCAGAAGTGTATATGTGGTTTTTCTTAAAAGAAAAATTTGTAACCAACGCATATTAAGTTGTGAAACATATTCATAGGAATTGTCAACACAAATCATAGAACTTTGTGCGACATTTCTTAGAGTTATAACCATATCATAGCTAAGAATCTCAATCAATTCCTGTTGCATGAATCCCATGTTCCGTGTTCCAAAAAAGCCAATAGTTCTAGGTCCTTGTTGTTGAATGGCCAATAACTCTTGTAACAAATCAATTCGATTATTGTGTGAATTAATGTACAATAGATAATTGAGGTTGCTTCTAAGATTGCAACCATTAAAGACTGAATATTTGATGGTTGTGTGAAAAGGCGTTGTCAAAGTCGAAAACAAGAACAATATTATCAACAGCAGAGGGCAATTCCTGGCGGCCCATAAAAAATGACAAACAAATAACAAATAAAGATATGGCACAACATTATGGTGTAAGGTAGGAGTAGTGGTCACAATAACGAATAAAACACACACACACACACGCACACGCACGTATATGTAGGGAGCATATCTAGTGAGAATAAGATTTTTATATGAGAATGAAAGGAATTCTTATAAGCCATAATATAATAATCAGTGGATGAGATTAAAAGATTAAAGTAAAATAGTCATGTGATCATGAGATTTGAAGAGCTTCATAATAGTTTAGAGGAACAAAAGTTGCGTCTGATTGTAAGGAACTCTAAAAAGGAGTTAGAACAGGCTCTGAAAGCTCAAACTCTGAAAGCTTCTTCTAGTAAGAAGTACCAGAAGCAAGCATTGTTACAGAATAAGAAGTTTAGTGGTGGTGTTAAGAAGTCAGAACTCTTCAATTCTGATAAGAAATAAAATAATGTTCAGAAGGAAAAGGAAAAGTTTGTCAAGAGGAAGAAACCAACACACCCATAGCAACAAGTTTGGTCATTTTGCGGCTAATTGTTGGTTAAACAAGGTTAACAACGGTGAAGAAACCAACACACCCATAGCAAATTCTGATGATGAACTTGTGATATTAATGGAATCTGAGAATGTATATGGATAAATGATAGATTGATGGTATATGGACACTGGCTCCTCAAATCACCTAACTGGAAACAATAAATGACTAGTTGATTTTGACTCTGATAAAAGGACCTATAGGACAGTCATTATGTATAATGTTAAAAATCTTGTAGATTACCATATGACGATCATTATGAACCGTTCAATCATGATCAAATGTACTATTATAAGGATATATCAAGATTTTAAAGTATTAGAACCTTTTTTCGAGGATAGTTGTTTTAGAGTGCTAATGTTAGTAAATCTAACTGTCCATCTTATTTGACTGTCTTTGTGTGCTTAGACATCTAATGGAGATGAGATTGGTATATATATATATATATATATATATATATATATATATATATATATATATATATATATATATATATATAGAGAGAGAGAGAGAGAGAGAAAGAGAGATGGAGGCTCTAATAGGAAGCCTTATGCTACTATGGTGAATCTCATGTAAGTGAGTAAAAAATAGACTGGAGTGGCAAGGTGATATGTCGTTGGCTCTAGTGTCTATTATCCGTTGTGTGAAAAATTAATTGAAAGGAAAACAATGTTTATAGATACCTACAGATTTAATTAGTGTAGTTTTCATGTGAGTAGTGTAAGATTGAGAAGGGTCTTGATTAATGAAAGCTAAGGTGGTTTTTTGTTGATCAACAATTAAAATTGCAAGGACATTTGCGTTAGGAAGATATTCATTAGTCTTTTGAATGAGGAAACATGAGGATCACCATTAGTAGTAGTTTGAGCAGGATTCAACTTTCGTAGATTGGGAGAAAATTGTGTTTCTAGAAGAATACTTTTATTGTGTTAAGAGTTCCACATCAGATAATATATGGCCTGAACATGTGTTTATAAGTGGGGGTAATCCTCACTCTTCTGACCATTTTGTAGGGTTGAGTTAGGTCCAACCACATTTCTTAACATGGTATCAGAGCCTTGTTTACGATCCAGTGAGCCACTTATTATGGTTTCCGCTATTGGGTCACCCATAAGGTATCAAAGCCTTGTTTAAGATCCAGTGAGCCACTTATTATGGTTTCCGCTATTGGGTCGCCCATAAGTGGGGAAAATCCCCACATCGGATAATATATGGTATGAACATGTGTTATCAGTATAAGCAAATTTGTATCCCACGACCACGAATACCAGAGAAGGACTTGGAGGCAGTGTTTTGATATTAACCTTTGTAAGTTGGTTTCTGAATATAAGCTACAATTTTGTCATCATCTATTAAAGTGAATTGTTGACGTTCTTGTTGAGTAAGCATGGAAAACACCTTGTTGATAGGAAGCAGAGGATCTAAGCAGGAAGTCTTGATCAGGTGTTGATTGAGCAGACAAGTCTTAGGTTGTAGGTATGAGCAAATGAAAGTCTTATGCTCGAGGGCATAAGCAATTGTAATCATGATTTGATTATAGTGGAAAATCTCTTCTGCTGCAAGGGGACTGGACTACTCTCGATTTGAAGGGAACCAGGATAAGTTCTATGTGTTCATTTGTCATTTACTTGCTTCTGATTATTATTCTGATGCATCTATATAATTAGAATCTGAACAGATTATTTAGAATCTGAACTCTGTTCAAAAGTTAAGCAAATTGGAGAACACAATTCAACTCCCGTCTTCTTGTGTATTTTTCTTATCTTTATTGGCATCAGAGGATGTTCTGTGCATAACACTTAACAGTGGTGCAGATAAAGATCCAAAGAGAAAAATATGTTTGTTGAAGATTTTTTTCAAGAAGGAATCAAGTACCATATGAAAATCATATATCATTGGTCTTGATAAAGGATTTTGATGAAAAACTATGAAATATCCTTGAAGAAGGTATCATTATATAAGTTGATGGTGTTGGGATGATCAAAGATAGAAAATCTCTCACACCAGCTTAGAAGAAGCTTTACATAAATAATCTTGGAGTTAGAAGCATTTTGGTAAATGCTCTACCTCATTCTGAGCATATTAACATTATTAATAAGTCTATTGCTAAGAAAATCTTTGAATCTTGTGTTCTAAATATGAAGGAAATCACCAAGTGTTTAATAAGTTACATTTCATCTAATCTTTCCAAGAAATGGAAGATGGAACTGGTGTTGGGGGATTCTATAAGCCTTGAAAAGAAGATCAATCACACCTTCAAAAAAAGTTAGGATTAGACTTAAAAAAATAAGTCTATGATAGACTATAAGCCATATTTAAATTATGAATTTTCTATTCGTCCAGACTCAGGTTTGGCAAAGCCTAACTCGACTCAATCTATTCTCACCCCTAAATGTGATTGTTCCGGACTGGGCCTCAAGGACACTGTTGGGCCATGGCCCAACATGCCGGGAAGAGGCCCACCCAGTCGGGCAAGCCTTCTGCATCGTCGGGCAGACTTCCAACTGCCCGAGCAGATGCTTGACGCGTCGGACAGACACCTTATCCATTGGACTGATGATATGGAGACCATGTCTCCCCATCACCTGCCACATCACCCAACTGACCAACATTATCTCCAGAAAGATATGGGCAGTTGGACCAAGGGCAAGACCATGTGCTAGGTCTTACATGTTCCTACGTGTACCTTGGCAGTTCTTCCTTGGGCCTAGCTAATCCAACCCAAGGGAGAATCTTGGCCCAGCTTTGGGGACTCACTATAAATACCATTTTTCATTAAAGGATCAGGTATTCTGAAACTCTCTCTCTCTCTCTCTTACCATTGATGTACCGTATACTCACTTTAGCATCGGAGTGCCTTGCATGTACACCCCATCCTCGCTTTGTCAACCATCACCTTGTTCGTGCTCGACCTCTGGAGGGCCCTTCTGATCAGGTAATATCAGTGATAAAATGAGAGAAAAACACAACTAAGAAAAAAACTTTCCATCATTAAAAACATAATTAAAAAAAATCTCATCATTAAAAAAATGATTTTTAGTGAACTATTTTTGTTAGAGTGATAAAATAGAGAGAGAACAATAAAATATAGGCATAATACTCTTTTTAGTCCTGTATTTTAACCTTAGGGTTTATTTTGGTCCTTTTAACTTTAAAAATATTTATATTGGTCATTTAACTCTTCAAAATGTTTCATATTAGTTTTATTTGTCTTATTAGCTACGAATTTAACTACTGTTTTTTGAAATTTTCTGTCGCTAATAAGATGAAAATGACTAATATGAAACATTTTGAATAGGTAAGGGATCAATATGGACATTTTCAAAGTTAAATGATCAAAATGAATCCTGTGTTTAAGATAAAGAACTAAAAATATGTAATAATAAAAGAGATTAATTGTTATGCACTGTCAGTGTAAAAAAATTTACACCATCAATCCATCACAACCATTCATAATTATTACTTTAAATATAATTAAAATAAAAGTCAAATATAAATTTGGATCTGACGGTTATCATTCACTGACAGTGCATTCCAATTAAATTCATAATAAAATTGGATTTAATGTGATAAACTTGTGTTGCAAGTTTCCCATGTTTATGAGTTTTTATGAGTTACCCTTATAGACCGAAAACCAGTTTTGTGTATTTTCAGAGATGCCTAATTGGAGTTGAGTTTCAACATAACACAATGGCGGGTTTCATTTTCCTTTAGGGTCCGTTTGGTTCAATCAATGGAAGGGGAGAGGAGAGATTTTTATCAAGGGGAGGGGAGGGGAGGGGAGGGGTTTTAATTATATATGTGTTTGGTTCAAAATACGAAAGGGAAGGGGAGGGAGTATTTTATTTACAAATATGTTTCGTTCACAAGGGGAGAAGAGGTATTTTAAAACTAATTTATTTTTTTATCCTTCTAATTTTATCATAAGACTCATTATATTTACCGTTTATAATTTAAATAGAAATTCATTAACGATATTTTACCGTTTATAATTTTATCATAAGATTTTATAAAAACGTAACGATTATAATATATAATTTTAAAAAGATTATCGATATAATAAAATCTAACAAAAATTATTATAAAAAAATATTACAAATAATTAAAAAGTAACATTATAATATAAAAAATTAAATATATAATATAATAATAATAATAATAATAATAATAATAATAATAATAAGATGATATAAAAATACAAAAATATATAAAAGAACGATAAACTTTATTCAAAATATAAATTTTAATATTTTAATAAATTATATTTATATTTAAATAAATAAGGATAAATATGTAAATATAATTATGATTAAAAGGAAGTATCTCGCCTTCCCGGGAAACAAAAAGTGGATCAGAAGGGATTTTGGTTTCCTTCGTCTATTTCCCCTCCCTCTTAAAATTTAAACCAAACACAAAAACTATTAAATATTCTCTCCCCTCTCCTCCATTTAATATTTCATCACTCTGATTTTCACATGCATTTTCTGATTCTGATTTTTGGTTTATGCTTCTTCTGTTTATGTCACTTTAGACTCAAAGATATCATATGGATCGGCACAAAAGAAAATATAACTACAGCCATTATGTCTGCATATGCGGTAATAAGCCTCATAAGCTTTAATACAGCCATTATGAACTTAATATTGCTAGAGAAATTACCACAAAAATTTCCCTAAAGATAAAAAATTATTCATGCTTACAAATAAGCTATAGCATTGACAAAATTAACCAATATATCAACTTATATATTGATGAGTAGACGAAAACTCCTCGATCAAGTGTTATGGTTTGGTATAAATTGATCTTCTAGGGTATTGAAATGGTAACTTTCTCCCTCAAGAAACCGCACAACCTGAACTAACAAATTACTATTAATTAATCATAACAAATTTCACATAATAGAATGAAATCAATGGTGTAGACGAAATGAAGATACCTCTCTCATTGACGGACGCATCTCAGGCTTTCTTTGCATGCAGAAATTTGCTGCTTTAGCCATAAGGTATAGTTCATATGTGTCATATGATTCTCCCAAACGAGGATCAATTAGTTCTTGTAAAGCCAATTTCTCAATCATGGGTTCAGCCTAAATGTATATAATAAACAATCAAATATCTATAGAGATTAATTAATTGTTATACACTGACACTGACAGTATAAAGTTAAATTCATATTTATATATTACCCATTGTCGAAGAGATTGTTGTTGCTGATCTGGATTATTGAAATTACTCACTTGACGTCCTGATATCAATTGTAACAAAGTAACACCATAAGAATATACATCTGTCCCTTCAGAAATTATACCGTCTTCAGCATACTCAGGAGCAAGGTATCTACATAAACCTTAACAACATTAAAACTTGTTTGTTTTTGCTATTTTTTAAGGATGTATAATCAGGCCAGTAGTTTGAACTGATAAATTCTCACCCTAATGTGCCCATTATCCTTGTTTGAAGAGGATCACCATCTGTAATCGATTTCGCAAGGCCAAAATCACCTAGCTGCACCATGCATCATGCATTTATATATAAAACATCACTTAGTTTACCATTAACTTATTATATATATGTATATGAACTTTCTTACCATGGGAACAAAATCATGAGTGAGAAGTATATTGCTTGGTCGCATGTCCCTGTGTATAATAGGACCGCCTCTGCATTCTTCGTGCAAGAAACGCAACCCCTTTGCAGTCCCAAGTGCAATACCATATCTTTGAGGCCAATCAAGAACCGCGTCATTGTTTTCTGTAAAAAGGTTATGAAAAATACTTTATAGTGATTGATTGAAGATATAGTTCTTTGGCTTGGAGCATAAGATACTTACCGAATAAATGCCAATGAAGAGATTTATTACAAATATATTCATATATAAGAATATTTTTATTTTCTTTGCAGCAGTAACCCAATAACATCACTATATTCTTGTGTCTAGCAAAACTCAAGACGTAAACCTCTGAATGAAATTCAGAAAAACCTTGTGTACTTTCATCTTTCCTTACTTTTGCAGCAATCTGTTGTCCGTCTTTAAGCACACCCTTATATACACGGCCATATCCACCTTCACCTATTAAGTTATCCTTTGAAAAATCATTTGTTGCAAGCTGTATTTCAGAGTAGTTGAACCTGTTTGACTCTTTGATAGATAACTCTGTCCTTATTCCACAGCCAGTGCATAGGATTGGTGCATCTGAAGATTTTGGTAGAAAGCCACTTTGGTTTTGCTTTTGACCAATCTGAGATGTAATGAGATGTCTATATTCTCCTTTGATGCTTGTACCTGGATGACAATTAGAATTTAGAACTAACATTGCAATAGAATGACTGTGAATATATAGTGCACATAAAATGCAGGGCCGTCTTAAGTATTCGGAGGCCCTGTGTAGATTTACCGTCTTAACTGAGGAAAAATAAATAGAGGCTCTATTTTGTTATGGTTTAACAGTAAATATTTTATGAGTTCCTTTTTAGTCATGGTTTAACTGTGAAAATTTTTGGGCTCTGTACAGTAGTCTGTCTTATACGCCCTCAGTGACGACCCTGATTAAATGTCCTAGGAAGGTTAAAAAATTTAGTGAGGGGTCCTAACCTGATCTTTCATGTTTAGAAGAGGATCCGGAATGTAATGAACTGTTGGCATATGAATGCATTGAATAGCTCTTAATAGTACCAGAGCTATCAGAAGAAGGTAAGGAATGTGGATAACTTTTGCAAGAGATAATAGACTGCTCAATTTCTTGCATGCTATGGCAATCTGATAATGACACAAACTTTGACAGAGAAAAGACAGGTTTTGTTGCTGTGACATTTGTGTCATGTGAATTGTGAGATCTCCATATATCAACGGACAAATCATCTTTAACCAATGCTACCTTACATGGTATCTTGTTAAGATGGAATCTCATGTCGCGCCGAAGGTGTCTGTTCAAATTGAAAGTCATTTGGCAAAAAATAACAAGGCAACGGAAAGAAAAAATGAAATCATGATTACTAATCATACCTGTCAAGTACAATCCAAGATGCATTATAGTTCTTAATCTCCTGTACAATAACCTGTCTAATTGGAAAACCCGCGGTGACTTGAATATCGATGGTAACCTGGACATTATAAACATGCTATGGAATTATTATAAAGTTTTCTCATCTGCATAACTCAGAATGTAATTAGTATTTGGTAAAAAGGTTTTTTAGAACCTAATATATACCCCTTGGATTTCAAAATCTTCAAGAGTAGATAAAAGCTCATTTGCATAAACATGCACTTTTTTTCTGACTTCTTCCTCCATTGCGCGAAAGTTGGTGCCAGCAAAAGCTTCAGGAGATGCCAATGTCTGGTACCCCACTGTTAATCCAAAGGAGATAACAGAATAGATACATGTAATGAGAATGATCTTGTCATATTGAAGTCAAAATACAAATAATTTCTTCAAAAATAACAAAATATATTGAAAAAAGTGAATAGCACTTACTAGGATGAGACACCTTATGCAAAATGCAGAGCACAAGCAACCTGTCGCCAGAAGCGAGCATGATATCCCTGGCACGAACATGATCGATAACGATCTTGATCTCATGCTCATTGCGGTCCCTTGTGGCATCACAAGCAACAATTATGCAAGAAGAAGGAGGAGGACTGTCCATATATCTTCAAATCAATATATCTATGCACCACTATGATAGAAGTGCAAAGTTAAAGGTCGAACGGTTTACACGAAACCGAGTGATGCAGAAAAGTAGATAACGTGTTTACGATAAGTGACAGCGACATTGATCAATGAAAAGATGGACCAATGATTCAATGACAGAAGTTTCATCTTCCCTGCGACAACACTGATCATGTTTCTCAGTGTGACAACATCAAGAAAATATTCTTAGAATATTCTTGGCACAAAAGTTGTGAGATATATGTGCCGCCTTGGACATGCTATTAAGGGAAGAGTACTAGTAACTTGAAGACAGGTTTTGGTCACTGCTTAATGGTACATGCTTTTCAATATACTAGATTCTATTCTATATTTAACTGTTAAACTATTCAATGACTTTTTCAGTTTTAAACAGATCAACAAATGTACACAAGTTTTCAGCAAATGATTTTTTTGTCTTGACTCTCCAGTTTTAAATATATCCTGTTAATTTGGAGTTCGACTAAAATTTGCTTCGGTCAGAGTTCAAACTTGAATAGTTTTCAATTAGTAATGAACAATAACCTACAAAGCACGGACACCTCTAGAGTCTAGTAGTAACCTACAAAGCTGTCGACAAGTTTTAGAAAAGTCAAACAAGTGTCAGAAAAGTCAGACATTAAAAATTGTTTTTTTCATTTCTTCAATACTCTTTGAATCGGTATCCGACACCTATTTGACACTTATACAATACTTGTCGGACAATTCAAACAAGTATTTTAAGAAATAGTGTTTTTGGTTGCTTCAATATAAATTGTATAATTAATTTTGATTAAAATATTTTGAATTCTTTTAATAATAAATAGATAAATGAAGTTCAAATACTATATGTCATAAGGAAGCTTTAGAACAATATTTATGTATCTTCATATACCTAAATTAATTTTGATGTCATAATCCTAATGGGAGATTATTATATTAAAATATATAAGATAGATCACATAATGCAACTCATCTTATCAGCTTCTTCATGAATGGAAACCTTATCTTCAATTATAGTGATGGTCCCAATCATCCCACAACAGCATGTGCATTTTCTATTGATTTCTAATCTTATCTCTCTTTCTAGTTTTTTCTAAATAAAATAATATCAGAAGAATCTACAATGCAACACCCAACTTTATTTTACATTCTGACATTCAAATTCACAGTACAATGGTTATTTGAGTTGGAAATAAATATATCTACAAAGGAACATCAGAAGGGTAATCTTTGGGATGCTTTTCAATAGTTTTTCTAAGGTCTCTTTCTTGCTCCTCAAGGTTTGATGAAAGTTTGTCGTAGACATCAGTAAACATGTCCTCAAGTGGAGGTTTTTGTGCTTTCTCTGCCACTTGAATTGCATGCATTAACTGTAATATCAAAACTCAGCATGTTACTACATCATACCAAAATATATGGAGTAAATAACTAAACAAATAGAACTCACTTGCTTCCTAACATTGCTTCTAAGCTCCGATTCATCCTTTTCGCTCCACCAACCATTCCTTTCGACCCATCTTTTGAATCTGTTCACCGGATTTCTTTCCATCTTCCAGTATTCAATTTCACCGGTTGATCGGTACTTAGTTGAATCGTCGGATGTAGAGTGGTGCCCTACTCTATATGTAAGAGCCTGAACATCATTCATTCAGCAATAGATTAACAATGATCATCTCATCTTGGCATGAAATGAAATGAAATTCGAAGATCAATCATATATACCTCGATTAAAACCGGTCTTTTTTCTTTTATAGCAATCTCACGTGCGGTATGAACTGCACTATAAACAGCAAGAGCATCGTTTCCGTCTACTCTGATACTCCATATGCCATAAGCTTGACCTTTCACCACAATACCATCACCTAACCAAACACCAAAGTTAATCATATAGACTTGAGAATGGTATAGAGCTTTGTTCGAATATACAACTTAAGTAGGAAGAATTAGTAAAGAGTACTTCGAAATTGTTCTTCGACAGGGGTACTGATGGCCCATCCGTTGTTACGACAAATGAAAACAACTGGTGCCTCCATTACTGCTGCAAAGTTCATAGCAGCATGAAAATCTCCCTACAATATTTCAAATATCAGCTAGAAGTATAGTGATGCGATATTCTATAATTTCTTGGCTCATATTCATCATTACTAACCTCACTAGTACTTCCATCCCCGCAAAATGTGACTGCACAAGCACTTTTTCCGTCCATTTTAAGCGAATAAGCAGCGCCTACAGCTTGAGGAAGTTGCGTTCTGAATTTCTCACCAAACAACATGAACTTGTTCAGAAAAAATGTCACAAATTAACAGTTGCAATTATTTTAACATGTTTATTACAGTACGGTATATATGTCTTACGCAATAGGCGACGAGACTGTGAAGTAATTGTGTTTGTTAGAGCCATAGTGTATCGGCATTTGTCTTCCTTTACCAAAATCATTTGTGTTTCCGAAGCATTGATTAGCGAATTGTTGCAGAGTGAAACCACGCCATAACAGAACTCCAGGCTCCCGGTACTAGCAGAAAATGTGATATAGCGAAATAAAAAACGGAATTGAATTTGAAAAGAATCATGAAGAAATTTCAATGCCTTGGGGAAGAAGCAAACCTGAGGCAAGATAACATCATGAGAAGAAAGTGCAGCTGCTGATGCAATGTTAACAGCCTCTTCTCCTGATGTAGTGAGGTAGAAGGAAATTCTTCCTTGCCTCTGCAGCTCATAGAATATGCTATCCATTGTTTGAAGAGTGACCATCTCAGAATGCATTCTCACTGCCAATTCTTTGCTAACCTGTTGAAATGTGGTACATAAGTTTCTTCAACAAAATTCTAAGAAGCTCGGATACATATTATGACACGACACGGATACGGAGATATGATATGACATACCTGAACGGGATTGGTGTGTTTCACGAGCTCGCCATCCGCGTCAAGGACACGATAGCAAGGGACCCTTGTGTGAGAAGTATCAGAAATGAATCTCATTTCAGAAGTGAATCCAACTTTCCCGCCAGGAAAATCAATCACCTAGCACAATGAGAGGCATAGTTAAATCATGTTGAGGAATGAATGTTTTCACTTATTCACCTTTATTTTAAAAGGTATAATATTAAACTATTAAATCAATAAATAGCAATTAAATTTTAATAAAAATTAAACTTAAGAGTTTGTAAATTTTGAAAAGTTTAAAATATACTACTATTATTATAAAATATTTGCTACAGATAGAAAGTGTTTTATTAGGTATGGAAGACCTATCTCGAGAATTATTGAATAGATACAATGATGAATGATGCGTTGTAAAGGATTCGAACAAATCCTATATGTAAACAAAATCCAATTTTGTCCAAAAAGATGGCTTTATTTAGAAATTCCAAAAAAGAGGCTAAGATGGATTATACTCAAAACTTATCATATATAGAACTATTAAACACCCGCCACGTGATTTTAAGTACTTTATACTTATTAGTATTACATATATGAAATAAAAGAAACAGAATAACTTGCATGCAGTTATGCATATAAATTAAATTATTAAAAACTATTTGTGTTGACTCCATAGACATCATGTGAGAAAAAGAATTTTGATTAAAATAAACTATAAATATCATTATATTACATTACTTCATAAATAAAATGAATTATGAGATTATTAAATCATGTGTTTTTGATGAAAATACTTGTAAAAAACAAGAACAAAATTGACTTAATGCGGACGGACGTCTCTGCATGCGGTCGCAATTGCGGTTGAGCACCACGATTTAAAACCAAGCTTGAGATATAAATTAATGTTTGTAATTGTGTTTGAGGCAAAAGAATGCAAATATGGTAGAGGTACCTGATGATCATGGTGCTGCAAATCCTCCAATTGTGGGTGAGCTTTGGTAGATTCATAACGCAATAATGAAGGAAGAAATGACCGAGAAGAAGATGGTAGGATATGAGAATTGGAACAATGGTTAACGAATGGAGGTGATCGTGAACCTATTGGTAACAAAAAGCTATGCTGGTGATTATGAAGTCTTAATAAGGTCCTAGACTTTCTAAATAACAAGGTTGCCATGAATGAATATTAAGAGGAGGGAAATGAAGAGGGTATATCTAATGGGGAAATTGCAAAGATAATGATAATGAAGATAATGATGATACACGTGATGGAAATAGGATTGGAAAATGACAATGTGTAATAATAGTTGCCATTATTATCTACGGGTGACAGCAAAGACGTGGAGCTGTGTCGTGAGTTTATAGGAAACATTTTATAGGGTGGGTTATTATCATCTCAATCTCATGCAATGGTGGGACCATATGTTAGTTTCTTATCAACCCAGTTGGGGTCATTCTTTTTTCTACCTACCATTTACTAGTATAAATAATGGAGAAAAAAAATTAAAGTTTTATGAGTTATTTTAAAAATCGTATTGAATCGGTTGATCGAATCAAATGAATCGGAAATCAAAAAGGTCATTAGTTTGGTTTGATTGTTGGACCGTGTAAGTAATTCAATCATTGAGAACTGATCAGAATCGAGAAAATTTAATAAAACTGAGATTTGACGATTTTGAAAAATCGACGAGTTAAATATTTATATTTTTCTCATACATAACAACATCGTATTTTATCAGTTTTTTTAAATAATTAAAATTGAAATATAAATTAACATTGGTCAAAATTTATTTGAACCAATTTTCTCTTTTTCTTAATTAAATTTATTAGATACAACCAGTTATTTTGGTATTCAGTTTATGTTGTAATTAGATTTTTTTTCAAAATTTATTTGAATTTGTGTTTCGTTGTGTGTGATGATTATGTTTAGAATTTGAAATTAAATAATGAACCGGTAAAATTATGATATTTTGAAATTTTGAAATTTTAAAGGTGTTGTGATTTTTTTAAAGATCGAGTCATCTGGTTCAATCGGTATAATAACGATATACTTTTGATATGGAGATTGGTTTGTTCAACTGAGTTGTTCAATTTAATCCAGTTTAGCAACGCACTTCGACCAATGACTCAGTGGTTCCACCAATGAATCAGTGATCCAATACCCTCATCTGTTTTGATGACCAATCAAGTTTGTAATGTTAAATATATAATTATTTGTGTTAAACATGCATGTAAGATTTGACAGTCGAAATCGAATGTATTTAATAGTAGTCGAAGTAGATAATTGTCGAAGGAGTTAACCTCGATAAAGTTAAACTTATCATTTATTTTATTTTGTTAGTTAGAGATCACTTGGTGTGCAAGTAATTTCATATATAAATATGGAGAGACCCTATTATTGTAACTAGTTGTTAAAGAAAAGAGAAAGTCAGTGAGAATAAGACATAGACAAAAACTCTATAGAATTTGATCCATCTTCTTTCCCTTTCTCCCAAAACCCTAATTTCTTTTTTCTTCCCCAATTCACTTTCATGAATTTCTTTTCTTTTCAAATCACAAGGTGGCAGTATCATCTTACAACCAAAGAGTGTTTGAATCACTCGATTGAAAAGTGAGGAACGAGAAGAAAGATTATAAAGCTAACTTTATAATCCATCAATGTGTTGATCTACACAACTTTGAGAAAGTTGGTGATGTAGACTCGGCAAAGGAAGCATAAGACATCCTGGATAAATCATTTGGAGGCGCTGAAAAGGTGAAAGAGGTGAGATTACAAACTCACGAAAGAACATATTAATTGCTTCAGATGGAAGAAAGTGAAAGCATGATGATATCTTCACCAGAGTAACAAGATTGGTGAATCAAATCAAGATTTGTGGAGAAATGTTAACATCAAGATCAGTAATTACAAAGATCTTGAGGTCATTGACTCCAAAATCTGATCATATGGTAGTAGTCATAGAAGAATCGGAGGATTTGGCAAGCACGATAAAAGAAGAGCTTCAAGTGACGCTTGAATCTCATGAACAAAGAATGGCCGGAAAATCTGCAAGCAGGGGGAAAAGTGATGTAGCTCTGCATGCACATTAAGCAAAAGAAAAAAAGGAAGATGGAATGGTAACAAAGGTAGAGGAAGTTACAAAAATTTGACTGGTAGAGGAAACCAACAAGAAGGTAGTTCATCAAATCAGAGATAATCTTCAAACCAAAGCAATCACATAGGTGGTGATGCAGGTAGAGGAAGAGGCAATAGAAGAAAACCTGGAAAAAAAATCCATATTCAGTGTTAAAATTATCAGAAGTATGGACAATATACAAGTAAATGTCGAGGAGGAAAGAAAAAAAATAAAAAAAAAGTGATGCAAGACTTACAAAATATGAAGAATAAGAGATGTTGTCGATAGTCTCAATGAACAATGAAGAAATATTGGTTTCTTAACATGAGTCCCTTGATGAAGAACAAGGTAAATTTCACAAATGACAATACCCTGGCCGCTAAAGATATTGGTGATGTTCTAATTATGAGGAAAGATGGTAAAAACTTTGTAATTTCCATTGTACTATACATACCAGGCATGAACAATAATTTGCTCAACATAGGGCAACTGACTGAGAAGAATTACAAAATGTTGATTGAATATAAGATGATGAGAGTTCTTGACTCATGAGGTAGGTTAATATTGAAGGCATGTATGTCTCATAACAGAACCTACAAGATTGAACTCAATGTAATGGAGCACAAGCGTCTCAAAACTACACCTAGCGGAGATGAATGGATTCGACACTACAGACTTGGTCATCTCAACTTTAAATGCATAAAAAATCTGTAGAGAAGAAACATGATTTCAAGATTAATAGAAATTGACATTCCAAATGAAGTGTCTGAAGAATGTGTTCATGCAAAGCAACACTAGAATAACTTATGTAAAGATGTCGGAAGCAAGTCGAAGGCAGTTCTTGAAGTCATATATTCAGATGTGTGTGGTCTTATCCAGGGGGATTCGATTGTAGGTAACAAATACTTTGTCACGTTTATAGATGATATCAATCAAACACTACTTCAAAACATGCAAACAACAATGTCAGATTTACAACGGATTCATATACATTGTTGTAATAGGTTAAAATTTTCGTAGTTGGATTTATATAGAATAATTTAATGATGGTTGTCTTAAAACACTGTAGTAATAAATGATGTGTAACAAGCTTTGATTCCCAGCAACTACATTTTTTCCATTTTAAACATATATTTTATTTTATTTTTTAGTGTTACGGGACTTTACCCTCAAAACCCCAAATTCATATTTTTTTTCTATTTTTAAGTGAAAGAGAAGAGTGTGTGTGTGTGTATATATATATATATATATATATATATATATATATATATATATATATATATATATATATATATATATATATATATATATATATATATATATATATATAAAAGAAAAATTCATTAAAATTCAAAAAAGAAGAGTACATTGATAATATCATTACATATATTTTTTAATGTCTGAGTCCATAGCAGCAAATGCATCTTCATAATCTAGGACTCTCTCCTCACTACCCTCATCAAAATCAAAATAAAAAGTTCTCATCTGCTTCTTGTTTTCTTCTTCTTCAGCTTCTTCTTCTCGACTTTCCTCACCCTTAACGTATCTCTGACAAACAATGATCCAGATGGTTGGACCTCCTTATTTGACTGTTGATGATGTTGTTTAATGGTTACCTCATTAGTGATGTTTTTGTTAGCATTCTCATTTGTAAAACTCATTATTAAGAAGAATATTATGAAAAAATGTAAATTTATCTATTTATAGATGAGGTTGAAGATGAAAAGTCGGATAGGTTAATGCTTGCAATGATGATAACTTGTAATGGTTGATATACTCGAATGATATTTTTAAAAAACGGAGAAAATTTTAAATCGTTATTATACTTGGGATTGGCGTTTCTCTCTTCCGGGAAGAGCAAAGGTTGTAATATTACAACACGTGCTTATTATAACCGTGAATAAATAATTATGTAAAATGGAAAAAATATTGTTGTCAGGATTCGAACCTTGTACCACTAACGTTAAGGCAAACCTTTTCTTTTTTATTTATTTTAAAATTCACAAATAAAAGGGGTATCGTTACGGTTCATATGATTAACCATTGTGATATATTTATAATAAATATATATTTATCATTACGGTTCTTATTGCTAACCGTTGTGAAATATTTACCCATATAAGCTAATTAACTTTCTCTTATTGACAGTAGCGTTATTTCCTTCACAGCGAAACCCTAACACCCATTTTTTCTCTTCTTCCTCGCCATTAGCCGTGAGTATTGTGCTTCATACATTAAGATATTTTTCTTCTTCCATCTTCTTATTAGATATTTCCCCATTAACAAAAGTACTCTATTTTTTTTCAGATCCGTCTTTAACACATTAACAAAGACCATACTTTGGCAATTATACATATTGTTTGTGTAGTTATGGAAAATAAGATATTCTTCTTCTTTCATCTTTTTGTTAGATTGCTCCCATTATCTCGTTTGCTTCATGTTGTTTTTGTTGATTGTTCTCATTTTTACAGATTCGTCTTTGATGTATTAACAAAAATCATACTTTGGCTATGAGACATATTGTTTATGTAGCTATGGAACAAAGTATAAGAAGTATGAAGCTATGATGGAAACTTCATCCGCCTTATTTTTTTTCAGCTTCACGAACAAGATGTTTTGTATACTCTCTCTTTCGATCTTTGTTTACTCTACATTGGATTATGGTTTTAGTGTTTTCTTTCAACTCATGATGTTTCACAAGCTAGGTGAACTTCATGGTAATGGTACATATGGTAACAATGTATCTTGTTTTATTACAATCCCACTTTGAGTTTTGGTTCAACTTTTGTTAAATTTGTTTTGAATACTAACTAATTTTATTTTATTTGAAATAGCTGAAGTTGTATATTAAAGATGATACATGGTGATGATGATGGTGGTAGCAAGCGTATAGTATGAGTTGATAAGGTACATATATAGGAAGTCCTTGTGATAATGTATATGAAATTTAGTTTATTATATACTATGTATATTGTTTGTTTCACTATCCTTTTATTGAAAATGTAATCATTTAAATTGACATAGAAACTTATAATCTGAAAATTAAGATGTATTTTATAATCAACTTATATCAATCAATGTTTTCCGAATAGTTTGCATCTCATTATACACATTTTATGTTCCTTAACACGTAATATATGGTTTAATGGTTTGTTTGCTTCAATTCATCGATATCTACAATTCTACTTTACCTCATCTTCGTCACTTATCATCGTGATTGTGATGACCATGAATGTTACGATGATAAGTCATCATAATAATTGCGATGATAAGCAGCGATGATGAGGTAAATAATAGTAAAAGATATCCATGTATTGAAGGAATCGACCATTGAACCATATTTGTGTTAAAGAACATAAAATGTGCACGATGAGACACATGTAATTCAGAATACAGTGGTGTGTTGAAGTTGGTTTTCAAGAATAGTTTAATTTTCAGATTATATAGTTCTTTACAAATTTTAATGGTTGTCTATCTTTAATGAGATGTATGGCAAAATAAGCAATATACATTTGTATATAATAAACTAAGGGTACGTTCCACAACGGTTGTTATGCATAACTGTTGTGATATTCGGTATATATCACAACGGTTGTTAAACATAAGCGTCGTAATATACCACACGCTTACCAAAATACACCAACGGTCCCAGGACCGTGATTATAAGTAGTGTATTTACGAAATCACTCTACATAACAATGCATTGATTTGTGTGATTATATGTATTTTCCAACCGTTGTTAAATAGGTTTTCTATAGTAGTGAAAAAGTGTGAACATACCTAATCAAAAAGAAAATTGGTGTGCTTGATGTGTTCACGGAGTTTAAATCTACGGTGGAGAGACAAAGTGGTAGAAAGCTTAAAACCTTGAGAACTGATGGTGGTAGAGAATGTGTCTAAAATATTTTGATACATTGTATGAGAAAGAATGGATTATGCATGAGGTGGTGCCACCCTAGCTTCACAGCAAAATGGAATTGTGGAGAGGAAGAATATAATCATCATGAACATGGTGAAGAGTATCCAAATTTCAGGAGGGTATGTGAGAAGTATCTGAAATTCTTGAAATATGTTGAAAGTACAAATGTAGATCAGGTGAAGGACAAGATTGTTTGTGCTTTGACCGATCAGGTTAAACACTTTAAAAATACAACAACTAACAAAGTTGAATCTACCCATGTTACATTGAAGAATTTGTTGGGAAATAGTACAAATGATTTATGTAGAAATTGAGATTATGTGAACCAAATGATCAAAAATCAGCATAATGAGATAAAAAAACACCACTTTGTCGAAGCATTACAGAAAACACATATTCATAGACAACAAATGTTATTCACAGTTTTTAGGAAATATAACTTGAGCGGGATTGAATTTTATTTATCACGAAACCAAACTAGAGGTTCATATAGCTCAAAGTGTAATTGTATACTTAGGAATACGTGTGGTCTTTCAATGTGCTTGTTTAATTTCAAAAAAGGTGAAACTTGATAGTCCAATACGAATTGATGAGGTTTACATTCACTGGAGAAGACTCTGATTTGATGAAGGAGGATAAATAGAATATATCTATCTTATCGGAATGATAATTGATTCAAGAGAGATTTTTGAAATTTGGTTACAACATGAATCTCCAAATCAAAAAGTCATTGAGGAAGATTGTCTATTCAGAAAGCACGAATTTGAAATCATCCTCACAAATGGTAAAAACAAAGGATGCTTCTGAGAATGACAAATCAGCATTGAGTGACAATTCAACGATATGCAGTCTCCTTTCTATTTTGAATATGTTAACGCGTTTTTTTTCAAATTCTCCAAATTCAAAATCTAAAAATAAAAAATAAAAAAAATGTCATCAAAGTTGTTTGTATTAACAAACCATCTTCTTCACCACTTTTACCAAAAATCAAATATATTGAAAAGATGTAAGTTTTTATGCATAGATACATTAAATATAGATTGTACTCCCTTCAATTCACAATGAGTGGTCCATTTGAAATAAAAGAATGTCCCAAAATATGTGACTTATTTCAATTTTTAATGCATATTTTTCAATTTTACCCTCTAATTAATATTATTTTCATCATTCTCAATACATGATCGATAAGGATGCTTTGGTAAAAATATTAATTGTCTCTTTCAATTACTTATTTTTTTAATATGTGTGAAATGGATGCTTTGGTAAAAATATTAATTGTCTCTTTCAATTACTTATTTTTTTAATATGTGTGAAATGGTCAACCTGATCACTTATTGTGAATCAAATAAAATAGATGTTAACGGTAATGATAAGTGCGGGTTATCGCGTTCTTTTAGCTTTATACGATAAAGGAGATAAGAACCATGCTCTTATCCATCGATAACTTATCAAAAAAATTGAATTGTATAAAAAATCATACAAAATACTATACGACAAAATAAAACATTCGGGTGCAATTCTTGAATCGAATGTTTGTGATTTTGTGTCTGAATTACAAGAATGGAAATGTTGTAGAGGTACCTGATCATCATGGTGAGTGACACTGACTTGGTGCTGCAAATCCTCCAATTGTGGCTGAGCTTCGGAAGATTCATAATGCAACCACGATAGAAGAAATGGGTGAGAAGAAGATGATGATAAGATATGATAATTAGAGCAGTGGTTAACAAATAGCGGTGATGATGATCTTATTCCTAACAAGAAGGCTAGCTTATTTTGAAGATGTTGGTGATTACTAAGTAGTAACAAGGCCCTAGACTTTCTAAATAACAAGGTTGCCATGAATGAATATGTAAACAATGAATGAATATTCACAAGGAAATAAAGAGGTTTATCTGATGGAAAATAATGATAATGATGATACACGTGATGCAAGTGGAATGGGAAAATGACAAGGTCTAATACTGAGTTGCCATTATTATGTTTATGTATTTGTTCTCTAAGAGGTGACAGCAAAGACGTGGAGGTGTATCGTGAGTTTATTGAAAACATTTTCTAGGAGTCTGTTATTATCATCTCAATTCAATCCATGCATAGGGTGGGACCACGTCAGACCTGTTTATTGTTGTTACTATCTTTACTTTCAAACAAAAACTTAGTGGGAAGAATCCTTCGGATAACGTCAGTGTCAAATCAAACAAGGTGGAGAGTTTTTTATTTTTTACCTACCAACTTTTTACGGACAAAAATTAAAGTTATGTGTACGCCTCATTGCTATAACAGTGTTTTTTCAAGCTTTGACATGAATATTCTTTCTTTTACTTCTCTCAACAAATTGTACTCGAGACTTTTAGTTCTAGTTAAAAAAGGTTGGGGTGTTTGTTGACCGGTTTTGTTTCGATTTTGAGAGAATTGAGATCTAAATTGATCAAAAAATATAGATTGATTTGAATTAGATTTATACATTTTACGTTAAAGTCCAAACTGAAAATAATGATTGGTTTGCAATTGATTTATGTTGTATTTCTTGATTGAAGATCAAGCATCATTCCTTGTATAAGGAAACTTGTGAGTCTTTTATACTAAAAACTCTCAATGTATTAATAGAAATTCTCAAGATTAATTATTATGAATAAGAATAAGTCGTTTTTTACTGAACTTGTATAACTCTTGATTTTCCTTTCTTTTTCTTTAAATCTTTTTATTTCCGCATTTTATTTTTTCGTTGCTAAGTTTATTAAAATACTTTTAAATTTTGATTTTTTTTTTCAAAGTTTTTCAAAATCATTTATTCAAACCACACAATTTACTCTCTCCCCATTGTGTGTGAAGTCTCAATTCCAACAAAGTTTAAATTTGATTTATGTGTTTTATGCTAGTTTTGTCATTGTGCAATTTTTCAAGGGGAGCACAACAAGCAAAAGGAGGAAAACATTGATCATGATTTACTTCTTCTCAACGTCAACTCAATTCCAATTGTAAAACTTAGAAGTTGCCAAGAATAAAAAAAGGGAGAGTCAGAAGTTGCTTTGCCTCCTATGGTTTACCCTAGTTTATATTTTGTTTATTGTTAATTTAGTCTTTTGATTTGTTTGTCATATTAGAATCACCTTACATGGTTGCACATTCTAGGATTCAGTGTTAAATCATTTTTATGTTTTCATAAATCAAAATATGTTCTTAAAGTCAATGCAATATGGTTTAAATCGTGTCAAGTATCAAATCAAGTAAGCACTTCAATTTTAAAAATTGACATTTTTGAAGAGTGATTCGAATAAGAGAATTGGCTGACTCGAATCAAAAATTGAAGGTAAAAATCAAATTTTGATTATGTAGTTATGATTTTAATCATGAAAAGTCTAACTCGAATAAAAAATTCAATCTAAAAAAACATGATTTTGCATCTCTATATTTTTATTCGAAACACAGAAAAACCTGACTCAAATCATAGAGATCTTGATTCGAATCATAATATGGTTTGACTCTAATAAAAAATTGCATACGAATTTTGGATTTTGGTTCTGTATTTCAGGTTCGGATCATGGGTTTGTCTGACTCAAATCATAAAATAGTTTGATTCGAATCATACATGCAGTTTTCTAAGTTTTTAACTTTTGATTCAAATTATTCACTCACTCGACTCTAGCCAAACCATTTTCTCTTGACTCAAATCAAATGCTTATTTTCTCTTCATCACATATATAAATCATTTTCCCTCAATCCATAACACAACATGCATATGATTTGAAAATTGTTGAAACTGTAATTCCTTGTGTCGAAGCAAGTTGCTCGACATAAGGAATGGTGTGTCGAAACTGTTGTTTTACACAAATTCGATTTAGATTTGATTTAGTTCCAAAATAGGTATTTTGGACTTTTATAATTTTAGGCTTTTATAATTTTGGGCTTTTGTTTGGGATGTAAGCAAACCTAATTTTATAAATAGGGGCAACCCTTATATTTTGTAATTAATCAATACATTGTAATTCACAATTCTGCAGGTTGCAGATTGAATCAATAGAAGAAATCCCACAGTTTGTGGGTAGAAAAACTTTCTCTCCATATTCTCTTAGAATCCTAATTCGTTTCTACTTCATATTTAGTAAGGAGTGCAGGTCGAAGTATTCAAGAAGCTAAGGTTTGTGATGAATGTACACTTTTATCATAGGTTTTGAGTTAATTCCAACAAAAATCATAACACGCGTAGCACACTTTTATCTTAAACTTTCAAAAATCATTTTGAGTTTCTAATTTGAGATTACATATGAAATTTCACTTCATCTTCAACCTCTAACTTCTACCATTTTTGTTTAGGTTTAACCTCTCAACCTTGAGTGTGAGATCCGTATGAAGAGGTTCGTTTGATTTTAAAGTTTTGTGAAGGTTTGAAGATTTCAGGCTGACAATTCTTATGTAGTTGTGATTGAGGTTGACAAACCAATAATAAAAAATAAGAAGCTTTTTTCCTCCAAGATTTTTTTGATAGAATTGTGTGGAAGGTACTACACGCCAGGTTGGAGTTTCTATTTTCTTTAGATAGATTAATGTTCAGACAAAGAACCGGTAAGACTTAGGAGATTTTGATGTGGAATAGACGATTGGAGCAGAAATTTTGAATATGAAAGGTGGAAGTCAAGATTGAATGAAGATCTTGTAGACATTAATTTCAGATGTTGTATACATTCAAAGAGAAGATTTTGATTGAAAATTGTTAAATTTTCAGCATTATCTTGAATCTTGTTATTGTATTAAAGACTTTGTAAGAAAATTGTCAAATCGTTATGGAAGACTATGAATTTTCAATGTTAAATCCTTTAAGAGTGGTTTAGGGACAAACACATTGAACCACTATAAATTTGGTGTATTTTTTCTCTTTCCTTGTCTCTTTTAGATTTCATTTAGAATCATATGCTTAGGATTTATCATTTTCTTAGAAACTTCATGTTGTTAGGTTTTATAGATTTCATAGAAATTTTTCGTAAAAAAATTAGTATGGGTGTTCGCATACGATTTGGGTGGTTTTGATGCTAAAAATCATCTGAACCGCACCAGAAAAAACATATGGCTCGGTTTGGTTCGGTTGACTTTTAGAAATAAAACCAACCATACCAATGTAGTTTGGATTGATTCGACTTTTTACAAGATTTTTTTATTAATCCATACATACACCTATAGAGATCAACATAATTTGTGTTTAATTATTTATACATTACCAAATAAAAAAACTTATCACATATAGACAAAAAAAATTCATTCAATAAACAAAAATCATATTAAACAAAAGTGGAATAAAAAATATAAATAATAGCATAAAACATCATCAAAAATATTATAATTCTGAGATATTGGAACAAATTCTAGGTTTAGCATGTCGTCGAAGTCCGCTCACATGTTGTTGTTAAATTAGGTCTTGTGTTATGGATTCAATTGTTTAAGTTAGCTTGTAACGGATAATTGTTAAAAAAAAACATTAGATTAGTGTGTTAGTTTTCTTATAAATAACATATTAGTCTCTCATATTTTGTATAAGGGAAAATAGGAAGATAAAATCCTAATTCAAAAGTGAGAGATGTTATTTGTTATTCTTGTATACTTGTAATCTTGTTTCAAGAGAAAGGAAAGAATATCAGTTTATAACCAATCCTTGTTGTTATCCTTGGTTACCCTAAACCCTAACCCTTGTGGGTTTCTTGATTGTAAAGTTACCTATTATACTTTGTTTCTAAGGCATCTGATTCACAATATATAATAAAAAAGAACAAACGAAGGAGATAAAAGATTAGAGAAGATGAAAAAGAAAGAACATAAGAGATGTCAGATTAAAGAAGAAATGTGCTATCAAAACATAATTGGAAGAGAAAGTAGTAACATAAAAATAAGAAGATTAAAAATAAAGAATATAAGAAAGAAGAGATTAGAGTAAAAGAGGTGAGACGTACGTACATAACAAAGAAAATGAGAAGAATGTGTGATACTACTAGGAGATATTTGTAAGGTTAAGGCATAATAGTTTTGAGTTTTAGGTTAGATGTGGGATAAATGAAGTTTGGTTTTAGCATAATGTGGTTTGATTATTTAGTTCGGTTTGTAAAATACAAATCACAAATCAAATCAAATCGTACGGTTTTGTTAAAAATTGGTTTAAATACATCTAAATCAAATGCAGTTTTTTACAGTTTTTATTTGGTTTGGTTTACGGTTTTCTATTGGGTTGGTTCGGTTTTGAATGCCTATAAAAATTAGGTTTTGTTTGATCAAGATTTTTAACGATCTAACTTGCGATTAAATTTAGAAACTATAATAATAGATTTCATAATCAATTGAATAACTTTGATTTACACATCTTGTGTAAAACGAATTTAGGTTAATTGAGGCATTGATCGCTAATTTATTCAGCTTTAGTTTAATTTGTTTCTGAATATAAGTGTATACGACACAATCGTTCCACTTGCATATATTGTACAAAATTCTGCTACACTAAATGATTTCATAAAACTCTGATTTTGAAAAACAAACATTTTTTAAATTGGTATTTTTGAGAATGGTCTATTCAAACACCTTTCTATAATCGATATCGTATTTTCCCCTAACAAATCATAGGTTTCAGACATAATGAAAATGATGTGAATCATAGCTTTTGAGATACAATGAATGATGTGCAATCATTTGATTCCTGCAACCTCTATTTTCATTATTTTTCTGCATAATTTCAGTATACATAATATATTAATCCCATGAAAATATGTTTTAAATGTTTTTTTCTTGTATAATTTGAAAGTATGGTTATGCATTGATTTAGTCACTTAAATAGAAATCTATGAGCTATAGATTTTTCTGTTTAATTAGGATACAAAATGCAGAAAATTTAGCATAATTCAAGTAGGTATAAGAAATATACTACAACCAAAAGAAATCAATGGTAAGTTAAGTTATGGATGACAAAAGTTGAATTAATGCTTGCCTCATTTAACTGTCACTATCTTGACCCATTGGCTTTAGTTATAGATCTCTATTGAACACTATTTCAATTTATCCACTATTAAGTGCAGAAAACAAAATGGAACATATTTCTAAGTTTGTCGTCATCAACTATTTTTCCATCATAAAATAAAAGGTGATGCAAAAATATGGTATTCGTTGCAAATTTTGATATATATTTCAAAAGTTTTAAAGTAACTCTATCTTCTATTTTTGAATGAAAAATATGATAAAATATTTTGTAAGAAAATAATTATTATTATTATTATTATTATTTATGATATTAATTGGTCAAACAACGGTTTTTGACTTGACTTAGTCAAAATCTCTTCTATATATTAAAATTCCTCTAATTTTATAAAGTAAAAAAAGACCAGAAATTATAAAAAGTGAAAATTCTCATTGACTTCTATTTTCTTGTTCTTTTTGTTTGTTCCTGATTTCATCTTTCGGTCAATACTTCTTGTTGTTCTGATGCCTCAGAGTCTTGTGAAAATTTGGGAAGAACCTGTTGAATCCAGAGGGATTTGCGCTTATGAGGCGGATAAATTCTTAAGGACAATGTTCTTGCATGCCTCAGGTTAGGGCTGGACAGAAATCTGAAAATCGGTCCAACCCGACCAAACCAAACTAACCGTGATGCACCGGTTCGGGTTAACCGGTTTAGTGGTTCAATGAAGAATGAGTTTTGTTGGGTTATTACGGTCGGTTAAGGGTAGCAATTATTGGCCCATAAGAAACCACAACCGATCGGTGCATCTTGATGTGTTAATATAATTGGGAAAGAACAAGGATGAATATGGCCCAATACCAACTCATATACACATCACAGCCCAAACTTTATTCATATGTCACACTCACACGAAGCATCAACTAGGGTTTCATTTCACCTGTTTCATTTCATTTTAATATCTCTCTCTTGTTATGTTGCGGTAGGGTTTTCACGCACGAACACGAACCCACCAGCCACCGACATAATAGTCTTTGTCCCCCTACTGATGAACATCAACCATCATCACGTTAGTTACTCTCTCTTCCCTATTTCTCTTTCGTTATCTCTCTCTGTTATGGTTTATATTGTTTTTTAGTGAAAACATTTTGCTTAACTGTGATGGATGTTTGAACTGTGATGAATGTTTGAACTATGATGGATGTTTTTATTTTACACATATATTCAAGAACATAAGTCTTTGAGTTACTCTCTCCCTCTGTCTCTTTCGTTTCCCTCTTTTATATATGTGTTATTGTGTGTTCTATGTGTCTTTGAGTCAACTATGTATTATTCTGATACTCTGATTTTACCTATATCATGTGGTATGTATGTATGATTCTGCTATGTTTGTGTTATAAAATGTGTGTTCTATTTGTGTTATAAGATGTTGCTATGTAAGTATCTATGTGTGTGTTATATGTGTATTATAAGATTTTGTTATGTTTGATTCTACTATGTATGATTCTAATTTTACCTAGATCATTTGCTATGTATGGTTCTGATTGTTATATGATATGTTTGATTTAATGTGTTATAAGTTTCTGCTAAGGTTTAATGTGTCATATTAATGTGATATAAGATTTTGTTGTTTTCTAATTCATTTCAATTATATTAATTTTATTGGAAGATGGAACATGGAGAAGGCAGCTTGCATGGAGCGGAAGAACATGTCTTCGTTCGTGCTGGAGAGGTTAGCTTGCAAGGAGTGAGTCAAGATATGCTATCAAGTAACTTGCATAACATTTCTTTCTATGTATTCTTGTTAATTCTGGTTGTGATCATTGATTGATTCTTGTTGTGATAAGTTGGAGGATAAGTTGTGTGTATTATGAACGATGAATTTATAAGTTCGTATAGTACATTCTGACATTGCTTTCTCAAATATTTGCATTCAAACTTTCTCAAATATCTGCATTGAAACTAGCTACAATTTGTGTGTCTACTAATATCTTAAGTGTGTATAGTATATTGTTGTTACAAACTTTCTCAAATGTGTATATTGCTGTTAAATTTGTATATTGCATTCAAACTTTCTCCAAATTTATTATTATTTGTACTTTAAGAGATTCTAGAAATACTACTTGTTTTGATACTACTTATATTGTTTTATTAAAAGAAGTTATAATACTACATGTTTTCTAACTTATACTATTTTATTGAAAGAAGTTATACAATTTTCCAAATTATATTGTTTTCTAACTTATACTGTTTTCCAACTTATATTGTTTTCTAACCACTTATTAAAAGATTCTAGAAATGTTTCAAACTTAACATGAATACTTTTGATGAGGACCTAAAAGTCTATAATACGATTGAAGAATATGAGATAACTGATTCAATTGTTTCAGGTACTTTATGAATCAAAATATTGTCTATTTTAACATTATTTTAAATATAATTTTTTTAAAGTTATGCGTCATTATTTATTCTTAATAACTTTCAGAGTTTCAAGAAGCTACTGGTGGAGCAGCTGCTACTGGTGGAGCAGCTGCTCCTAGGGAAGTTGGGCCTGTTTAATTCACACTCTGGTACGAATTATATTATTTTTGGTTTTTGGTTATTTTACATGATTTTTTATTTTATAAATTAATTTGCATGTGTGGATTTTTTTTTGAATATTTTGTAGTCACTCTGTGACTCAATAACACAAGCCTTTGTTTTTTGGAGACACTTTTTGAAACTCATTTTTTGACGCGTGGGACATGTATGAACTGCTCAACTATGATTCCATTCAGCAACACTTGTTTCCTTTAATTCTGATGGTATGATTTCTGATTGAATTTTGGATGTATATCATTATTCCTCTTTCTCTGTATGATTTCTGATTGAATTTTGGATGTATATCATTATTCCACTTGTTTCCTTTTTTCTATTTGAAGGTAGAATGCCTTATACAGTTCGTGAAATATGAACGATGAAATGCTTTGAAAGTAGAATGCTTTGTAGTGAATCATCTCCACTAGGTAAAAAAACTGTTGTTGCTGCTGAAATATTAGAACTATTGTTGTTTGTAATTTATAGTTCTATAAAAAAACTGTTGTTACTGCTGAAAAATTGTTGTTCCCATTACTTGTTGATGTTGTTTGTAATTTATAGTTCTATAAATTAACTACAATTTGTCTATACAACAAATTTATGTAAAATCTGAATTTAACAGAATATTTGGATTTGTAGTTTGTAAAAGAACTATAAATGGATGAATATTTGGGTTTATAGTTCTTTTAGAAATGTAAAAGAGCTATAAACTTTACAAATATGGTTGAATATATTCTTAATTGTTGCTGTTGTTTGTATCAGTGTTTTAAAAATCGGATCGGACCAGCCGGTCGGATCGGTCGAACCGGGAACCGGCCAGGTAACCGGTCTGGTTCAATTGTTGGATCGCTTATGTCATTGAACCGGTGCGAACCGGTAAAAACCGGTGTAAATCGGGAAAACCGGAAAAACCAGCGATTTTCATAAACCGGCGGTTTAACTGCAATTTCTTTTAAAAATTAATTTTTTTATTTTTTTAATTAAAAAATTAAAATAAATAAATGAAATAAAAATTATAAAAAAAAAATTTAAAACATAGTAATGATATCATTGACGAGGAAATTATTGTGGATGCGGTTAATTTTACTACAAATCATTTTAATATTAAAGAAGAAGATCTCAATATTGAAACAATTTTCCCTCCTTTAAACTAAATTTGATACACATTTGAGTTATTTTGTTATAAACTATTTAATTAAATTATATTGCAATTAGACTTTGTTTGCAATTCGACTTTGTAATTTTATATTATTTTATTATGTGTGGTACCTTTATTTAAAATTTGATTTAGATTATGAATTTGTGAATTTATGATATGATATTTAAAAAAAATTAAGTGTTATTTATATTTTGTAGAGGTTGAATTATCTGATTCGATCGGTTTTATACCTATATAGTTTTCTTATAAAGACCGGTCTATTTAACCGAGTTATCCGGTTTAATCCGGTTTGTTCATGCGGTTCGACCAGTGACCCAGTGGTTCAACCAATAAACCAGTGACCCAGCAGTACCCTCACCGGTTTGATGACCGGTCCGGTTTTTAAAACACTGGTTTGCATTCTTCTTACCAACTAAATAGGATTTATTTTATGCTATATACAAGAGTTTGGTTGTCTGGAAACATTGCTTGATGATTAAATATTGATATAGATAAAATTGTATTTAGTTGTCTTTAAACAAGAGTTTGGTAGTTTAAACACAGTCTTTGAATTATTGTTGTGTACATGTTTTGTATGGACTTTTTTTACTAAAGCTTGCTATGAACAATGAATATCTTGACGGCTAGTATATGAGTAATGATAATAGTATTAGTAGTAATAATAATAGTTTGTATTTTAATTTGCTGCAGTGAGTTCTAAGAGATACCTGCTTATGTGCAAATGAGGGAGGCTACCATAGAAAAATCCAGTAATATTGAAGGTCATATTTTGTTCTTGGTTGATTATTTTTATAGATCATCACATCTGTTTTACTATACCAGTCTGACTTAAAATCGGTTGACAGTTGATTGTGTTTGTATTTTGTAGATGGTTCGCAATGGTGAACCACGGCAGTCAAGGCAAGTAGTAAAGGTTCTCAATCATGTAGTGATATTGGATGATTGTAAATTTGTTGCAGCAAATACCATTCCATTCATATTAGATACTACCATGAATACTTGAATGATTGATAGACTGTGTTATATGTTATGATATACAATTTGATGAAAGTTGATTTAGATGATTGTAAATTAGGCTCTGTGAATGTACTTTGTAATATTTTGAAGGCCCAAATTTTTTATTTAATATTGTTTTCTTTTATAAAAATTAAAATGTAGCAGAATTTTTTAATGAAAATTAAAGATCAATTAACCGACTAAACCGATCCATTTTAATCGATAATCCGATTAAACCCAATCCGATCAAACCGACAAAAAATCAGTCAGAATTGGGCCTAAGAAATGAATCAGGTTATTTTACCGTTTATCATTTTATAAGTTCAATGATTGTTAAAACAAGTAAAGGTGATCGAATTGCATTGGTGGTTCAAATATCCAAAAATCTTAAGGATTTATTATATCTCGTAAACCATATCAGGTTTATTTAACTATTTATTACTTTAGAGGATTAATATTTGTGATTATATTTCATTTACCTTCACCGAAAGAAAATAAAAAAATGACTCATATATTACTTAGAGCTCCAACTAATTCCAATTATTTAGCATATTATTTTATTTTTCCTAAAAAAAAATTGACTTGACGTGTTGAAGTCTTATTACTATAACAAAGTTTTATTTATTGAAAAATAAAAAATTTAACCACTCCAAGAGCAATAAGGTATTTCCACTTTCCACTTTCAACTATTAGTGATGAATAAGTAGCGTTAATTGTGTCAACTCACAAGATACACTATTTTTTTAATTAAAAATCTTTTGGATTTTAATTTCAATGACAATGTTTTTTTTAATAAGCAATTTCATTGAAGGGGAGCACAAAAAGTGCTCTAATTGAAAACAAAATTAACAAAGTTTGATATAATCAACAGGATTATGCCACCAATTGTAAAAATACAAAGGAGATCGATTCTTCAAACCTAATACAATCCAATTTCATGAAAATAGTTTGATATAATAAGAAGTTTCCTCTATACCCCTATTCGTCGGATTATTCTTGAAAATGACATAATTTCTCTGAAGCCACAAGCACCAACAAGTGGTGAACCAAATTATCATCTTATTATTGATAGCTTTACCCTTCATATTTTTATAGAATTTTTCAGCATGATTATTGAAAGTAACTTCCATAATATGCTCAATCTCAAGCCAACCTTCAATTACCTCCCACTCTTTTATAGCAAATGGACAAAGAAAAATAAGGTGGGTAAGATACTCCTTCAAGGCTAAGCAAGAGACGCACATCAGGTCAATATTGGAATTGAGGACTCCCCTCTTATCGAGCTCCACCTTTGAAGGAAGTCTATCAAGAAACACACGCCAACCAAAGAAGAGAATTTTAGAGGGAGCCTTTGTCTTCCAAAGAGACAAAATGATCCAATTATTAGCAATAGATTCGCTGCCCGAATCATGTGCTTTAAGAAGAAGAGAATAGCAGGAATTGACCGAAAAATAACCTGAAGCATCGTCTTTCCAAAAGAAACTGTCGATGGCTTTGTTGACTTGGGCTAAATCCAAAATATCATATTGCAAACTTGAGAGTTGAGAGGGAAAAGAAATACCTGCAGCAGAGAATAAATACCAATTCCAATGTCAAACGTTGGCTTCCCAATGACCAAAATCAAAAGCATATGAATTAAGTTCAGAAACAAGCTCAGGAAACCGAAAACCCAACGCTTCAGTTCTGTTCCAAGTGTTCCACCAAAAAGATAAATTATCTCCACAACCTAATTTGCATTGGATGGAATCCCCAAACCAATTGAGAACATTGAAAACTTTGTTGCCTACCAAGAACAAGTCTTTCCACCAAATGGAAGCGAAATTCATCGAAGAATGAATAACGTAATCTGAATACATGACCTGAAAGGATATCTAGACACAAGAATATTGTTCCATATCGCATCCCTTTCATGAAGGAACCTCCATTTCCATTTAGAGAGCAAAGCCTCATTGAAAAGAGAAATATCCTTAACACCCAAACCGCCTCGGTCCTTCGACTTACAAAAGGTTTTCCAACTAACCCAAGAGATCCCCCTTTTTATTGACTTTACTTTGCCAAAGAAATCTCGATTGAATGCAAAGAATAGAGTTCATCACAGCAACATGGGCTTTGTAGAAGGATAACATAAAGATGGGAATACTATTAAAGGTAGAATTTAGAAGTGTAATCATACCACCAAAGGAAAGAAGCTTACCTTTCCACGAGGAAAGCTTAGATTTCAGGTGATCGATGACTTCCAACCAAGCGGAAATTCTTCTGGGGTTGGATCCAACTGTTATACCCAGAAATTTGAATGGAATTTTATCGGCACAACAATTTAGAAAATCCGCATTAGATTTGAGAAAATCGTTGGAGATATTTACTCCGTAAAGTTTACTCTTAAAGAAATTTACCTTCAGACCGTAAATCATTTAGAAACCTATTAGAATGGCCTTTATTGTCCATAGATTATCCCAGTTGCACTCTCCAGTCAGAATTGTGTCGTTCGCAAATTGAAGGATGTTGTAGACACAATCATTACCGCACTTCATCCCTTTAAAAAACCTATTTCTACTACCTTAGAGACCATTGCAGCCAAACCTTCGGCGACAATAGCGAAGAGGAAAGAAGACAGGGGGTCTCCCTTTCTAAGACCTTTTGATGCAACAAAATTATCGGTTGGACTGCCATTGACCAGCACAGAGAAAGATGTTTTGAAAATGCAGTCCTTTATATAATGATTCCATCTAGAACCAAACCCTAATTGTTTGAACATGGAGCGAAGGTAACTCCACGAGACACAATCGAAAGCTTTTTCAAAATCCACTTTCAAGAAGAAACCCTCCTTCTTGAACCTGGTTGCAAAGTCTATAAGTTCATTGACGACGACCACACCATCAAAAATTTACCGCTTAGGAATAAAACCAATTTGAGAGTTGGAGATAATTTTTCCAATTACTTGCTTAAGCCTGTTCGTGAGAATCTTTGAAAGGATTTTATAGGTGCTAGAAATGAGACATATAGGTCGGTATTCGCCCAAAATTTGAGGGAGCTCCACCTTGGGAAAGAGAACGGTAAAAGCTGTTGAAAACGCCTTCAGAATGGTATCTGCAAAACAAAACTCGTTAAGGAAAAACATGAGATCAGACTGAACAAGGTCCCAATGTTGTTTGAAAAAATCTAGAGTGAAGCCATCAGGCTCATGCATTTTACCACCATCACAATCCTAGATGGAAATTGTTCAGTTTAACAAGGGTTAAGGAAGCTTCCAAGATTCCATTATCTTCATCATTCAACTGCTGGAAATTGAAATCGGTTACCTCGGGTCTGACCAGAAGATTCTCTTTATAGCTATTATCAAAGAACTTTTTTATGTGATCCTTGATTTCCACTACTCCTTCAATTCTATTATCTCCTGAATTTATATGAAGGATGTTACGGCTGGAGTTTCGCGTCCTAACGTTTTGTGAAAAAACTTCGTGTTCAAGTATCCTTCCTTAATCCACTTGCTTCTAGATTTCTGTCTGATCAAACTTTCTCTCATAAGCAATAAATTCCAAAAATCATTATTCAATTTATTTTTAATAACCACCTCTTCTTTGAAATTCACTAGATCTTCATTTCCCCATCTTTCTTCAATAGAGTTGATTTCGACAACAGACTTTTCAAGATTTAGGTCCACCCAACCATAAATTTTCGAATTCCACCATTTAAGCCTTGCCTTAAGAAGCTTTAGTTTCTCTTTCAGAATATAAGCATTTTTACCTTGTACTTGAAGCAACCCCCATTCATTTGTGACAAACTCTTTGAAATCTTTGTGCCTGAACCATCCGTGTATGAACCTGAAAGGTTTGGGACCCCAATCCTTAACATCTCTTTTCAACCACATCGGGTTGTGATCCAAAATATCATGAAGACCTGTTTCTTACCTAGTTAATTTACAGGAAACAACCAAATCGGAAGAAACAAGAATATGATGCAGTTTACTGCTAACACTTCTGTCTCAAATCCTCCAAGTGAATTTAGAACCTGTAACCGACAATTCCTCAAGATCCAAATTGTTGATGAAAGCAGAAAAATCTTCCATCTCCTTATTGCTTCTCCTATCATAACCATTTCTCCTTTCATCACCTTTTTTAACGGAGTTAAAATACCCCATATACATCATTCACCTGGACCAAGCGCAGATTTCCTCGCAAGGATGTCAGACCACAACTTCTTCTTTTTTGCCAGCACGCAAGAGGAATAAATGTTGACAAAGAAACAAACAAGACCATCATGCTGAGCACAAAGACCCACAAAACCTTCACCATTAAAACTAAAGTTAGGAACAAGAGACCCCTTTTTCCACAAGATTAGAATCCCTCCGGATTGACTCAAGGAATTTTTAGCAGTCCACTCAACATCTTTGTTACCCCAGATACTACTAGCTAGAACATAATCCATGGTTTTCAGCTTAGTTTCTTAAAGAAAACAAATATTTGCTTTACCTCTGATAAGAATTTGTTGAATTCTCTTCTGCTTAAGAGAATTCCTGCACCCTCTAACATTGAAAGAGACGATGATCATTGAACATGTTTGAATTTTTCCACCCTCTGAACCTTAACAGTTTTATCTCTTAGTTACATAGAATGAATTAAGTATTGGTAAACAACTACATCTTTTTTGCCTCGAATGCCCAACTCTTGAATGGTGTTCCAAATCCTTCCCACCGCCTGAGAGTCACATTCTGCCAAGAAACAGCGGTTTCCCTGTCTAAGATCAGAATCTGACATACTATCACAACAAATAATTGAACCCCTAGAGAAAGTTGTAGAGGATTCCAAAGAAGAATAAGAGCGAAATTTGATCGAGTTCGACAAGGGAGCAGATAGAGGAATAAAGGATTTAAGTTTCTGAGGAAAAATGGATGGAAATGGTAGAGAAAAGTATTTAGGGATTCCCAAAGATTTAGATTTAAGGGATTTCAGAATTTTATGGTCACCAGAGTCCACCAGGGGGAGAGAGGTTAAGTTGAGGAACAAAAGATGCTTCTGCTTCTTGGGCTTAACTTTTTAATTTTTTTTCAAATGGGCCTTAGGAAAAAAAGACTTAAATTTTCTCATCTTAGGTTTAGACACAAATCGATCGAAAACAAGACCACACCTGGGCCATTAGGTCGGATTAAAGAAACACCTCCCAAATCAGATTCATCCAAAGAAGAACACATGTCAACAGATAAAGGGACCGAACAAAAGACAGACTTATCTACCCCAGAATTTTCGACAACTACAAATTCAAGGAAGGTGATTGAAAAGACTCAATAAAGCTCACATTTTCACTAGCCAGGATGAGATTCTTTGAAATAGGTGAGGAAGTCTGAGAATTACCTTTACTAAGACTACCTTTATCTGACATCACCCTAGAAATATTAACAAAAGGACAATCTAGCCACCCTACTTCCTGAATATTAGAATTGACAACCTTTTTGTTTTTCAAATCGTCATGAAAGATAAAGTCTTCTCCGTTACTACTGTTCCACTCCGAGGAAGAAACAAAATCTCCGGTAGAAGAAAGCTCATCGTCCAAAGAGGGATATCTCAAAGGTCCAAGACCATCTTCCAAAATTTTAATTCTGAAATCCAAAATGTTCAACCTGAACCTCATAGTTTCATTGATCACCATTGCACAACTTGTCTTGACCAAAATTATTGCAACATCAATTTTGGAATGATTCAAAGTTTCTTCATCTGCAGATAGATAATTCCCAAAAGGCTGACATAAGAGTTCAAAGAAACTCGCAGACCACGTAAAAGGAGGGATACTGAAACATCTTATCGAAGCGACTCTTTCATGATTTATATCAACAATATTCCATGGTCTGGTTTCTTTAAACCACTGATATAACCAACTATCAAAATCTTTTATTAAGGCCTGAATCTCACCTTCAATTAATTCTTCCAATAAACATGTTGGCACCTAATGGAGTGGATTTGAGGGAGAAAACACTACTAGAAATACATGATTTACCTGCGGATTTTTCTGCGGGAAATTATCCGCAGGTATACCTGCGATATTAGCTGCGGATTTCTGATGTAAAAACTTATTTTCTACGAAAATAAATTCGCAGCAAAATTCGCAGGAATTCCTGAGACTTTACCTGCGACTTTGGATTTTATAATATTATTCTCATTTTCCTGCGGTTTTTACTACATTTTAATTCGCATGAAAACTCAAATTCTCTATCGCATGATTTGCTGCGACTTTTGTTGCGGGTTTTGCTGCGAATTATTTATCCTATTTGTTTTTGAATTTTTTTTTATATTTTTAATAATTATAAATAAAATTATAAATAATATATTCTAATTTCATATTAATTTTTATATTTCTAATTTTTTTATTATATCAATCCTTTTATTGTTTTTTAAAGAAAATTTAATAATTTAATAATTTTTCTTAGAATAAAATAAAATACAAAATTAACTGATTAATTCTTATATTTCTTAACAAACATATTTTAGAAAAAAATATATAATATAAAAATAAACATATTTTAAAATAAATTTTCACAACAACTTTTTTTATCTTTATTGAATACTAATAGTTTTTGTTTAAATTTTATTAAAAAATATTTACCATTAATTTTATTAAAAAATCTTTATTGAATAAGAAAATAGAATTAAGTAAAAGAAAGTTAGAAGTGTATAAACAAATATAGGGTGTAATTAGAAACGAGTCAGAGGTATCATCCTTATTATTATTTAAAGAAAATTTAATAATTTAATAATTTTTCTTAGAATAAAATAAAATAAAAAATTAACTTATTAATTTTTATATTTCTAAACAAACATATTTTAGGAAAAAAGTAATATATATATATATATATATATATATATATATATATATATATATATATATATATATATATATATATATATATATATATATATATATATATATATATATATATATATATATATATATATATATATATAAACAAACATATTTTAAAATAATTTTTCACAACAATTTTTTTTATCATTATTGAATAATAATAGTTTTTGTTTAAATTTTATTAAAAAATCCTTACCATTAATTTTATTAAAAAATCTTTATTAAAAAATATCTCTCTCCCTCTCATTACCATTAGAGCAAAAGAAACAAAACAAATCATCATTACCATTAGAGCAAAAGAAACAAAACAAATCAAAACCTACCAGAAAATGAAAAGAACCCTCGTGGTTGTATTGGCTTTGATTTTCAACTTTTGCGTAACCTTCTCTGTAACTGTCTAAGAGATACAGTTTCACTATTGCATTTCGATAACGTAAACACGGAACCATGCTTCCCATAAGCGATTTTTCATCGCAACACCATGGATTCTCACATATTTTTGCTCTTCTCTCTCAGACAACGAGGTAACAACAACAACTAATCACTCTTGGTGTCGGTTTAGCATCATGTTTCGACTCAGAATCGGTTTCAAATTCGAAGTTCTGCTTGTGTGATGTTGGTTCAGAATTTCGTTTAGATTCAGAATTGTATTTTGCTTATGAACAACTCAGAAATGGTTGTGTATTAAACTCAGTTTGGAGTTGTTTCGTGGTTCGGGTGCGGAATTGTTTCAATCGTGACTCTGTTTTGGTTGAGTTCGTATTTTTTGAATAGGAATTTAACTGTGTGAAAATTCTTCTCCTCTTGTTTCAATTGCTGCTATAGACTTACTGCAGGGATGTTATTTGTTTTTGCTGCGGATTGGAGCTTCATTTTCATTTGTGAATTGGTTAACGTTTTTGACGTTTCGCAACTGCACACCAAGTGTTTGGTAAAATTCCTGAACCAAGTTTCTTCTTTTCTTTGACTTGTTTTAGTTCCGTTACGGATTCTTTTCACTCGCTATTTTTTGTAGTTGCAGAAAATCTCGTCGAAGAATAACATAATGGTCAATCAGTGTCATTCAATTGGAATTTAATCGGTGTCACTCACTTTGCTCATTGGTGATTTTCACCCTCCATCGAGGCCATGAGATATAGGTATGCGCTCATTGTTGTTATTCATCTTATAGTTTTGTTTGTAGGCCATCTCTTTTCAAGTTTAGCTTGGAGTAAGAAAGCACATGTATTTTTCATGTTTGTATATATAGGTTTAGATTTCTATTGTTGGCCAACTCCTGCTCCCACCGTCGTCGCCACTGCCGATGACAGTGATGATGATTTGGGAAGAAGATGGAAATTGAGATGGGGAGTGGGTGGATAGCTCATCAACACTGTAAGGTGGATAATGTTCTTCTTCACCTGAAAAACTTACTTGCAATTTAGGTTTAGATTTTGGTACTATTTAGATTAGCTTTTAGATTTATATAAGTGTGTTTAGTAGTCTTGATCACATTAGCTTAAATTGATTATTTAGGTGTAAACTTGATTTTAACATATTTGAAGTGCTTGAGTATACTTGATTTCACTCACCTGAGGTCTAAACACATTTTGGTTGTCGGTGTTTTATGCCTTAACCTGTTTTGTTGTATTAACTTAAATGAGATGATTATATGGTTTTAACTAAAATGAGATGATTATATGGAAAATCTCATACTTGAAGTTCTTTTAGAAAATCTCATTGATTGCAAATCCATGCGTGTTAATGTAAGTCAATATATAAACATGTACCCATTAGAATATGTGGTCCGATTTTTCCTCCTCCTGGAGTTTCTTTTTACTCGAATTATTCACCGTCTGCTCAATAACTGAGACAGGGTTGGCACCTGTTGCTGTTTCTGTTCGCCATTACGAGGAACATGGAAATGAGGAAAGTGAGAGATCTCTTGTTCCAAGATATGATAAAGGTATTACCAGTACCATTGATGTTCATTGACACTTTACTATATGCAAGGGATCATAAAGATTTAGAAAATACAGTGTTGGTTAGTGTAAGATGGTATTGTACCTACAAGAATTCTTGATATTGTATCAATAAGTGATCTTGTGAGGGCAGGAAACCTTCCATACAAATATCTACATTTTCCTTCTCAGTTGCCTATATTTATCTTTTGTATTAAAAGTAACTTATACATAAGCACTTATATAATAAATGATTAAGTTGTTTATCCAAACATGACATAAAGTAATGACGTGGAGAATGGATAGTACTGTTACATGTTAAATGTAATGCTTCCCGTGAGTAACCTAATGCCACTTTTTGTTGGTTGGCAACTTGGCATTTAATTAGTCATAAGTACTTTTTTAGTCTTAATCTCTTGCTTTCTTGTAATGTTGTTAAAATCATAATACTTGAATAAAATGAATCAAAATTAATATGACTTTTCATAGCTGGTGTAAGTGCTTTTTCTGTATCAGCAGCATTCAGCATGGGATGCCTAGTGTCAACTCCGAAGGATACCGGTGGAAACAGAAGGCGACCGGGGAGTATTGGAGAAGTTTCGGTTTATATTCCTGGTTTAAGGATTCTGAAACCTGTTGATTTTTCTCAGTCGCTCGGTGATTATTTGTTGAAGAGTATAATCGAGAGGTTGTCTTCTCTTAGAACACGAATAGTTGTGATGGCTAGCCAGGAAGGTCCGATTACACGAACGAAAAGAAAAAGTGTCACTCAACATGGTTAGTTTTTTAGCAAAAACAAAATTGTTCAATGATAGATAATTGTATTATAGTTTATGATGTAACTATTTTAAGAAACTTAGTTCAAGATTTATATAGAGGAGTTGTGCAGAAACCACTAGTTAATGCACCTGGAGGCTTCTTTGATGCAAATTGGTTTAAAGAATTCTTAAGCAAATCAAGTGAATGGCCAGATGTGGTCACGCACCACATTTATAACCTTGGATCAGGTATGTTCCACAAACCACGATAATAATTTCAATTGCTTTCCTATTTCATTGTTGAAGCTGTGGAATCAAGATATTCTAGCATAATTTCAAGGTATTATAGTTTATGATGTAACTATTAGATATTGAGTTATGTTAGTGAGTTAGTTTTTTTTTATTGAAGAATTTTAGTATGTATTACACTTGTGAAATTCTAATTGAAGTTGACAAACTTTGATGCAGTGATGGTGGACTTGTGTAACCTAAAATTGAGATTAGTGATACTGGCAGTGAAATTTTCAGCAAGTGTGGTGAATGGTGAATCAGATGAAGACATTAGTGAATACATTACTACTGAATTTTGATTTTTTTTTGTTAATTTGTATGAAATTTGGATTGTTTTTTCTTTTATTAATTTAGTTGGACAAATGATTATTAGGTGCTTGGTTGTGTCATTTTTTGTTATAGTAATATTTAACAACTTGATTGTTTTAAAAATTTGAAAGTGATTAGTTTAGAATTGTCTCATTCAAATTAAATTTTAATTAATATATTATTGTTACTTTGATATTTAACGTATTATAATATTTTAAAAAAATAATTATACAAAAAAAAATTAAAAAATTAGAGAAAAATTTCCTGCGGATTTACCTGCGGCTTTCCATTTTCCTGCGAATTTTCCTGTGGATTTTACTGCGATTTGAGACTTTTCTGCGTATTTACCTGCGACTTTACCTGCGGATTTTAATTCCTGCGACTTTACATGCGGATTTATATTACCCACGAAGATTTTAGGTGGGAATGAAAAGTCGCAGGAAAAGTCACAGAAAACGTGTTTCCTGCGGATTTTTTACTAAAATCCGCAGGTAAATACGCAAAAAAAAAGAGTATTTCTAATAGTGAAAAACCCTTCCATGTTAAAGGATTATTGAATATTATAGGACATGCCAGGATTGTGAACCACTCCAATGAAGGCTTATTTGAAACGAGTTAAGACTACTTCTTCCACAATTAATGACTTGACTGTGACTGGACCTTCCAAGCCAACTTTTACCGCTCGAGTAAAAGAGGATGACATTCCAACATGAGAACTATGAGGAGCTCGTAACTGAGGAGAGGTAGGTTTGACCAAGATATTCTTCTTCATCATCGATGAATTTCGTTCATGACTAAACCAAGTTCTTTGAAATTTGGGGATGTTTGCAAACAATTTTGAACTTCCAAAAAAGATATTATCCAGTTTGGAGGCCAAAAGCCTCGCATCAGTGACATTGTTGAATCTTGCGAAACCATAACACTTGCCTTTTTTGTCTCTTTTGGAAGGAATAAAAACCTCCAAAATAGCATTGTATTATTCGAAACTTGAAATATATCCTTGGCTTTTAAGATTTTGGGGAACTCGATTATAAAAAAGGTCTGAACCACTGCGAATCGAGATTGATCAGAATTCTTGAGATCTTCAGTTCTTTGATTTTTCCCGTTGAACTCGTTTCTGTTAAAGCCACCATGTTGTCTACTAGGTTTTTTTTACGAGATTGCACTTTAATTCACTCATCTTTGTTTAAATTATTGTCTCGAGCATAAAGTGTTACTATTCGATTTACATATATATGTATTTATTTTTATGTATTTGAGATGCGTCTATTTTATATTTTTATTAGAGAAAATAAATGTGTAGGAATATATAACTAATAGCTAATATGTTATAATCTATTTATACTTTTTAAAGAAAGAATAATACGTGTGTTTTGTATGATAGGTTAATCGGTCTAGAGATATTGTGACAAAATAACTGCTGATAATTTCTTTTAAGAGAAAAATTGGATTAAGAATTGTTAACAATATTAAATTAATAATAATGTGTTATAATTACTAATTATAATATTTGTAGTGGTTACATTTTTTTCTAAAAGATATTATTGTTATATTAAATCATATCTATATCAGTGTTTTAAAAACTGGACCGGTCATCAAACAGGTGAGGGTACTGAATTACTGGTTTATTGGTCAAATCACTAGGTCACTGGTCGAACCGCATGACCAAACCGAATTAAACCGGATAATTTGGTTGAATAGATCGTTCTTTATAACAAAACTATATAGGTATAAAATTGGTCGAATCGGATGATTCAGTCTCTACAAAATATAACTAACACTTAATTTTTTTTAAATATCATAATTTAATTACAACAAAGTCTAATTGCAACACAATTTAATTAATTAAATAGTTTATAACAAAATAACTCCAATGTATATCAAATTTAGTTAAAAGGAGAAAAAAAATCGTGTCAATTTTGGGATTTCCTTTTTTAATATTAAAATAATCTGTAGTAAAATCAACCGCATCCACTCAATGATATCATTACTTTGTTTTATTTTTTATTTTTTTATTTTTTTTATTTTTTTATTTTTATTTTGATATCATTTTTTATTTTAATTTTTTAATTAAAATAATCAAAAATTAATTAATTTTTTAAAAAAATGCAATTAAACCACCGATTTATGAAAACCGTCGGTTTTTCCAATTTACATCATTTTTTATCGATTCACACTGATTCAATGACATAAGTGATCCAACATTTGAACCAGACCAATTACCTGACCGGTTCCCAGTTCGATCGGTCCGATCTGATAATATATATATATATATATATATATATATATATATATATATATATATATATATATATATATATATATATATATATATATATATATATATATATATATATATATATATATATATTGAGCATTTGATAGAATCAAAATATTTTGTGCGATATCTTATTTAATAAATGTTGTCAATATAATAATTTTAATTACATAAAATCTTTAAAGAGATAATATAAATTATAATATTATTTTTGGAGGCAGAAACATTTTATTAAATTAATACTATGTTAATTGAATATGATCCCAATGAGAATAAATATATAAGTATATTTATTTTTTTATCTGATGAAAAGTTGTCTTACTAAAATTTATCGTTTGATGAAAGTCATTCGAGCAAACTTGTATAATACATATTTTTATAATAGATTTTTTATCATCATTAATAATGTTGTCATTTGAAAATCATTCAAATAGACGATGTATGATAAATTCATAAGAGAGTTATGTGGCTTAGATGTCTAAGCAAACCTGTATAAAATTAATGCAGAGATCAAGCTTATTGTTATATACTTAGTATATGAGATTGATTGACTTAGAGATGTCTTAGTCAATGTCTATTCAGGGGAGAAAATATGTTTTTCTAATTTGCGCATAAAGTAGCTACTAATTAATGAGGTAATTGATAACACTAAATTTCATTGTATTTCTGACTCCGATTTTGCATGCATTCTTAGTTTTTATTGTTATTTTGTTATATTATTACTTTGTTTTTCTTTATTTTCAGGTTTTTTATGTAATTGGGGTCTAAATCAAGAAAAGAAGCGAAAAAGAAGTTGAAACGGACGAAAACCAACAAATTCAGCTTTTTACACTTACGGCATCCACCATGGCTGACGCCATGGGGTCAGCCATGACGTGGCCACGTCTCAAGATCACTCCACAACTGTCAAAGCCCACGATCCCCACTTTCTCCACCATTTTGTACCTATGGCGGGCGCCATGGCCTTGTGGCGGGCGCCACAAGGCAAAAATGTTTCCCTCCACTTTTTAGTGGAGGGGGGCATCCTGGTCTTTTCTCACTTAATGTTTACCTATAAATAGGACTTTAGAATTTCGTTTTTATGATCCAAACTTTGAATCTCTTAGGCATATATCAGTTTTAAAGTAGTAATCACTTCACATCGGGGTGTTACTACAATCGGGTGGTCGAGTTTGTATATGTCTGTGTGATCGAGTTTTGGAGCACTCTTGGAGGAAGTTAATCATGCCGCCATTTTAATTCCAGTTTGTATTTTATTTTTCCGCATTGTTTTACTTTTATTTATTTCCCGCACTCGCTTTACTTTATTTATTTCTCGCACTCGCTTTACTTTATTTATTTCCCGCACTCGCTTTACTTTATTTATTTCTCGCACTCGCACTACTTTATTTACTTTCCGCACTCGCACTACTTTTATTTACTTTCCACACTCGCACTAATTACTTTTATGAAAAATAATAAAAAGAACTTTTACTTTACCATGTCTAACTAAATCCATAAAGGTTAGAATGTAAGGATCGTAATTGAACCAGTAATTCGTACAACTGTTCGTAGAAACACTTAAGGGATATTTTAACTTTCAATTTAAGTTTAATTGTTTTTAACTATTTCAAATACAACCAAAAGCGCTTTGTCTGGTTCACTAGGAGTTTTTTGATTAAAAAGAAAAGGGATTTTAAAACGATTTTCGGACGCGTTAAGAAGTTTAGAGTCTGGTTCGTGAGAACCTCTTTTTGCTAAGAAATCCAGGTTAAAGTACTTTTCAACTTAGTTAAGATACTATATTTCTTAAAAATAGGTTTACTACTCTAACGCAGTACGCACCTTTTTATCCGTGACAATAGGAGGGGTTGATTAGAGAGTACAACTCGGTTCTGAATACATGAAAGCGACAGTTCCTGTTAAATTAGTTCTTTTCAAAGTAGAAAACATTGCCCATAAGTAGTTCTATTAACAAGTACCGGATTATCAATTGATTATGTGAATTACATTCGAGTCTGTCTTTATTAATTGTTTAAAATTATTATTTTATTTACCATTGCGCACTCTTTAAAACCATTATATTCAATTGCCTTAGACACACACCATAACAACGGGTATGATAGATTGACACTTCGTCTCTGTGGATTCGACAATCTTTTATATTACTCTGACGTATTCGTACACTTGCGAAAAACACGCATCAAGTTTTTGGCGTCGTTGCCAGGGACCAACTTCGTCTAATTGCATACCCTGTAGTTATACCGTTTAGACTAAGGTTGTTACCTGTCGGTCAATGCGAAAGACTCGCAGTGCCGGAAGTTTAGTAGACCCTCTAGCTGAACCTGAACGTTACGCTCGCGCACGTTTATTTTTCCATAGGAATAGGAGAGTTATGGCCGAAGATCAAAACCGAAGACCTCTTAAGGACTTTGCCCAACCATCAAACGAGGAACCTAGTTCCAGTATAGTAAACCCCGCTATCCCAGCCAATAATTTTGAACTTAAACCATCCCTGCTGCAATTAGTGCAACAGAGACAATTTGCAGGTCTTGCTACTGAGAACCCAAACCAACATTTAAAAAACTTTCTCCAGTTAGCAGACACCTTTAAAACCAATGGAGCTCCTCCTGAGGCGATACGCTTAAGATTATTTCCTTTTTCCCTCAGAGATAAAGCTCTATCATGGTTAGATTCCTTTCCACCCAATTCCATAACAACTTGGGAAGACCTTAGAAAAGTTTTCCTTGCTAGATATTTTCCCCCAAGCAAGACCGCTCTTCTTCGAAACCTAATAACCAGATTTACCCAACACCAAGGAGAATCGTTGTTCGAAGCCTGGGAGAGATATAAAGAGCTATTAAGAGCATGCCCACATCATGGTTTAAAGAACTGGCTAATCATTCAAACCTTCTATAATGGACTTCATTATAACACTAAGATGACCATCGACGCTGCCGCTGATGGCGCACTGATGAACAAACCTTACCCTGAAGCTAGTGCCCTTATTGAAGATATGGCCCAAAACCATAAATTATGGGGAGTGGAACGAGCAACAGTGGAAAAGAAGGAAGCCCAAGGAGGAATACATGAGTTAAGCTCTATAGACATGATGCAAGCTAAAATGGATGCGTTGGCCCTTAGAGTCGAACATATGTGTATAACCCCGAATACTATAGCTGCAGTTTCACCGAATTGTGAGATATGTGGGACGCAAGGACACCAATCCGCCGAATGCAATCTGTTAAATGAGACCAACCCTGAGCAAGTGAACTACACCCAAGGGAACCCATTATCAAACACATACAACCCTGGATGGAGGAATCACCCAAACTTCTCCTACAAAAATAATAACCCTATCCAAAATAACACACCTCCGAGACAACAAGGTTACCAAGCCCCAAGAACAAATCAACCTATGCAACATGTTCCACCAAATCCGAGCCTTGAGAAAATTGTGGAAAATTTTATCACCGCTCAAACACAACAAAACAAAGAGTTCATGAACCAAAACGTCCATGTTAACGAACTAATTACCCAGTTAGGAACCAAGGTTGACCAAATTAATACTCATAATAACATGCTTGAAACCCAGATCTCTCAGGTAGCTTTAAACCAAGCCTCTCATACTACACCTGGAGGACAGTTCCCTGGACAACCTCAACAAAACCCGAAAGGCCAAGCAAATGCCATTACTCTACGAAGTGGAACCGCTTATAAGGAACCTTCTAACCCTAGATTGAGTGAGCCCAAAACTTCTGAGAGAAATGAAGAGAAGGAACCAGAAGAATCTGAAAACCCGGAAAGTCAAGAAAAAGGAGAAGAACCTAAAAACAAAACCTATGTACCACCACCGCCATACAAACCACCAACACCATACCCACAAAGACTAAAGAAAACCCAAATCGATAATCAGTATCAAAAATTCGTTAAGGTTATAGAAAAACTTCACGTAGAAATCCCCTTTACAGAAGCCATCACCCAAAAACCTTCTTACGCTAAGTTTCTCAAAGACATACTTACAAACAAACGTAGACTTGAAGATCCGAAACCCGTGGAATATAATTTTATTTCCGAAAATAGGTTAGCAAAGAAAGATAAAGATCCCAGAAATTTTTCCATTCCATGTATTTTGGGGAATCATGTCATCGAAAAAGCTTTTCTAGACTTAGGAGCTAGTGTGAGCTTAATGCCTTTAACAGTTTGTGAAAGGTTAAACTTAGGAGAATTACAACCTACTAAGATGTCACTTTAATTAGCCGATAGATCCGTTAAATACCCTATAGGCATACTTGAAGACGTCCCTGTTAGGATAGGTCAGTTGTTTATACCTACTGATTTTGTTGTCATGGACATTAAAGAAGATGACGACATACCAATCCTCCTAGGTAGACCGTTCCTATCAACCGCTGGAGCCATCATAGATGTTAAAAAAGGGAAACTAACCTTCGAGGTAGGTGACGAGAAGATAGAATTTTTACTCTCGAAATTTCTTATGGCACCTGTAATAGGAGATGCTTGTTATGCCTTAGATATCATTGATGAATGCATTAGGGAATTAGAACAAGAAGAAGAAACTGAATCTATAAAATTGCCATCAACCCTTATTTGGGAAGATGACAGTTATAAAAAACCCTATATTGATGATAACCTTCACGAATGTTTGTCTCTTACCCCAGATCATATGCTTGCCCTATGAAACCAACCGTAAAACTTAAGGAACTGCCTAAGAACCTGAGATATGAATTTCTTGATGAAGAAATGGACCGTCCAGTTATAGTCAGTGCTACCTTGGACCAAGAGGAAACAAACCAATTGTTAGATGTTTTACGAAGGTACCCCTCAGCCTTAGGATATAAGATCTCATATCTAAAAGGAATAAGCCCATCCATATGCATGCATCGGATTTTGCTTGAAGAAGATTCAAAACCCTCCAGAGAACACCAACGAAGAATAAATCTTATGATGAGTGAAGTAGTTATGACTGAAGTTCTTAAGTTACTAGAGGCAAGTATAATATATCAGATCTCGGACAGTAAATGGGTAAGTCATGTGCATGTAGTGCCTAAAAAGGGAGGCATCACAGTCGTGCAAAACGAGAAGGGCGAACCTGTAGCAAAAAGAACTAATGGAGGTTGGCGTATGTGCATAGACTATAGAAAATTAAATAAAGCAACTAGGAAGGACCATTTCCCATTACCATTCATAGACCAAATGTTGGAGCTCCTAGCTAGACACTCTTACTTTTGTTACCTAGATGGATATTCATGATTCTTCCAAATACCTATTCACCCCGAAGATCAAGAAAAAACTACCTTTACATGCCCTGTTGGAACTTTTGCCTACAGAAGAATGCCTTTTGGACTCTGTAATGCCCCTGCCACTTTCCAACGCTGCATGATGTCTATCTTTGTAGACTATTTAGATGGAATCATGGAAGTATTTATGGACGATTTCTCAGTTTGTGGATCTGATTTCAAAAACTGTCTTATCAACCTTGAGAAAATCCTGGAAAGATGAGTAGAGGTAAACCTTGTGCTAAATTGGGAAAAATGTCATTTCATGGTCACCGAAGGGATTGTTTTAGGACATATAGTTTCCGAAAAAGGTATAGAGGTAGACAAAGCTAAAATAGAAGTCATAGAGAATCTAAAACCGCCGAAGACTATCAGGGAGATAAGAAGTTTTCTTGGACATGTCGGATTTTACCGACATTTTATCAAGGACTTCTCCAAAATAACAAAGCCCTTAACTGGTATTTTAATGAAAGATGTTGAATTCATCTTCGATGAAAAATGTACTGAAGCATTTAATCTATTGAAGCAAGCTCTGATTTCAGCACCTATAATGAAACCCCCTGATTGGTCAGAACCGTTTGAGATAATGTGTGACGCTAGTGACTATACTGTAGGATCCGTTCTAGGTCAGAGAAAAGATAAAAAGTTACACGTAATTTATTATGCCAGTAGAACCCTAGACGCTGCATAGCTCAACTATGCAACAACCGAAAAAAGAGCTCCTAGTTGTAGTTTTCGCCATAGACAAATTTAGATCTTATCTAGTAGGAGCCAAAATTATAGTTTACACAGACCATGCTGCCATTCGTTACTTACTAAGAAAAAGGATGTCAAACCTAGGTTACTTCGATGGATTCTATTACTGCAAGAGTTTGATTTAGATATCCGTGATAATAAAGGCACAGATAATGTAGTAGCTGATCACCTTTCTAGGCTAGAATACCTGAAACCTGACTCAGTACCCATAAATGACGATTTTGCCTATGATAGACTGATAGCCCAACTAGAAACTATTGAAGATAATAACCCAGACCCACATGAGCATTCTCATAAATCCTTAGCTATAAGTAATGTACCTTGGTATGCAGACTTTGTTAATTACCTAGCCACTGACATCATACCCCCCGATCTAAATTACCACCGGAAGAAGAAGTTCTACAGTGATGTGAGAAACTTCTATTGGGACGAACCATTTCTTTTCAAGAGAGGTAAAGATGGCATTTTCCGCCGTTGCATTCCAGAAGAATAGGTACATAATATAATTAAGCATTGTCACTCTGCACCCTATGGTGGACATGCAAGCACATCTAAGACCTACGCAAAGATTCTTCAAGCTGGCCTATTCTGGCCTACTATGTGGCATGATGTCCATGCTTTCATTGTCAAATGTGACAGATGCCAACGTACATGAAATATTTCAAGACGTAATGAAATGCCTCTAAGAAATATCCAAGAAGTAGAACTCTTCGACGTATGGGGTATAGACTTTATGGGACCGTTCCCACCATCTTTAGGAAATCAGTACATCTTAGTAGTTGTTGACTACGTATCTAAATGGATTGAAGCTATCGTCGCACCCACGAATGACACCAGAGTAGTCATCAAATTGTTTAAAGACTATATATTTCCCAGGTTTGGAACCCCCCGTTTAGTCATAAGTGATGGAGGATCACACTTCATATCGAGAATATTTGATAAACTTTTAAGCAAGTATGGAGTTAAGCATATAGTAGAAACACCGTACCACCCACAGACTAATGGACAAGTGGAAGTATCTAATAGGGAGATCAAACAAATTCTTGAGAAGACTGTCTCTATATCTATAAAAGATTGGTCGCAGAAACTTCAAGAAGCGTTATGGGCCTATAAAACCGCTTTCAAGACCCCTATAGGAACAACCTCTTATAAACTGGTCTATGAAAAATCATATCACTTACCTTTTGAGTTGGAGCATAAGGCCTATTGGGCCATCAAAACTTTGAATTTGGATTACCTAACTGCTGGTGAAAAACGTATCCTTGATATCCACAAATTATAAGAGCTCAGACAATCCGCCTACAAAAATGCCATCATATACAAAGAAAGAACAAAAGCTTGGCATGACAAAGGATCATAAGAAAAGACTTCAAAATAGGTGATCATGCTCTTCTGTTCAATTCTAGGTTACGACTTTTCCCAGGGAAGCTTCGTTCGAGGTGGACTGACCCTTTCGAAGTATCTAAGATTCTAAGATCTGGTGCTATTGAGATCAAGAACCAAACATTTAAACTGTTCATCGTCAATGGACAGAGGTTGAAGCCCTACGAAGGAGGTGACATCCCAACAATATACTTCTGCCATACTCTGAGTGATCCACCAAATCCTTCGAATGATGTATAAAATTCGGTCGTCGAGCTAATGACGTTAAACAAGCGCTGCATGGGAGGCAACCCATGGTTTTCTTATCTTACTTACTTTTTATTTATTTTTACTTTATTTTAATTTGTTTAATTTATTATTCTGTCAGGACTAACGATTGAATGTTTTATGTGATTTCAGGACTTGTTTGCTAACCTTGTGCAGAATGCAGAACCCCGATGGCATGCACGTGGCCTTTAGATACAACGCACAGAGAGAGCGTTAATATGTCCACATGAGACGCCCTATGGCACCTACCAGGTACCCAGACCAAGATTGCATGGATGCCTTGGGGATAGAGCTAAGCGTCAGATTCTTATGCCACCAACTCCAGTGGGACCAGTTCGACGATATGAACAACACTTACAGGAACTTGACTTTAGAGTTCCTCAGCTCATTTGACTATGATCCTTGGGCTAGACCAGATGGACGTGTTGTTTTCATATTGTTCGGGACTGACTACTCCTTCTATCTCAAAGAGTTTGGTGATTTACTAGGTTTTCAGACTACTCCTGATGCTATTCCAGAGACACCGATGGGGTATTTTATGAGCAGAGAAGTGGAAAAGTTTTGGTCTAACATCTTAGGTGGAGGGAGCCAAGATCCTTCCACTCAGTTTTCTCAGGTAATCTACAACCCTACGTTAAGGTACTTCCAGATGATTCTAGCACACTCTTTTCTCGGTTTGCCAGATACAGAGACTCTGTTGAGTGAATAGGAGATATTCCTACTGTTTTGTGTGACTCAGTCACGCCCAGTTGCTTGTGGCAACTTTCTGTTGAAGGGCCTTGCAAGTGTCGCCAGGTCATCTGTAGGCATTATACATGTCGGTGGGATTGTTACACAGATTGCTACTGCATTGGGTTTGTCTCGCAAATTATTGCACCTTAAGACCTTCTGCTGCTACACCACCCTGGATGTTGACTTTTGTCTTGACAGAGGATTGATGAGGAGGGCCTCTTTTGAGCCCAACACGTTTAGATTACTGATTGACGGTGAAGTGATACATTACTTTACATTACCAGACCCGCTAATGACCAGTGTCCACGACCCTTCTAATTGGAGTTATGCTTTAGAGGGTTATGGAGAGATTGTCGAAGATCCAAAATCACCTCCCGCCGCTGAGTACACTCATACACCTCTTTCTCCCCGAATCACTGTTATGTCTAACAATATGTCTTTGCAGTCGCCTGATCTACAGACCCAGATTTACGAGCTCCGCAAGGAGATTGCCCTGCTCAAGCAAGAAGTAACGGACTTGGCATTACAAATTGAGATATCTGATCTCACTCATGCCTCAGAGGCCGATGCTCTATATCAGGAGATTGAAGAGCTTCGGAGGGAGATAGCTGAGATTCGTGGATCGAACCAGGAAGAGAGGCCTACCACATGATCGTTTTACACTGACATTATTACTCTAGTATTTAATTTTTTTCATGCTTTATTTTATTTCTCGCATCTCCAGACATATTTTATATTATCGCATATATTACATTTTCCATGTACTTTGATTTTTATCTTATATATTATTTCATGCACTAATCTCATTTTTCTCTTTTTTCTTCCATTTTATTTTATTTTATTTTATGTCGAATAAAGAAAAAAAATATAAGGACAAAAATATTTTCATTTTTGTCTTCATAAAAAAATATGCAAGCTTCATGTCTTAGAAGAAAGAAGAAAACGCTATCCGGATCCCCCGAAGACCAAAGGTACGCAAGGCCCAAATGGGGAATTGAAAATTTTAAGGAATAGCCATGTGGAGGGCGCCACACCGTCCTACCCTATTTTCGGGGCTGATTCATCTCCCCCACCATTTTCACACCTTCAAACTTCCAAAATCCATTTTTCCAACTTCCAAAAACCCCATTGAACCCCATTAAAGCTCCCACATTTCCAAAACATTCACCATCTATAAAACCCATCCAAAATCCATTTTTATTTTCATCCACCACAAACCATAAAAATCCAACCTTTACCATTTCTCACATAAACCATTCTTCACCATTTTTCACTTCTCAAGGAGCAACAACAATGGAGTTCAACGAATATCTTCTTCGCGATGGAAGACCGGGAGATAGGCAAAGGAAAATTATTCAAAGGCTTCAAAGTCGAGAAATTCTCTCGACTAGGTACATCGATGATAACTGTCTTTACTCTTTGGGTCTATATCATAGTGTTTTTCATTTATTAGATTTTTTAGGCTTGCATAATATTTTTGTTAATCAGGAACCTACCTATGAGAGGTTGACAGTTGAGTTTTTAAGTTCATTGATATACATTGTCAGTCATAACACTTCTAGCACAGTCGGTACTGTTAATTTTAGACTGTTTGGAATTGAATTCGAATACAGTACCGACGAACTAACAGGCTTGTTAGGAATCCCTCATAGGGAAGGTGCTATATGTGAGGCACCTTTGAATTCGGAATGGTCGGCCGAAGTATTTTCCTTCTGGCAGAGGCTGTCAAGTACTTCAATAAATTCTTTTGAAGGAATACTTGTGTCGACCATCCATAACCCGACCATAAGAGTTTTCAAATATCTTTTGGCATGTACTATTTTTGGCCGGGAGAGTCCAAATAAGGTAAGCGCTAAAGAGCTCCTATTTTTGCAAGGATGCCTCACTAATACTCATATCAATCCGGTCCCATTTATGCTTGCACACATGGCTTTAACTGTTAATAAAACAGGACCAATTGTTATTGGAGGACTTGTTACGTCTATATTTCGGGCTCTTGACCTGAACAATGAGATAGCTACACTTGAACCCCTACCTCCTCGCACAATTAATTTAAAATTTCTAAAAGACATGAAATTGTGTCAAACGAGGAGAGCAGGTGGTTATGAGTTGATGGTTCATGGGGTAGCTATCCCATATGTTGCTTTACCTTGCAGTAGACATACCGATGAACTTAATGAAAGGAACTGGACCTATGATCTGAATGCTCCACCTGTTTTGGGTCCACTTCCTCCTAATATTCCTGATGGGGAGGCACATGACACTGATGAAAAATATGATCGGAGAGAGCATTCTCCCGTACCTCACATGTCCCCCCCATCACCCGTCACAGTCACACACCGCACCATCTTCCTTTAACCCTGTTGCAGGTGCTACTCCTGGATTCTATGTCACTTAGGAGATGTGGCGTGATATGACAGCTAGAGAGGAAATGCGAGACAACCTACTCTCTACTATTTCACAACAACTGACGGACAACATGAGCTTCATGCAACAATTACGATTGGTTTCAGATCGTGCCTACATTAACGTTTGTCGCGCCTTGACCGACATCACATCAGAGCAGGCCCGCCAACGAGAAGTCAACCGCCGACACCACCAGCTTATGGAGGCCACTCAGGGTTCCATCTTAGGTAACCTTCGAGAGGTCCGGGGTACCCAGGCTGCCTTATCAACATGACTTGACCGGAGGGACCAGCAGCACAGTAGATCCCATCGTTCCAGACCATCACAACAGGATGGCGAGGGCACCAGTGCTCCTCCGCAGTAGTTTTCCAGGTTACTTTCCTTATCTTATTTCGAAACATTGGGGACAATGTTCGATTTAAGTGTGGGGGGGATTTTATTGCTTTCTGTCATTTTCCTTTTTTGCTTTCTGTTATTTTCCTTTTCAGTAAGTTATTTAGTTTAACTTTTCTTAGACAATGCATGAGTCTGACGAGTCACCAGTATAGTGTATCTTTATTACACCCTCATTTATCCCATTTCCTTAGCGCTACCAAAAAAAAATTAAAAGAAAACAATGTTGTTTCACATGTTTTTTGGATTAGGATGTGGTGACTTGGGTAAACTTTTTGAAACATCAGTACCATTTTAGCACCATAGACCTCTTGAATATAGGAATCACTCCTAAATCCCGCACACCGTGGCCTTTATTATCATTTAAAAAATTGTCCTAAGTAGTTTATTCTAGCAGTCAGCTCCGGCCTAAGCATGCTCTACGTAGGGGGCCGATGAACATAAGTGAATGATCCAGTGCTAATAAAAAAAAGGCAAACTGTGGGATAGGTGACCCTCACAAAGTCATTTAAACCGAAAAAAGAGAAGAAAAAAAATATTTTGCCACAAAAAGAAAAAAAATTGCAGTCACCTATTGTTAGTTGGTTCAGAGGTATCTGGCACTGAACTTGGTAGGGCGGATTACGATCCGATCCCCCGCATCTACATTTAGGTAAAATAAAATTGGTTTACACATGCTTATGTGCCAGAAACCCTATGTTTTGGATCAGAATCACTAACCGGTCACTCTACTATGAAGCATGTACGGATAACGGGCTTAATGTGATTGCGCCTGAATGAAAAAGACCCAAAAAGAGATGAGAAGATATGCCTAGGTATTGTGGGATGACATGGGGTGGTTAATATAGGATTGAAGTTTGTGTCTATGTTATTATGGTACCCTTGGTTCACTTAGTTAGTACCTGTCACTGCATCCTGACTTGAACTTAGAAGCCCTCTTAGCCCAAATCACGTGTTAACACCAGTTTTCTTCATTATTGAGCTTTAAATGTTTGCTTGAGGACAAGCAAAGGTCTAAGTGTGGGAGAATTTGATAACACTAAATTTCACCGTATTTCTGACTCCGATTTCGCATGCATTCTTAGTTTTTATTGTTATTTTGTTATGTTATTACTTTGTTTTTCTTTAATTTCAGGTTTTTTATGTAATCGGGGCCTAAATAAAGAAAAGGAGCGAAAAAGGAGTTGAAACGGACGAAAACCAAGAAATTCAGCTTTTTACACTTACGGCATCCACCATGGCTGGCGCCATGGGGTCATCCATGACGTGGCCACGTCTCAAGATCACTCCACAACTGCCAAAGCCCACGATCCCCACTCTCTCCACCATTTTGTACCTATGGCGGGCGCCATGGCCTTGTGGCGGGCGCCACAAGGCAAAAATGTTTCCCTCCACTTTTTAGTGGAGGGGGGCATCCTGGTCTTTTCTCACTTAATGTTTGCCTATAAATAGGACTTTAGAATTTCGTTTTTCTGATCCAAACTTAGAATCTCTTAGGCATATATCAGTTTTAAAGTAGTAATCACTTCACATCGGGGTGTTACTACAATCGAGTGATCGAGTCTATATACGTCTGTGTGATCGAGTTTTGGAGCACTCTGAGAGGAAGTTAATCCTGCTGCCATTTTAATTTCAGTTCGTATTTTATTTTTCCGCATTGCTTTACTTTTATTTATTTCCCACACTCGCTTTACTTTATTTACTTCCCGCACTCGCTTTACTTTATTTATTTCCCGCACGCGCTTTACTTTATTTATTTCCCGCACTCGCTTTACTTTATTTATTTCTCGCACTCGCACTACTTTATTTACTTTCCGCACTCGCACTACTTTTATTTACTTTCCGCACTCGCACTAATTACTTTTATGAAAAATAATAAAAAGAACTTTTACTTTACCATGTCTAACTAAATCCATAAAGGTTAGAATGTAAGGATCGTAATTGAATCAGTAATCCGTACAAATGTTCGTAGAAACACTTAAGGGCTATTTTAACTTTCAATTTAAGTTTAATTGTTTTTAACTATTTCAAAAACAGCCAAAAGCGCTTTGTCTAGTTCACTAGGAGTTTTTAGATTAAAAAGAAAAGGGATTTTAAAACGATTTTCGAACGCGTTAAGAAGTTTAGAGTCTGGTTCGTGAGAACCTCTTTTTGCTAAGAAATCTAGGTTAAAGTACTTTTCAACTTAGTTAAGATACTATATTTCTTAAAAATAGGTTTACTACTCTAACGCAGTACGCACCTTTTTATCCGTGACAATAGGAGGGGTTGATTAGAGAGTACAACTCGGTTCTGCATACGCGAAAGCGACAGTTCCTGTTAAATTAGTTCTTTTCAAAGTAGAAAACATTGCCCATAAGTAGTTATATTAACAAGTACCAGATTATCAATTGATTATGTGAATTACATTCGAGCCAGTCTTTATTAATTGTTTAAAATTATTATTTTATTTACCATTGTGCACTCTTTAAAACCATTATATTCAATTGCCTTAGATACACACCATAACAACAGGTACGATAGATTGACACTTGGTCTCTGTGGATTCGATAATCTTTTATATTACTCTGACGTGTTCGTACACTTGCGAAAAACACGCATCAGTAATATCCTCTATTTATAGGAAGACATATCAAACTTATCCTAATTGATCCTCTGACAAAGCCTTGGGAAGAAATTGATTTGTGAACACATCGAGGAGAATTAGACTTAAAGCCAATTGAAATTAACAAGTGATGGTAACCCAACCTGATGTGGGTGTTAAACCTCTAACATACATCAAGTGTGTTTGATTCATATAGCTTGCTATTGAGTCATATAGCTTGTTATACCAATTCCATTGTTTGTTAAGTACTATCATTCTAGGACTGGTTCATAAAGCTTACTACACCAGTTTGATGCATCACATTCGGGATGTTAATTCATGAATTTTTTCTTACTACTATTTTCGAACTATCGAAATATGTGGGAGATTGTTGCAAATTTTTATATATATTTCAAAAGTTTTAAAGTAGCTTTATCTTTTATTTTTGAATGAGAAATATGATAAAATATTTTGTAAGAAAATAATAATAATAATAATTATTATTATTATTATTATTATTATTATTATTATTTATGATATTAATTGGTCAAACAACAACGAATTGACTTTGCCAAAAAAAATTCATCTTCAGGTCAATACTTCTTGTTCTGAGGCCTCAAAGTCCGGAACCCGTTGAATTCTGAGGGATTTGCGCTTATGATGCGGATAAATCCTTAAGGACAATGTTCTTACCTATTCAATAATTGTTAAAACAAGTAGAGGTGATCGAATCGCATTGTTGATTCAAATATAAGAGAATTATATTTTTGTTGATTGTTTATATAGTTTAGAGCATTGAGAAAGAAGAGGTTCATGAGCACAAAGATAAATTTCCTTTAAGATAGAAAGGCTGACAGAAAATAACAGAAATAAGATAAACCACTCGTTAAAGTAATTAAATTACAAATACATCTAATAAGATACAAATACAAATACATATAATGTGTCAATTCAATGCTTCTATTGTAAAAAAGTTGATGTCCCCCAATGATTAATCCAATTGTTCAAGTTGAGGCTTAGAAAAACCATTATGAAGGAGTTTCAAACTTCAAAGTATGATATCTGCTACTAAAGTTGACTCATTTCCCTAACAAGTTATGTACTAATGTTTGCTTATAAAAAAAATTATGTAATCTTTATTTTGTATCTGTTTAATTTTCATCCCATTCCCAGCATTAATAGTCCAAGCCTGTAACTCCAATTATATGATCGCCCAGAATTCAGAATCAGAGTTTTTAAATTGTAACCCACTTCAATTCAAATATCCATATTCCCCTAAAAACCGCTACACAATTTTTAGACATTACAATCAGTATCCATCTCCCAAACCAGTAAATTCAGTAGCAGATAAATATCTTTGCCACCATAATGCTGTAATTGGTTTGATCCAAAAGTATATACATGGTTTTTTATTCCCACCCAACTGTATCCAATAAGCTCTTTACTACCTCTATTTTCAATAGCCTTCCTCACTCGAACAGTGCTCTCCCAACGGCCACTCATCAGATATACCTGAGCCAACACCAAGTACGGTAAGGATGTCTGTGGTGACCTCTCCATTATTTTCATTGCAACTATTTCAGTAGTTTGCATGTCTCCATATCTTGCACACGCAGAAATAATTGACCTCCAAATATCAGCGGTGGTTCTACACGGCATTTTTTCCACAATGTCAACGGCTTCTTTGACTTTACCAGCTCTACATAAGATCTCTACAACATATGAATAATGTTCTTCCTCTGGTTTTACTCCAAATTCCATCTCCATTAGAGAAAATATCCTAGTTCCTTCATCAACCAAACTCCCATAGTTGCATGCCAGTAGAACTGCTGCAAATGTTATTCGATCAGGAGGTATTCCTTCTTTTATCAATTCGTTGAAGAGATCAATGGTCATAGACACTCTGCCATTGTAAGACAGTCCCATCATTATAGTGTTCCATGATACCAAATCTTTTGCTTTTATTTCGTTGAAGATATTCAAGGCATCATCAATAAATCCAAATTTAGCATACATATCAACAAGTGAATTGGCAACAACTGCATCTGACTCGAAACCCAACTTAGGAACCAAAGCATGTATTTGATTACCGAGTTCTACTGGCAGGAAAACAGAAACAGAACTCAGAAGACAGCTAACGGTATATTCCGTTGGTCTGATATTCTTCCTCAAGGTCAGCACAAAGAGCTGAAGAGTATCTTCCCCAAAACCATGTCTAGCATAACATGAAATCATGGAATTGCATAGAGCCGAATCCCACTGTTCTTGTTCTTTAAAGTACCGCACAGCGTCCTCCAATCTGTTGCATTTGGAAAAGAAGTCAATAGCAGCACCCGATACAATGCTATTATAAACAAATCCCACCTTGAAACAAAAGGCAAAAACTTGCTTACCCTTTTCCCAATCTCGCAAGCTGCAACAGACACTCATCAATGTCGAACACGTAAACTGATCAGGTAACAACTCAGCAGCTCTCATGCAACAGAACTGCTCTAGAGCAAGCTCTTGACGCCCAGCTCTATGACAAGCCCATATCAAAGAATTCCAAGATATAACATCAAGCTGCTTCATAGTCAAAATCACACCAAAAGAATAATCAACAAGACCAAACTTCCCATACATAGCTATCAACGAATTTCCAATCACCACATTAGACAAATCCATCCAACTTCTAATCATCCTACCATGAACCTGCTTAGCATGACAAGGACTCGACACAACCGATGTTAAAATTGAGAAAGTGAACACACTTGGTCTCACACCAACACCTTGCATTTCAACAAAAAGCTCCAAGGCATGACTAGAAAACCCACAAGAACCACAACCCGAAATCATAGTGTTCCAACTAACAACATCTTTAACAGGCATTCCATCAAACATGTGGCAGGCCTTGCCAAATTGTCCACTTTTGAACAACCCTTTCAAGCAAATGTTCCAGGAAGTGGAGTTCTTATAAGAAATATCCTCAAACACCTTCAAGGCATCATTAATGTGGCCAAATTCAGTATAAAGATCGATACAGCGGTTACCCAAATATGTATAGGTATTAAGACCCAATTTGAGGAAGTGGGCATGGACAGTTTTGAGAAAACTAGAGGATTTATGAGATAAAGAGTGGTCTAGGAGAGTAGAACAATGAGAAAGTGAGGAGTGAAGACACTGTGTTTGCTTGAAAAATGGGTACATGCAAATGATGGGTGCATGTAAACAGGGCACAGAGGCAGAGTTAGTAATAGCAGTGTCTTATGCGCTTCCTTGAATCTCTATCATCTCAATGTGTAGTATTCCGAAACTGGTTTTGAAGTTGAAGTGGGATTGCAAAGTTTGGTTCCTCGAGCTTTTTCTTGGCTCCCCCTAAATGTTCAACTAGTACTATTATTTTGGTTAGTTTTGCTACATATTAAAATTTGAAATCAAGATTGTTCTCTCTCCCAAACAAACTAAAAATAAACTCTTTTCAATATGTCAAAGAAATGTTTTAAACACCGACAGAACCAGCCGATCAAACCGTGAATAGAGCGGTCATCGGGGTGTGGTTTGATTGTAGGGATCGAATAAATTATTAAATCAGTGGGAATGGATGTTACCAGCTAAAATCAATATTTGAAAAACCGATGGATTTTTTTATTCTAAAATAAAATGACTCCCATTTGATAGCTTGTTTTAAATAATTAAAATATATTTGGAACAATTTTCCTACCTTGAAAAAGTAAATTTACTAGAGATTAGAGTTATTATTTTTTATTTAATTTATATTCGTAATTAAATTTTATTCAAAATTTATTTGGATTTATATAATTATATTAATTTACCAACAAGTGAATGAATAAACATAACAGAATAAGTTAAAAAGAATGAAAGAAAAGTAATAACATTATATCCTTAGTTTATTTTAGTATAAAATAAGAGAAGATGTATCGAACTAAATGTAAGTTGGAACCAAGATTACCTACGTTTGAATTTTGAAACTTTCTACCTATCTCTCTTAACCATCATTCTCTCTCATCTAACATCTATCTTCAAAATATACCAAAGTTATCAAAGTCACTAAGGAGTAACGGTAACAAGTAACAACAACTCCTTCCCTCTCAATCAATATGGTATTTTTCGATTACTTTTCACATTCTGTGTGCCATAATCAACTGGAGGGTCCAGCCATCACCACTCACATGCCTTCAAATATGAAACTGATTATTGGACAGCAAAATTAAAGCAGTCATGCAATTTCAAACAATACTGTTTTATGCTTGTTCCTTAACCTCAACATTTAACTCCTGGTGCAATAATAGGGAGGCTTAATGTCCCCAAGCTTTTGCCTCATAATAGATGGCGGTAGTACTAAGCTGACATAACCTGCAAGGATCAACATTTGCAGATAATTCCAAATGTGGCATGTGAGTCAGAATTGAGATTTTGTTTCAAAATCCAATCAGCTAGATTTCTGAACCTCGAAGCATTTTCCTGTCAATAAATAACTGCACTACACAATATCAATCTTGGGATTGATCTCTATACAGGCACTAAACTTCAGGCTTGGTGTATACAGCATAACATAACATTCTTTTTTATATTGCCTATATTTCTGTCACCTACGGTAAATAATATTGTCCTACACTCAAGGCATTGCATGTGTTTCGAGTAAAATCTTGTGTTTGCAAGAAACAGTCTCAAGCCACTTTAAGCCCTTCGTTTAAATTGGTTAGTCAGTGCTGAGAATAGTCCAGAAAACATGGAAGCTTAATGGTAGTTCCAAGCATATTCACTGCAGAGTTATCCTCCACACTTCCATTAATCTTCGCCTGGAACTGAGAAGCTCAACAGAGTTTCTCATTCAACAATCTGCCCAACTGCAACCAGGAATCTTCTGAACATTTTTATCTCTCATCAACTCTCTTACTTTTGCTGATCCTTCCCAGTCCTCAGAAGTTGCAAGTATGTTAGATAATTGTATATAAGCACCTGGATTTTCAGGATCAAGCTGAATAATTTGCTCTGCTGCCATTTTTCCAATAGTCCTGTTTCCATAGGATATGCAGCCTCTTAATACTGATAACCACATGTTTGCATCAGCCTGAAAAGGCATCTCTTCAATAAGATACATTGCTTCCCCAAAACAACCAGCTCTGGCAAAAAGGTCAACCATGCAAGAGTAATGTTCAATCCCTGGATTTATATTATACTCGTGCTTCATTATATGGAACAGATTTCTTCCTTCTTCTACCAGACCGCAATGATCACAGGCTGAAAGAACACCAGTAAAAGTAATAGCAGAAGGCCTCACAGCACTATACCTCATTTCATTAAAAAGAGTTAGTGCTTCTATTCCATAACCATTTGTCGCATATCCCATCAGCATTGTATTCCACGAAACTTCATCGGTTTTTATCATTCCATCAAAAACTTTTCGTCCCATCTCAACAAGACCACATTTACAATAAAAGTCTACAAGTGAGGTAGAAATGATTTGGTCAGATTCAAGCCCCAAAGTAATAGCTTTAGCAAATACTTGCTCACCAAGTTCAAGGGATGATTTACTAGCACAAGCGCTGATAACACTGGCAAAGCTAAACTTGTCCATTTTCACATCCAGCTTATTCATCTTACAAAAAGTATCCAACGCCTCGCTTGGAGACGCATTCTGAGTGAGGCCAACCAAGATTGAATTCCATGAAATCAGGGTTTTATTAGGCATTGTGTTAAAAATCCATTTTGCATCTTCAATTCTTCCACAATTACAATAAACCGTAATCATAGTATTAAGCAAAATTGCATCATAGGCTTTGAGCTCACCGAACAACTTGCAAGCTTCATGAGGGTGTTGACATTTGGAGTATGCATCAAGCAAAGCACTAGAAACCACAATATCATGAGTTGCCCCAATTTTAAAAGCATGGTCATGCATTTGCTTAACAAGTTCAACATCGAGCAAGCTACTAGCAGCACTTAAAATGTTTGCAACAGAAGTGAAGTCTCCCCAAATACCATTCCTACGCATTGACTTGAAGAGAGACAGTGCCTCCATTTCTTCACCATTAGACACATAACCCGAAATAATTGAATTCCACAGCACAGAACAAGGATCAACCATGTTATCAAAAACCCTTCTTGCATCTCTCATTCTACCAGCATTTGCATAACCTGATACCAAAGCAGATAAAGAAAAGTCATCAACTTCCTTCACAAAACCCACAACCCGAGCAGCACTATCCAAATCACCGCATTTTCCATAAAAATTAACAATTGAACTGCACAGAATCTTGTCAAATTCAAATTCAAAACCATCAATGAAAACACGAGCATGGACTTGTTTCCCACAACCAAGAGCAAACAAGTCAGCACATGCACCGAAAACCGTTGACAACACAAAGGCATCGCGGTGCACCATTTCTGAAGGCTCTAAATTCATCTCCTTAAAGAGTAAAAGTGATTTTCTTGGATGCCCATGTCGAGAGTAACCATGAATGATGGAATTCCAGACAAGGGGGTTCTTCATAGGCATGGCGTTGAAGAGAGTGTGAGCAAGTTGAAGGTCACCGGATTTGGAAAACGTTGAAACAAGAAGATTCCAGGAGTAGTGGGTTTTGTGGGGCATGGCATGAAACAATTGCAGTGACTTATTTCTGTTGCCTGAGTTGATGTGGGTTTCGATGAGGGTGTTCCATGAGAAAGCATTTGTTTGCGGCATTTCGTCGAACAGTTTAGATGCATCTAGGAGAGAGCCGCGCCGGGAATATAATTGGAGGAGGCGGTTGGTGGTGATGACGGATGAATGCAGAGCACCGGTTTTGAGGAGCGTCAGGTGGAGTTGTCTTGCTTCACGAAGCGTGCGGCACACGCCATTCAACTCCATAGTCACTCCATTCACACATCTTTTTCATTCCTCATTGTGTTTCTGTTTTTGTGTTTCTTTAAATAGAGACAAAATATTTAAAAGAATATAGATAGGATACAATAATTATAGAATAATAACACTTACTATATTTGTTATATATTTGAGAATAATATTATCAAATAAATTCATTATACTCAAATTACTTTTGTAAAATAATTTCATAATAATTTAAAAATTAATTTTTAAATATTCTAGTATTAATAATTCCTTTAAGCTATCTCATCTCATGTAGTAATTATTTAGTAATTATATATTGGTCTGCATAGATACGAGTTCGAATCTGTGACACTTTATTTATTTATATTTAAAAATATATATTAAAAAATATTTTAATATTAATAAGTTAACAAAAAATGTTTAAAAAAAACACTTAAAATCAACCAACTGTTTTAGATCAATTTAAGAAGAAAAAAAATATTTACACCATAAAATAATTAATTTTAACTTTCTCAATAGCGTAAATAAGTTATAATATTATTTATATATATATATATATATATATATATATATATATATATATATATATATATATATATATATATATATATATATATATATATATATATATATATATATATATATATATATCTTATTTTGGTTCTCATGTTTTGACCAACTCACAAAATTGGTGTTTTGTTTTAAAAATGAACTAAAGAGACCCTTAACTATAATTTTGGTAGCATATTTAATCCTACCCCTCATTCCCCCTCCAAAAATGTTGAATCATCACTTTTTAAGTGATGTGGCAATAAGGGACTTGCGTGAAAATTGCATATGTGGAAGTTCAAAATTATTTTAAAAGATTTATAAAGTCATACAAAATTATTTCAGTGTGTTGCTTCATCTTATACATTCGTTCCTCAGAGTGAGTTTCATCTTCTTCTTCTTGCGTTCGTCTTCATCATCCTTCGTCCTTGGCAGAGAAAGAGAAATCAAAATATTGCTTCAGATATGTATATGGTCTTATAAATTAGGGTATTTTTTTGCTCGATTTGTATTTTGTTGTGTAGAGTTCTCATCGATTAGGGTTTTGTTGTTGTTGTTGTCATATGGTTAGGCCAAGTGATGAACAAAAGTTGAGGTTGTGTATTAATCATGGGGGTAGGTTTGTAACATTTCCTGTTAAAGTGTATGTAGAGGGTCTAGTTTATGAGATGGAAGACATTGAAGATGTTGAATGGGTACTTAGTATAGGATATACGAAGGATATTCAGAGTATGGTACTTAGTATAGGATATACGAAGTTTAAGAGTTTGTGGTACCAACATCCAAAGCTCTCGTTTCAGAGTGGACTCAAGCCTCTAAGTAATGAAGTTGATTTGTTGGAGCTTGTATCAGATGCTAAAGGGTACAAGTTAGTAGAGTTATTTGTTGAACACGAAGTTGATATTCCAGATATAGTTGAATTTGGTGATGAAAGTCCCTTAGATGTAGTAGAAGATGGAGCCAATTCTGATGTTGAAGTTGTTATGGAGAAATGCATTGGTGTTGAGGAAGTTGTAATGGAAAAGGGTGGTGTTGAGGAAGTTGTAATGGAGAAAAGTGGTGTTGAGGAAGAAGATGTCAGAAGTGAATAAGTTATTATTGGGGAGGGTAGTAGTGAGAAAGTAGATGTCATAAGTGAAGAAGTAGTTATGGAGGAGGGTAGTGTTGAGAAAGAGGGTGTAGGGGAGGCTGAGAGTGAATATGTTATGGGGGAGGCTGGAAGTGAAAGTGAAGATGAAGACTATGTTGCAACTGAAGTAGAAAGTGATGATGAAAGTGGGTATGATATGATTGTTGATGGAGAAGAATTGGATTGGACACATGAAATCCCAATTGAGACATTTGCTGATAAAAACAAAGAAGGTAGAACCATGAATGACACACAAGTTGTTTATTAAGAGTCTGACCATGATGAAAGTGATTTACACTCTCCTGTTGAAAGTGATGATGAAATTGTTCATGACAGAAATTTCCTATATTCAAAGTGGCTGAGAGTGGTGATCCTATTAGGTTTGAGATGGGAATGCAGTTTCCTTTCAAGGAACTTGTTATGGATTCTGTAAGGGATCATGTTATGGAGATAAGGATAAATTTATGGTTCAAGAAAACTGATGCTATTAGGGTGGTTGTCAAATGTCAACCAAACTGTGTCCATATCACATGCTAAAGAAGCTGAGGTTGTTGTGTATCAAGGATCACAAGCTCTACAACCATCTCAAAAGTATACTTCAATTAGGCTAGGCTTAATGCTTATTTTGATGTAATGACTTAGGCTTTATGCATTGACTTAGTATTTTGATGCAATGACTTAGTATTTTGATGTAATGACTTACTTTTAATGCATATTTTGATGTACTGACTTAGGCTTGATGCATGTTTGGTAATGACAATTATGGTTTAATCAACAATAACATCTCATATGGCAGCTTTATGATAGTTTTATGATTCAATCAAAATTACATTTAGATATTCAAAATTATGGTTTAATCAACAATAACATCTCATATGACAATTTTATATCATACAATCAAAATTATACTATGCATAATCCCATAACATAGTCTTCAACATGATAATACAACTCAAAATTACATTTAGACATTCAAAATCACACTAGACATCTCCTTAACCTAAGTCTTCACCTCAATAGTACATACAAATTCAGCTTCTGTAACAATCAAGCTTTCAACATAATAATACAGCTCAAGCCCAAAATGACCACAGTAAATCCCCACTTTTCCAATTTTATAAAATAATAAAATAACAAGTAAAATCAAAGTTTAAACACAAGTGGAATGCCACATCAACACTATTAACCAACAAAACTTCTTTATTAAGAAAAATAGTGGAAAATCTAATTTATTTCAACTTGTAGTAAAAAGTCAACATCAACAATAATTCCTCAATATTCTTGGTTTATAAAGTTTCCAAAACTAAAATAAACAAAGCATATAAAATCCTCATTCTCGTGTTACGTATCAAAGCAGTCCTACGACTCGAACAAGCAACGCGAAGTCCACGCACTCTCAAGTACTTGGATTATTTGTACTTCCAAAGAAGCACAGATACAACAACAACAAAGGGGTGAGAAACACATTCAAATATTAACGGTGCATAAAAAATTCAAGGTTAGTTTCTCACTCAAACAACATATACAACAACATCCAACAATAATTATGCAACAATGACACATGATTCACAACAACAATATTTATGCAATGTGATCCAACAATGACACAATGCATGTGGTACCAGCTCAACTTAGTTAATTCAATTGAACTCGGATAAATCACATACGCACATCCGACAATGATTTATCCCCCACCATTATTCGCAATATAGTACAATGGAATCACATACGCTCATTCGGTAACGAATCATCCCAACAATAATACCTCAGTGTATGCATGACCATGACTATGCATACAACTTGTATAAACATCACATTATACTTCTACATGATCCATTCGATCACATATACAACAATAATTTCACACAATCACCAAAATATTCCTCACGCGACTTAAGTGATTAATCGTCTAGTTAAATTCACCTAAGTTTCATTATTGATTAAAATCTTATCACCAATCCTCAATTAATTGTGTCCTAAGGTCTACCTTGTTGCCTTAGATCAAGAGAATCAACATTGGATGCAAAATCGAGACAGAAATTGAAAAACGCCAAAATTTTCCCTACAAGCCTGGTCATAAACGTATTGCCCAAGTCCATACGTGTATGGACCAGCTCCTACGCCCCCATATGCCTTAATTACGCGTATTTCTCCCTCTCTCAGGCCAATACACGTATAGCCTCTTCATACGCGTATTGTCTTGCTTTCCTACGCGTATCCTACTAGAATGGGCAGATGGCAGTACCAAATCAACTTCCATATGCGTATTGCACCCTTTGTTATGTGTATTGCCCTAGTTTTGTGCAAGTCCATACGCGTGTTAGATGCCATTACGCGTATTGACAAAGATCTCACCAATTTTCATGTTTTATCATTCATTCAACATTCGTTTCCTTCGATTCTTATTTTCACACTTCATACCAGTCCTATGAGGGTTTCTACACAGATTTTACTCTCTCAATCATCTTATTCTTTCATCTATTTTTACTAAATTCAATTCCATCAACATTCTAGATCTAAATTCGTAACTCTCCTTCTGCAACAATAAAAAATTGTGCAAGTAATGCAACATACAGGACAACAACAATATTCATACCAGAATTCATTTCTATCAGATCAAATTCGCAATAACATTTTCATCAATCTACAGATTAACAAAACAACAGTTATACACATAAATCCTATGAGAGAAAGGCCCATCACTACCCCATCCTGTTAATATCACCTAATAAGAATCCCTTTCTCCCCCTTACCTCGAATCTTGATGAAAAATCCTGCGAATTTTGTCTATGAAGATTACCCTAGTTGTTCTTCCTCTTCTTATCACTCCCTTGGTTTCTCCAAAATTATTATGGCTAATTCTCACTAATTTTTTGATTAAGTCTAATTCTCCATAATACTCTCACCATAATATTTTACCAAATCACCCTTATTTTAATTAATAATAATAATAATAATAATAATAATAATAATAATAATAATAATCCTAATATTACTAATATTATTAACATAATACTAATAATAATAAAAATAATATTTTATTGGGCTTATTATTACTACCACACTCCACAATATTACTAATCGCACCACAAGTCTACTCGTCCCACTAGGACACTACACCAAAACATCAAGACATACGCCTTAAACAAGGTCACCAATGCACCAAAAATACACGACGAACAAATTATTAAAAATAGGGTGTTACAACTCTCCCTCACTTAAAATATTTTCGTCCTCGAAAATGTAACTGATGAGAAAAGTTCTAGATACGACTCTCGCATCCTACTTTCCAGCTCCTATGTTACACTTCCACTAGCAGCTCCTCCACAAGCTACTCTCACCAGAGGGATCTTTTTACCTCTGAGTTGCTTCATCTTGCGATCATCGATCCTTATCAGCATCGCTTACACAGTAATATTATCTCTAACCTGCACCTCATCCCTCGGGATAACATGAGATGGGCCAAACACATACTTCTAAAGTTGTGACACATGAAACACGTCATGTAAATTCGAAAGCTATGGCAGTAACGCCACCCTGTACACAATAATACCAACCTTCTGCAAAATATGATATGTTCCAATGAACTTAGGATCCAACTTCTTCGATTTCAAAGCACGTCCAACACCCGACATTGGATTGACCCTCAAAAACACATAATCACCTTCATCGAATTCTAATTCTTTTCTCTGATTATCATGATAGCTCTTCTGTCTACTCTGAGACGTTTTCATCTTCTCACAGATCATCTGAATTATCTTAGTAGTCTGTTGCACAATTTCAGGTCCAAGCACTACATTTTCACCAGTCTCATACCAACACAGAGGTGTCTTACACCTTATACCATACAAAGCTTCAAAAAGTGACATTCCAATACTAGAATGGTAGTTATTGTTGTACATGAACTCAATCATTGAAAAATGAGTATCCCACACACCACCTTGTTCTAATAGACAAGTCCTCAACAAATCCTCTAATGTCTGAATAGTCCTTTCCGACTGACCGTTTGTTTGCGGATGATAATCCGAACTTAATTTCAACTTTGAACCCAAAGCCTCTTGTAAACTCCTCCAAAATTCAGAAGTGAACTAGTAACAAATTCCTCTCGCCGTATTAAGCAAACTAGTAACAAATTCCATATAAATATTGTCCCATTACCATTATGGAATTTCCAATGGTTGCATCATTCTCGGAGGCTTCTGATGTTCCACTTTTGATTTATGACACACCAAACAAGCATACACAAACTGTGTTATATCTCTTTTCATACCAAACCACCAAAATAAATTCTTCAAATCCGGATAGATCTTTGTAGCTCCCGGATGAATACTCAAGCTACTTCGATGACTTTCTTCTAAAATTGCCTTCTTCAGTTTAGCATTATCCGGTACACAAATTCTACCTCGGAATCTCAACACACCAGAATTATCTACTTGGAAATCACCATCAGGATCACTTCCTCCTATAGGCATAAAATATACCAACTTCACATCAAGTCTCTGATTCTCTTTAATCACATCCATAAATTTGTTATTCACTTTTAGCATTCCAAGCCTAACACTCTCAGGTGTCGTCTCACAAACCATTCCCAAATATCTGAACTGGTCAATTAACTCCATTTCTTTCACCATCAATGTCGACATATGAATTGTCTTACGGCTCAACGCAATTTCTACTACATTAGCTTTACCTAGATGATATCTCAAATTAAAATCATAATCTTTCAGAAATTCTAACCATCTTCTCTGTCTCATATTCAACTCTTTTTGGTCAAACAAATACTTCAAACTCTTGTGGTCGCTAAATACCTCAAATCTTGACCCATACAAATAGTGACTCCAAATCTTCAACACTAAAACTATTGTAGCTAATTCAAAATCATGAGTAGGATAATTCCTCTCATGCACTCTCAACTGCCTGGAAGCATAAACCACTACCTTACCATCTTGCATCAAAACTCCACATAATCCTCTCTTGGATGCATCACAATACACAATAAAAGATTCACCAGGACTTGGAAAAACTAACATTGGTTCCATAGTCAATTTCTTTTTAATTCTTCAAAACTTTCCTCACAAGTTGTATCCCAAATAAACGCTTGACTCTTTCTAGTCAATTGAGTCAATTGTAATGCCAAATTAGAAAACCCTTAGATAAATCCTCTATAATAACCTGCCAAACCCAGACAACTTCTAATCTTCGTTACTATCTTTGGAGGTTCCCATTACTACACAACACTTACTTTAGAAGGATCTACTGCTATACCATCACCAGAAATAACATGACCCAAGAAACTTACGTTCTTTAAGCCAAAACTCACACTTTGAGAACTTAGAAAACAACTTGTTATCTTTTAACACCTGCAATGAAATCCTTAAATGCTTTTCATGATCATCTTCAGTTTTAGAATAAATCAAAATATCATCTATAAACACCACAATAAACTGCTCCAAATAAGAATGGAAGATACGATTCATATACTCTATGAATACACCTGACGCATTAAACACTCCGAAAGGCATCACAATATATTCATAATGTCCATAATGAGTCCTAAATGCAGTCTTCTGAATATCACTTTCTTTCACTCGAGTCTGATGGTTACCCGACCTCAAATCAATCTTACTAAAAATGCCAGCACCAACTAGTTGATCAATTAAGTTATCAATCCTCGGAAGTAGATACTTATTCTTAATGGTCACTTGATTCAACCAATGGTAATCGATGCACAAACTCATACTACCATCTTTCTTCTTTACCAACAAAACTAGAGCTCCCCATTGTGACACACTTGGACTAATAAACTTCTTATCAAACAACTCTCCAACCTAAATTTCAATTCAGCCAACTCTGATGCAGACATCTTGTATGGTGCCATGGAAATAGGCTTTGTACCAGGAATAAGATCAATAGTAAATTCAACTTCTCTTGTCGGCGGTAATTCAGTAATATCATCAGGAAATACTTCAGTAAATTCATTCACAACTGGCAACTCACTAACTGATACTTTGCTTTCAATAGATAAAGATGCGAACACTGTAAACATATTGGCCCCAACTTCCAACAAAGTTTTCAACTCTTTATTAGATAAAGAATTAGCCAACGCTTCCTCTTCAGGAGTAAGAAACAACAACTTCTTCCTATAACAATCAATATAGACCCGATTGAATTCCAACCAGTTCATCCCCAAAATAACATCCATGTTACCAAGTGGTAAACAAATTAAATCCACTCTGAAATATCTATAAAAAATAATCAACGGATACTTCAAACACACTAAAGACGTAACCATAGAACCAATAAACGGAGTTTCAATTTTCATTATGTGATCTAGAGTGGACAATACAATTTCTAACCTCTTTACACAATCAACAGAAATAAACGAGTGGGTTGTACTTGTATCGATAATAGCAATCAAAGGAGTACCATTAATAAAACAAGTACCTTTGACGGAACACTCCTCATTAGTGGATGAAGCTCCCACCAAGGCAAACACCTTCGCACTAGCTTCTTGAGACTTATTCAGTTTCTGGCAAGTTGTACTGATGTTACCCTGTTCACCACAATTGAAACAAGTAGGCATAGTAGCTCTAAAATCTGCTACCACATGACATGTTCGTCCACACTTGAAACATATCTTCACTTCATTCTATCAATTATTAGCACGATGACTCGTTCCCCCGCATCTGAAACATTTCACAGGATTGGGATTTACCCCTCCCCAACTTGGCTTCTTGTTAGCAGCTTTCTGTTTTCCTTTGTCAGCCGGAGCACTATAAGGACTACCCCCAAATCTCTTCTTACCCTTTCGATCACTCACAACCTTGTAGTAAGCAAATTGAGCTCTGTTGTCATTATCATAAGTTCTACTTCTACTCACCAGCTCTGGATAATTCCTGATATTCTGACAAGCAATGCCCTGTTTGATCTCAAGATGCAACCCGTTCTCAAATTTCAGACACTTTGAAGTCATAACATCCTCAGTGTTATAGTGTGCACAATACTGCACTAACTCCTCAAAACGAGTAACATACTCAACCACCGTCATGTTTCCCTACTTCAGTTCCAAAAACTCTACCTCTCGAGCATTACGGATGTCCTCGGGAAAATACTTCTCCAGAAACTCATCTCAAAACACAACCCAAGTAATACCAGTACATGCAACTTCCAACCTTTGGCGATTGTTGTCCCACCAGACTTCAGCTTTGCCTTCCAACATGTGAGTACCAAACCTCATCTTCTGATCATTATTGCACCCCAAGGTCCTGAAGATTTTCTCAACAGCCTTCAGCCATTTTTGTGCAGCCTCTAGATCAAGAATATCCCCTTCATACGTATGCGGCTTATTACTTCTGAACTGATCCAAGACCGAAAATCCAGCATTCCTAATAGCTGGACAGATGTTCTCTATAGCTTGTTCCATGGCTTGCATGACAGTAGTAAGATCAGCATCATTCCTTCCTGTCATAATGATACAACAAACACCTCAAGGTTAGAACACAACAACAACTCCTATTTAAGTACTGACTTGACTACAACATCTAGCCGGTTGGACCAACCTGCTCTTATACAAATTGTAACACCCCAATTTTCCCATTTTATAAAATAATAAAATAATAAGTAAAATCAGAGTTTAAACACAAGTGGAATGCCACATCAACACTATTAACCAACAAACCTTCTTTATTAAGAAAAACAACAGAAAATATGATTTATTTTAACTTGTAGTAAAAAGTCAACATCAACAATAATCCCTCGATATTCTTGGTTTATAAAGTTTCTAACAACATAATAAGATATGTAACCAAAACTAAAATAAACAAAGCATAAAAAATCCCCATTCTCGTGTTACGTATCAGAGCAGTCCTACGACTCGAACAAGCAACACGAAGTTCACGCACTCTCAAGTACCTAGATTATCTGTACTTCCAAAGAAGCATAGATACAACAACAAAGTGGTGAGAAACATATTCAAATATTAATGGTGCATAAAACAATTAAAGGGTAGTTTCTCATGCAAACAACATATATAACAACATCCAACAATAATTATGCAACAACGACACATGATTCACAACAACAATATTTATGCAATGTGATCCAACAATGACACAATGCATGTGGTACCACCTCAACTTAGTTCATTCAATTGAACTCGGATAAATCACATACGCCCATCCTGCAATGATTTATCCCCACCATTCTCCGTAACGGAGTATGAATGAATCGCATACGCCCATCCGACAACTAATTATCCCACCAATAATACCTCAATGTATGAATGACCATAACTATGCATACAACATGTACAAACATCACATTATACATCTACACGATCCATCCGATCACATATACAACAATAATTCCACACAATCACCAAAATATTCCTCACGCGACTTAAGTGATTAATCGTCTAGTTAAATTCATCTAAGTTTCATTATTGATTAAAATCTTATCAACCTAATCCTCGATTAATTATGTCCTAAGGTCTACCTTGTTGCCTCAGATCAAGAGAATCGACATCAGATGTGAAATCGGGACCGAAATCGTAAAACGTCAAAATTTTCCCTACAGGCCTAGTCATACGCGTATTGCCCAAGGCCATACGCGTATGGGCCAACTCCTACGCCCTCATACACCCAAATTACACATATTGCTCCCTCTCTCTTAGGCCAATACACGTATAGCCTCCTCATATGCGTATTGCCTTGCTTTCCTACGTGAATCCTACTAGAATGGGCAGATGGTTGTACCAAATCAACTTCCATACGCGTATTGCACCCTTTGTTACGCGTATTGCCCTAGTTATGCGCAAGTCCATACGCGTATTACATGCCATTACACGTATAGACATAGACCTCACCAATGTTCATGTTTTATCATTCATTTTTCTTTAGTTTCCTACGATTCTTGTTTTCACACTTCATACCAGTTCTATGGGGGGTTTCTACACAAATTTTACTATCTCAATCATTTTATTATTTCATCTAGTTTTACTAAATCCAGTTCCATCAACATTCTAGATCTAAATTCGTAGCTCTCCTTCTGTAACAATAAAAATATGTGCAAGTAATGCAACATACAGGACAACAACAACAATATTCATACCAGAATTCAATTCTATCAGATCGAATTTGCAACAACATTTTCATCAATCAACAGATTCACAGAACAACAGTTATACACAGAATCCTACAAGGGAAAAGACCCCTCACTACCTCATCCTGTTAATATCACCTAATAAGAATCCCTTTCTCCCCCTTACCTCGAATCTTAATGAAAAATCATGTGACTTTTGTCCATGGAGATTGCCCTAGTTGTTCTTCATCTTCCTAGCTCTCCCTTGGTTTCTCCAAAATTATTATGGCTAATTCTCATTAGTTTTCTGATTAAGTCTAATTCTCCCTAATACTCTCACCACAATATTTTACCAAATCACCCTTATTTTAATTAAAAACAAAATAATAATAATAATTTTAATATTACTAATATAATTAACATAATACTAATAATAATAAAAATAATGTTTTATTGGGCTTATTATTACTACCACACTCCCCAATAGTTCTAATCGCACCACAAGACCACCCGTCCCATTAGGACACACCAAAACATCAAGACATACGCCTTAAACAAGGCCAACAATGCACCAAAAATACACGATAAACAAATTATTAAAAATGGGATGTTACAACCACAACAGCTAAAACAAACAATCCTTGCCAAAACTCTATCTTCTTTTTCAAATCCTCATATTGTTTGAGCTTCAAATTATCCTTCTTCTTAACTTCATCAATTCTCTTTGTTAATGACAAAATCATCTCCTTTGCACGCACTGACATTTGTTCATCATACCAATTGAAGAAGATACATCCCTTTCGTCCTTGCAACTATAGAATATACACTCAAACTCATTAAAATTTCCTATTCAAAAATAAACTTTCAATACTTTATAATCTATAGTTTACCTTGTATAACCTACAACCATTAAACTTCCGCCCATGATTCTCCTTCATCCATGAAGTGGTGAGTGGTGAATCAAGGTCACAAAAGCAACACAATTTTCTTCTTCGTGATGCACAACTGCTGCTAGAAATGGAATACAAATCTGGCATCTTTGGGTAAAATGGAAGCAAAGAAGAAAAGTGGGAAATTAGGGTTTTTTTTTGGGATGGTGATGATAAACACTGAGAAGTTGGAGATTGTGATGGTGATGAAGAACGATGGTAAGGAAGAACAATGAGAGAGATGAGAAATTAGGGTTTTATTACAAATTTCAATTTCTCAAATAATAATAAATCAATTATATTAAATTATTTATTGTTTAATATAATGACATGTGTTAGTTCTGCAGTTGTGGGTGTTTACATTGATTTTGGTAAAACTAACCTCACAACAACATGTTAGACAAGATGTTCTAACATGCTGAAGAACACGTTCTATAACAGGTTTTGCAAGTTGTCAGATAAGAATTTCAGACATGGCTGCTCAGACATCAGTACAAATGTGGTTATAATACTTGGCAGATATTGAGCCAAATGTTGAAACATCTTCAACTGTCATGACAATATTGTTGTTTTGCGATGTCAGAGAAAATGTCTTAACATCTGTCTGTTAGTTCTGGGAAACTTTACAGTAAGTTGTGATTTGATTCTGGAGGATTTTTAGCAAGTGTTTTTTTCTGTGATTAGTCTGATTGGTGGCGAAAATCAAGGAGGAATTTTATGATTAACAAAAGTTGTTTTGTTTCATATATTTGAAGATATTTGCATATCTTTTAGGTTGTTATTTATGTAATCTTTAGAGCAGACTGCCTCGTTTGTTTTGGAAATATCTGATGTTTCTATTACTGTGCAATTTGTTCAAAAGATATTTGAAGATCAAACAATTTTTAATGAAGATCAGATCTGTCTGATTTCATTACTTCATCAGATCTATCTGGATTCTTTGCCCAAGCCCATAAAGATCTTTCTCTATTTAATAGTGGTGCAACCCTAATTGGAGGAAGAGATTATAATATGAAAGTTGTGCATTCTGTTTTAGGGTTTTTAAGTTTAAGTTGTTAATTGTGATCCATTCACACACCACTTTGATGTTAGAATTGGACTGATTTTATTAAGCTGTAAGTTGTTCACTCTAAGCTTGTAAGCACGAGTGTATTGTTCTTAATTGAAGCTTTTAGGCATGATTACGCTGTGTCTTTGAAGGGTGTCTTCGTTTTTATTTGTTTCTTATTTGCTTATCATTGTGTGTGATTGAAGGGGAGTGAGAGGTGTCTCTTATCTAAGAGTTATTAGATAAAAGTTGCATTTAATGGTGATTAAGTGATAAGTGTAAAATGTGGGTTTAACCCTGAATTGATACTACTTATAGTTGATTTCCTCCCTGGCTTGGTAGCCCCCAGAGTAGGTGTGTTTGCACTAAACTGGGTTAACAATTCTTTGTGTTCATTTATTTTTCTGCAACTATATTTGTGTTCATGTCATTGTGTTAAGTGCAAAGATCATTTGTTCCAATATCTCTTAGGACATCTGTAATTTGCTATACCAGAACTTCAACATGGAACTGCCACGTAAACATCATTTTTCCCACATCACACAAAAAATTTACACATCAGCGTTTTTTGAGAGGGAATGGGTGGTACGACTAAATTTGCTTCCAACAAGATAGTTAAGGGGATGCTTTGTTCATTTTTAAAATACAGGGACCAATTTCGTGAGTTGGTCAAAACAAGAGGACCAAAAGTGTTATATATATATATATATATATATATATATATATATATATATATATATATATATATATATATATATATATATATATATATAGGCTGATCAGAAGAGTCATCAGCCGTAGCAAATGATACATCCAACCACTACAACAAACAAGACCTTAGACAGCGCTTTTTTTAGCCTTAGACAGCGCTTTAAAGCGCTGTCTAAACCTCCGCTGCTATAGGTTTAGACAGCGCTTTTAAAAATGTTAAAAGCGCTGTCTAATCCCCCACCCTTAGACAGCGCTTTGGCCAAAAGCGCTTTAAAAGACCCTCTTAATTTAAATTTTTTAGGTACACCTTAGACAGCGCTTTTCAAAAGCGCTGTCTAAGCCCCCTACCTTAGACAGCGCTTTGGCCAAAAGCGCTGTCTAAGCCCCTCCTATTTTAATTTTTTTAGGTATACCTTAGACAGCGCTTTGGCCAAAAGCGCTGTCTAAGCCCCTCCTATTTTAATTTTTTTAGGTATACCTTAGACAGCGCTTTGGTCAAAAGCGCTGTCTAAGCCCCCCCCCCTTAGACAGCGCTTTTGCCTAAAGCGCTTTCTAATCCCCCCTTAGACAGCGCTTTTGGCAAAAGCGCTGTCTAAGGTATACGAAATTTTTTGTAGGATTTGTTTGTAACCACATTTTTTCCAGGTTTATAAACCAGAATTGGTACCTGTTTTCAACCAGATTTTTGCAGTCAATTATCACATTTTATATATGCCATTTTGGCCTTTTTTTACCAAAATTTGGCTAACCAATTCAAACCAAATTTGCCATAAATGTATCAAAATATATACAAATTTATGTTTACATTTATAAGTCATTACATATACTACTACAAATGTACACATTAATTACACACTTTGAGCTCTATCATGTATTGACACCACTCCTCTTTGATTTCATCCACTTGATCCTTTGTATAAGATGCACACTTGAATTCATCAAAGTACTACATAATAATATAACATATTTTGAATTAATTCCAACTATTTAATTATATGAGATATGTGTAAATATAAAAATAACTCATAAGTTAGAAATACATACATCGGTGGGAATCTCTAATCGGCCCAACATGAGAGTATCTCGCATAAACCTCAACATGAAATACCCGCAATCTATTTCATTACGTTGAAGAGGACACTACATATGAAAAAAAAAATATGAATTATAAATCCTAAGTTTTATCAAGTGTAGTCATCACTAATATAATTAAAAACGCGGTAATTAAAAATATACCGCCACTTTAATCCATGAAATGGAGTTGGCGCCCCTCCTTGAGGTCTGGATAACTCGTTGGGCACGAAAAGCTTGTAGGACGCTAATAAAATAAAAATGAAGCAATTAGAACAATTCACATAAACTAAGAAAAATTTTGAACATTCTCACTTACGTGTCAATTAGGTCCTTCATAACCGGGTATGTTGTCCAATCATTTCCTAACGAGTCAAGATAATACACAATTTCTCGGATAGGATTGATTGCGAGCAACAACCAATGTCCACTGTAATGATTAGGCAAATGTTAGATGGTAACTTGGAAAATAATTATAATAGATGAATTTAGAATGAAATGCTAACCCGGTATTAAACGGTATAAAAAACAACTTCTCCGCATTTTTATTCTCCACGAGGATCCGAAGAACGTACTCTGTCACGGTATCCGGTCTACTTATCATTAAACTATAGCTGACGGTCGCGGGTGCTAAGAATCCGAATGACACGTCCAAACCATTGGGGCGCATAAATTTGTCATACAAAAACCTAATATAAAAACATCATTAACATAAAGTAAACATCATTAAAATAAGTTGTTTAATTAATAAAACAAAGTAGTCTGAATTTACCTAACATATGTATTGACAACGGTGACGCCGATTTCTTCACGACCAAAAACTTGCATGAAGTCCTCATTACCAATCATTTGTTCGTAATCAAAGCCGAAAATCCCTACCTCCATAGGTATAGTCCGAACACCTCCGGTCGGTATATCGGTCATCTCTAGAAATGTCCTGAGGCACGACCTATACTTGGTGGTAGGTTTTTTCCTAGCTACGGACTTCTTAGCACCAGAACTTTGTACCCGTGCGGAGGCGTTGCTAACCTCCTTTTTTTGTTGTGCGGAGGCATTGCTAGCCTCATTTACTTGAACCTACATGTCATATAAATAGTTAGATCAAATTAAGAATGTAACAACTTCCATGAATATATGTCATATAATTGTATATTACCTCTTTTCTTGAAACCGTGGACTCGGTATGCCGTGGAATCGCAGTTTCTTTTGATTTGGATTGTGTGGGAGTCTATTTAACATAGGAAAATATGTAAGTAAAATTTTAAGCATAAATTTTAAACTTTGAATATACCAAGGAAAGTTAACATAAGTTTTAATCATACCTCATATCCTACGCATATGAGGTTTGTCGGCCATGCAACAAACGAACCTACTGCTTCGTGCACCGTTGTTGCATCCGAATCATCGCTAGGATATGGTAATGCTGCATTCGGCTCAACTGCAATATCAACTGATACCTTCAAACATCCAGCAGGGAGCTCTCTAGTGTGGAGTAATACTCCGCTAACGTTATGCACTTTTCCCTTGCCAACCATCCGATAGTATGGTGACGACAAATACAGCTGACAATGGGAAATGCCCTAAAACCAATAATAACAAGAAATCGTTAATGTGTATATATGTCAAATACATAATTTAAGAAAATAGTTCAATTTAAGACAAGAGTCTTGATTACTTTTTATTTGGTGAGACACTAGTCACCCTATGGTTCTTCTTTTAACAATTTTTAGATTGATGCATTATATATATTAATTGATTTTATTACATGAACAATTCAAACCTTAGAACAAGAATTTTTATTACTCATTCAGTTAGGATTGGCAATTGAGCATCAACAGTGTATTTTACAAACAAAAAGCAAGCATCAACAGTGTATTTTACAAATACTGATATTTCCCTAAATAACAGAGCATGAAAAAATGAAAAAATGCAGAACATACCGAAATGAAGGATTCTTCAAACACTTTCAGAAATGAAATATTCTCAAAAAACCCTTGCAATGCCTGAAACCATATGCAAAAAGAAATGAAGAACAAAATCTGAAATGGCTTGAAGAACAAAACGCAGAAGAGAAACGAAAAACAAAACGCAGAATGAGATGAACATACCGCAGTAGAACTGAAGAACTGAGACCGATTCTTCAAACACAAACACTTTCTGGTATTGAAACCGAATGCTTTCAATGTACTCTCGTTCGCAGTTAGGGTTCGCTGGAGAGGTTTAATCGCTGGAGAGGGAAAACAGAAAGAACAGGAACGAAAATAGAAGTCTGAATTTTAATTTTAATAACACCTTAGACAGCGCTTTTGTGGAAAGCGCTTTCTAAGATATTCCTTAGACAGCGCTTTCCAAAAGCGCTTTCTAAACCCCCCCTTAGACAGCGCTTTTGGTTTTAAATATTTTTTTAATTGAAATACATTAAACAGCGCTTTCTCAAAAGCGCTGACTAAGGTCTATATTTAAAAGCGCTTTCTAAAAGCGCTGTCTAAGGGGGGGTTTTAGACTGCGCTTTTAGAAAGCGCTGTCTAAGACCCCCCCTTAGACAGCGCTTTCGTTATATTTTTTTAACATTTTCCGTGTTTTATTTTTAGTTTAACCTTAGACAGCGCTTTCTTTTAAAAGCGCTGTCTAAGATGCGCTGTTAAAAAACCTTTTTGGCGTAGTGAACGCCCCCCCCCCCCCCCCCCCACACATTTCACGCTTAGAGAATATTATTTTGTTATAACTTATTCACTATAAAGAGCATGCACGCCAATTTCAGGTACACAACTTCAAATTTAAACTTAACTCAATCATCTTCTCCACATGATGACTTAAGTATTAGAGTGATAACCTTCAGGTCAATCCCCTTTCCACCGCAGTAGAAGCCCGGATCTTTCGTTGCTCACCACAACCTCCATTCTCCGATCAATTCTGGTTCCATAACAGAACAATGACGTCTTCTGTTGGAATCGATTTTAGTTATCGTGTATTCCACAATTTTACTTGTTCACTTTAATTCATCGATTCAAAGCACTTTCAACCTACTGGATTAGAGATTTGAGATCAAACTTTTGATTCTCTATCCTCGACCTATTCCAATAGTGGATCGATAATAGTTTCCGTAATTTTTGAATCTATGGTCTTCAAATCCCCAACGATGGATGGATCTACAACCACTCGCTCCACGACTTTACGCGAAGTTACCGCTGATGCTGCTCAAGTGGTAAGAAATCAACTGCCTCCTTCTGCTTCTCATTCTCAGGGAAATATAGATTAAGTTGTTGTCAACACTTTGTTGCATCTAGATCAACTCCAACCGCCTAAGATTGCAGGATCTACTCTACACCTCCGACAAGGTGAGTCGTCGATCAAGCCTTCAATACCATCTCCAGCCTTAGGACTGAAAGCATTACCTAGATCTTAGTTATTGTAGGCTAACCTTGGAGTACAACGTGCCAACAAAATTTTGAATAGTATGTACAACATCGTTCGACAACAAAACTCGAAGGTGATGGAAGAAATATTACTTTTCCTATAAGAAAGCTTACATAATGTGCCACCAAAAGTAAACACGATGCAGGAAACTTGTTCCATAAGAAACCAAATAATCGTGCACTAGTTGTTTAAATCACGATGGGAGGCGGCTGAGATATTCAAACCACCAGAGAAGAAAGAGGTAAAAAACTCCTCCTCCCAATCCAATAGGATATCGGGGAAGCCATGTTCCCACTGAGGAACACGTGGATAAGCCTCTAGTAATGAACCCATAGGAGCATCCCCTATACGCTCACATTTTGGATAACCAGTTACCAAAATCATTAAATAAACCTCCAAAATTGAAAGATTACAACAAGAAAGGAGATCACAACGAGCATGTACAACCCGTCGATGAACGTTTGAACTACTTCCATGTCGATGAGGCAGCCAAGTAAAAACTATTTGCACTCACTCTGACAAGATCCTTTAGTCTTTAGTTCAAAGCCTTGTCAATTGGTAGCACTAGGGCTTGGAATATCTATGTGAGAGCTTCACTAATCACTTTACTACTCAAAAGATACAATTGATGACGATAACTACCTTAAGTGGGATAACACTGGGTAGAAAGAAAGCTTTTGGAAGTAGAAGGAGCTCAAGAGGGCTTCAAGTGTGGGATATTTGAGAACATCTTATTACATGATAGTTCTTTCAGATAAAAGCTAGGGTGCAACAAAGTGAGATATTTGAGAACATTCTATAGTGTAAAAGAACTACTGAGTATGGCATAACCCTTCATTAACTTGGAGGAGAAAAATAATGCCCGTTACGATAACTCAACCACAACAAATACATGTTTCAACCAATCATTCGGAAAGACTCTCACAAACGAACAGATAAAACTGATTAAGGAACTCGTGGTCGGTACAATAAGTACACTCCTATTAATAATTATCAGGAAGATTTACCATGAGTGCGCCAACACAAAGTTCTGGAAGGGCAGCAGAGTCAGAAACCCAACCCTCATTAAAGTGTCATACATAGTTGATAAGACGAAACATTATCGCTTTCACATGGGCCGGAGTGAAGAGAAAAATTGATGAATTAATGGTCATCCACAAAAAGGGGAAAATCACGTCAACCAAAGCCTCAAAATGAGATCTTCCCCCTAATCATAACTAGCCATTTCAATGTCTCGTGGATCCCGATCACCGACAACAAAATCTATGATATAGTATATTCAAATCTATTTGAGAAATCAAGACATACCCTTCGTAGTTGTCCTTGACTATTTAATCTCCAAAAAAAAATTAGCATAATGAAAGCTTCGTTAGATTAAACTTAAAAACAAAACAAAAAGTTTTTAAAGAGTACTATTTAAAGAAAAAATTTAGAAAACTAAAAATGATTGTTAGGTATTTATAGACATTAGATTAAACTAAAAAAAAAAAAAAAAAAAAAAAAAGTTTAGAGAGTACTATTTAAAGAAAAAAATTTAGGAAACTTAAAATGATTGTTAAGATATTTACAGAGACCATAATCCTATTTAATAAATATTTAATTCTTTCATATGATGTATAAATTTTAACTCAACCGACAAATATATAATATTGTCTAAATACTAAAAAAAAAGTCTATATCCTAATAAAAGAAAAAGAAAAATATATTTTTTCATATGCATTAGTCTTCTTTGACTGCAAATATAAATTTTTGTTCTTAATTTAAATTTTTTATAAATGATGTTTGATGTTTAATTTAGTATCTTTTGGTTTACATACAATATAAACAGTGTCCACATATCCGTGGCCATTATGCATGGTAGAGTCTGTACTTCACATGTGTTTAGATAATGAGAGCTTAAAGATTGATTAAAACCGATGGATTTACAGATGAATTAATTGAGTCCAACCTTTATAAGACATTTTCCATCTCGATCTATAATTGCAGCTCCAAACCAGTTATAACTTCACCGAATTGCAGAATAAGCTTTACTGCGCTTACTCTACAAACAAGGATCAGACTTTTCTCATATAGGATACTCCCTTATAAAATTTCTTCAAATGTATCATGAATTAATTCCCAGTCCTCAAATTGTCCCTTAAAGTCATTGTCAATTGCATATATTATAGTAAAAATGTAGTTTGTCCTTCCTCTCTGCATATGATTGCAACATGATGAAAAGACTCCTCCTAGTGCACCTTAAATCCTACAAACAAGGATCAGGCTCTTCCCAGATAGGATACTCCCTTTTATAATTTCCCCAAATGCATCATGAATTCAGTCTTCTAACTGTCCCTCAGAGCCATTATCAATTGCCAATATTGTAGTTAGAATGTAGTTTGTCCTACCTCTCTCTGCATATGATTGCAGCATGATGATAAGCCTCCTCTTAGTACACCTTAAATCCTGCTCATTTTCTTTCAGCTAAACTGGAAAATGACTTGCTTACTGCATTTGCATTTTCGTATACACTAGTCATCTTGTAGCAGCACATCAAGGTACTAATCTGATTATCATCATTACAGATAGGACCTTGATCATCGTTGTATTCCTTTGCATACTTGCAAAGATAAACCCACTGCTGTGATGTGTGCATTCTGCTGTGGCTGAAATCAATTAATGTTCAAAGTCAGTAATTTTTTCAGCAATCCATTGGCCCAGTCTTGGAGACTCATTTTTCTGACAAGCATCAAGGGCTCGTTCCAACATGCGAAGAGTAGGCTCTATTGTCATTGTTTTCATAAAATTATCGAGCTCATCCATGCATCCATACCGACTGTAGAGTTCAATCATGCAGTCATAATGCTCCATCTGAGGCAGGACATGGTATTCATTGCTCATAGACTTGAAGCAATGGGTGCCAAACTCAACAAGGCCTTCATCAATACAAGCAAGAAGAATGCCCTCAAAGGTCACGTGGTCTGGCTTGATGCCTTCTGCTTCCATTATTCCAAAAAGTTCAAGTGCATCTCTTCCCCTATGATTGTGACAACATCCCAAAATTAATGTATTCCACATTATCACATCCCTAGAGACTGTACCTTTCAGAACTTCAACAGCATACTCAATACAGTAGCATTTACAGTACATGTAAATCAAAGCAGTTCTGATTACAGTATCTATCTGAAATCCATGTCTAATGATGAATCCATGAATTTGCTTTCCGTGGCGTAGAGCATAAGTATTTGCACATGCTGCCAAAAGGGTTCCGAAAGAATATTTGCTTGGTTTCGTTTCCCATTGCATCTCTGAAAACATTGTTAGTGCTTGTTCACTTAAATGATGATGACCGTAGCTAGCCAATAAAGCATTCCAAGAAACCATGTCACGCCAATTACTCATCAGATTAAACCATACTCTGGCACCATTCAAGTTCCCGCATTTACCATACATGTCAAGAAGGGCATTGCCAACCATAAGGTTTGAGTGAAAACCATGTCGAAAAACATAGCCATGCAGTTGTTTTCCCATTTCATGATCCGAAAGTCCTGCAGAAACGTTTAACATCAAGCAAAGAGTGACATGATCCAAGTCCTTAATCGTGTCAAGCATCAAACCCACAAAATCTAATGCCTCATACCATTTAAAGAATCGGGTATATCCAGCCAACATAGCATTCCACGAGATCACATTTCGTTCAGGCATCTGATCAAAAAGCCTTCTGGCATCCCAAGTTTTCCCACTCATTGCATACCCCGACACAATGCAAGTCCACGACACCAAATCTTTGGAAACAAGCTGATGAAAAACCTGAGAACCATTCTCCAATTCACCACACTTGACATACATATTGATTAGAGAGCTTGAAACAACATTGTCCTCCCGGAGTCCCCATTTCACAACAACCCCATGAATTTGCATCCCCTCCTCAAGCGCATGCATACTGGAACAAGCCACAAGAGCATTAGAGAATGTAAAATTCAACGGCTTAACTCTAGCAGAAAACATTCGAGTGAACATTAAAACAGCTTCCTTTGCATCCCCAACATCAAGATACCGCCTTACAATAACATTCCAAGTGACAGCATTGCGACGAGGCATCTCATAAAACATCCTCCGAGCATATACCATAACCCCACATTTAGCATAAACATCAACAAGAGCACTCCCAATTATCACATTACCACAAAAACCAAATTTCACCACAAGCCCGTGAACCTGTTGGGAGAGAGGAAGCTCAGAAACAGCAGCACACGAGGCTAGAACACCGGCAAATGTGATCTTATTGGCACGAACACCAGACCTATTCATGGAAATGAACAACGAAAGTGCTTCATGCGGGTAACGCAATCGAGAATAAGCTGTTATCAAGGCATTCCAAGAGCCACCATCTCTGTGAGGCATTTGGTCAAACAGTTCCCTGGCATCATGAAGAGAGGAGCATTTAGCATAGGCTTCGAGGGCACGGTTGCGGAGGAATGTGGGTGGGTTAGGAGTGGTGGCGACCAAGTGGAACTCAACCTTATGAGCTGCAACGATGGATTTTGGAGAAGAACAATGACGGAAGAAATGGGCGTAGAGAGAGTGAGGGAAGGGTAGTGGGAATGCGAAGAGAATGGATGCGGCTTTTTGGATTCGACCCAATTTTAGGCAGTCGATGATTGATTCGATTACTTGATTGGTGGTCGTGGCGGCGACGGCAGCGGCGACGCGTGGGTGGTGGATCATCGTGAAGGATTGGTTCAGTACAGAAGCGGCACATTACGCCCATACATACAAAGTGTCGCTGCATTCGCACCGACGGACGCTGTGTGTTTACTTTTCTAGAGGCTTTAGTTTTTTGTCGGTCTTAATATTCGATTCAATTTATTATCATTTATATATTTTATTTATTTTTAAATAAAAGTCAAATTATTCACAGTATAATGCATTTTAATTAAATTCATAAAAAATAATAAATACATTTTAAATAACTATAAACTGTATAAAATTGATTTTGTTTTTACTTTGAAATTTTTAATGAAGAACAGTTTATACTGAATTTGATTTTGTTTTGATATATTATTTTTTAGTTTAATAATATACAGAATAAAATATCATGTAATAAAAATATATTAATTTATTACGTTACACCATTAATTAAAATTTTATAATATATATATATATATATATATATATATATATATATATATATATATATATATATATATATATATATATATATATATATATATATATATATATATATATCCTATTTTCTCCATGTTAACTATTTTTAATGATAGTTATTAGTTCTTTTTCTGAAATAATAATATTTTAGTATTTATTTAATATAATTAAATTTTATTATTTATATAGTTTAAATATAGTTATTTATTATTTTTTTAATATGTTATTTATCTTAAGTTACTTAAATTTTAAATTTAATTGACTATGGAATAAAAGTGTAAAGATATTTTATATTGTTTCTTAATCCTAATTCTTAAATTTTTATATGTTTGACTTTCTTTTTAATCACATATAAAATATTATTCTCTCTCTTTTATGATGAGTTGTTTAGTTGATCATTTTATATATATATATATTAAAAAATGTGTAATTATTAAAGAGAGAGATTAAAGGGTACAATTAAAAAAAAGAAATAATTTGCATTGTAAAATGAAAGATTCATTCATTTTTAGACACTTTATTATTCTAAATGAGTCCCTCATCCGAAGAGGATATGTCGATCATGGTTACATGTGGTCGAATTCCTCTGCTCCTTCAGGACTTCTGTCCAACACCCGCAGAAGTCACCCAGTTCCATCCGAATACAACTCCTGCCCGACGCACATCCCATCCGACCAGGTATGCTCGTTCCAACGGCTAGTTTATGGAAGTTACCTATTTTTTGGGGATCCATGATCCAGGCCCAAAATAGGAACCAATAGTCAAGCGTTTGAGGCTCTTTATAAACCCTCTCGCATTAGAGGGTCGGATATTGAATATTCACTCCCTTAACACTTTTACTCGTACTTACATACTCTTTTTCCCACTCTTACTTTGGCTTCGAGGTACCTTGCAGGTACACTCCCCAACTTTCCTCGACGACCGAACAAGGACTTCAATATCCACGTCAGCGTCCACAACCATTGTAGATTCTGATCACAGGTACGATCAATATCTATGAATGATATTATTCTAAGGGTGTGTTTGGATTGACTTCTACAAGCTCCAAAAGCACTTCTAGACCATTTCAAAATGATTTTTTTTTTGGATACTTTTCCAAAATCAATTATCCCCCTCCAGAAGCAATTCTATTAGAAGCTAGAATTCCTAGCTTTTGAGTTTGGTAGAATCAATTCTACATATATTATATATTATTTGTTACAACTCTTATTAATTTTACTTCTTTACCCTCTTCAATTTTCATCAATTACTTCTTTTCTTTTTGATTTGTATTAGAATTGATTATCCTTTTGGTAATTATACCATTCAAAATTAAATTTGATAAAACTATCCAAACAACAATAATTGGTAATAATCACTTCTATATTATTGTATCCAAACATAAATCAATTCTATTAGTCTCAATTCTGTTAAAATCAATTCTACCAAACTCAATTATCCCAAAATCAATTTTGTCCACCGTCAATCCAAACACACACTAAATGAGTCACTTTATTATTTAAAATGATTCATTCATTTTGAGACACTTTATTATTCTAAATGAGTCACTCATTTTGGTGTAAAACTTTTTATACGTGCATACCATATATATATATATATATATATATATATATATATATATATATATATATATATATATATATATATAATAAATAACTATTTTATTAGTTTTATTTTTTTATTAGTAATTTAAATTTGGATTTTAGTAAGGTTCATTAAGTTAGAATATTTTTGTTAAAGAGATTAGTATTTATATATTCATCACCATAATAATATTGCATTATTCAGCTCTGATATGGTATCATGAACTCTTGCTCGAGAGGGTCTCGCTTTTGCATAAAAAAAATCTAGCCGCCTTAATTGCGGTTATTTTGTGCAAAACTCTAGCCACCTTCATTGTAGTTATTGACTTCATTGTAGTTTCGTTAATCAAAAACCCGAGCCACCTTAATTGCAATTGTTTCCTTCCCCGTGTACAATTCACTATTAACATTGTTTGTACAACCGCTCATATCTCTGTTAACCTTCAAACTCGCTGCCCGCACCACTCAATTCACCTTGGAAAACTCGACCTGAACCAAGAGTTTCGCCACTGTCAGAGCCGCCACACGCCACAATATGCATCCAACCTTCGACATCCATCCATACGCGTGAAGACAACGCACTCCCATACCATCTTCTTTCGCCTATGTGTTCTCCTAGATTACAAATCATAACTTCTTGTTTTCGTTTTGGGTGTTCACTTTTGTATTCGATCACTTTCATTTTCTTTATAATTCGCACACTCACTTGTGGTTTTAACTTGCCTTTGTTTCAAATTTCTTCAATGGCTGGCGGTAAAGATGAAACAAATGAGTACAAATTTGAATCAAAATTACCTATTATTCCTCAAGTTTACAAGTTGAATGGAAATAAATATTTGAAGTGGCTTTAACTCGTAAGAATGACCTTGAAAGGTAAAGGAAAAACACAACACCTAACAGACAAACCTCCCAAAAAGACGTATCCCAAATTTGACAAGTGGGATACAAAAAATTCAGCGATCATTGCATGTCTATGGGCTTCAATGATTCCATAAATTAGTGACATTTGCATGTTCCTAAGTACAACAAAGTAGTTTTGGAAATCAATATAAGAAACTTATTTTAAACCCAAAGATGTTGCCCAAATATTTGATGTAAAGGTGGGAACACTATGGACTAAACAGGGCAACACAATATTTACAGAATATGCTAATCATCTCAAAGCTTTGTGGATGGAGTTATACCGCTACGAAAATTATCAAAAAAAAGGGTGTACAAATGATGCAACAAAACTTAAGGAGTACATTGAACAAGATAAAGTATACGACTTTATAGTAGGACTCAACTCTGACTTTAACCAAGTTAGAGAACAATTTCTTGGCAAAGAAAAAGTACTGAACATTAATGATGTAGTGTCCATAGTGAGGAGTGAAGAAAGTATAAGGGAATTAATGTTGATTCCACCAAATATGGAAATCTCAACAATGCTAGTTGACAAGAATTCAACTATGATAGCTAATAAGGAAAAATTGGGAGACACCTATGTCAAGAAGAAAGGTGAATGAGTGTGGTGTACTTATTGTAACAAGCGTTGTCATACTCAAGAAAAATGTTTGAAATTGAATGGAAGACCTCCTAATAAAGATTAGGCTCCTAATAGAGCCTGGGGACAAAAAAGAGACTTATCAAGAAAGGAAGGAAATGCACACATGGTTGGAAGTACTAGTGGAGACAATCTAGAATGAGGAGTGCACCTTAACCTAAGTGAAGTAGAAAATGTGGGATCTCTCCTCAGTATGTTGGAGAAACCAACAGGTACTTGTTCTGTAACACATCTAGGTACGTTTCTATTATCTTTTCCTTTTGCAAACTTTCCATTTTTGTTTGGATTTAATGCTTCAGATATAACCTTTAAACAATATTGGGTACTATATCTGGGGGCCTGGCCATATGACACCCTTACCTACATTTTTCTCCACTTATTCACCTTGCCCCAATAAAAAAAACTATCCACTATAGATGGCACCGTTATAATTGTAGCAGTTAAAGGAACAATTCAACTTAATTTATCCATGACTTTAACAACGCCCTTCATATCCCAAAATTGACTACTAGCCTAATTTTCATACCTAAAAACTCACAAAATACCTATCATGTAATGTTATTTCTATATTACCTCTTGTGTTTTTCAGGACAAGAATTAGGGGAGGACGATTGGAAGTTCTAGAGAATGGAATGGTCTTTACTACTTGGATAGTAAAGATTCAAGCCCAAATTTTCTCAGCAGCAATTCCATTATTTTCAGAATCAATAAAAATTAACAAGGGTAAGGTTCTCTTATACCATTATCGCCCATGTCATCCTTTGTTTAGAGTCATTAAGGAGTTATTTCTTGTTTTATTTAAAACATTAGATGTTAAAAGTTTTGATTGTGAGGTGTGTGAGCTCGCTAAACACAAGTGTGTACTTTCTTTGTTAGTAATTAAATGAGCGCTTTTATATTTTATCTAGTTCATACAGATGTGTGGGGTCTATCAAATATTCCAAATAATTTAGGTGCTTGTTGGTTCATCACCTTTATTGATGATTATACTCGGGTTACTTAGATCTACTTACTTGATGATTGTGCACGTTCAATTCTGGAGTCACTAACCATATGACACCCTTACCCACACACTTCTCCACTTATTCACCTTGCCAAGTGATAAAAAATATCCACTGTAGATGGCACCCTTAAAACTATAGCAGGTAAAGGAACAATTCAACTTAATTCATTCATGACTCTTAACAACGTCCTTCATATTCCAAAATTGACTACTATCCTAATTTCCATACATAAACTCACAAAATACCTACCATGTTATGTTATTTTATATAATAACTCTTGTGTTTTTTTTAGGACAAGAATTTGGGGAGGAAAATGGGAAGTGTTATAGAATGGAATAATTTTTACTACTTGGATAACAAAGATTCTATCCCGAACTTTCTCAGCATCAATTCCTTTTTTTCCAGAATCAATAAAGACCAACAGGGAGAAGGTTATCTTATACTATTGTCACAGTTCATCCTTCATTTAGAGTCATTAAGGAGTTATTTTCTGTTTTATTTAAAACATTAGATGCTGAAAGTTTTCACTATGAGGTGTGTGAGCTTTTTAAACGCATGTGTGTACCTTTCTTCGTTAGTAATAAAATGAGTACTTTTTCATTTTATCTAGTTCATAAAGATGTGTAGGGTCCATTTAATATTCCAAATATTTCAGGTGCTCGTTAGTTTATCACATTTATTATTGATTATACTCGAGTTACTTGGGTCTACTTACTTAAACAAAAATTTGAAGTTAGTCATATTGTTCCTCAATTTCTCTCTGTGGTTAAAAATCAATTTAGTATGAGTATTAAAAGGATTCAGTCTAATAATTCCAAGGATTTATTTAATCATAATCTTAATTCTTTGTGTCTGTCGCTCCCGGGATTTTCATCCTAGTACAAACGCGAAAGTGACGCGGAAAAGGTAGAGTCGCCAGCCAGGCATTTTTATCCCGAAGGAACGGGAAAGGTAATGCTGCACAAACCCGAGGAAGAAGGAAAGGACAAGGTTCTGCGAACCAAAGATCTGGGTCCGGGAGTCGATTACGACCTGGGAAGGTATTAGCACCTCAGACCGTCCTCCGTACCCGACGGGATCCAGCTTGTTTGTTTCAAAGGGTGAGAAATAAAGTTGTTGCTGAATGAAAGAATTGCTAACTGGAACGGGAACTGAAATAAGAAAGGGAACTGGAAAAGAGAATGAAAAGAAAGAGGAAAATGTAGGGAAAATAAAGAATGTGCTCGAACGGGCCCTACCCCGCTGCCTACGTACCTCATCGGGAAAATGAGGATCAGAGTCGACGTAGTTTGCCTAACCAGGCGGGAACTTTGTTTGTGTTTTTTAAGCGCTGGAATTGTGTATGTCTATGCTCAGGTGTTGCAGGCTCTCCTGGTAGAGTGTGTTTACCATCTTGCATGCGAGACAAGTCATCGTAAGTTCACGTTTAGAGTGAATGAGGTGAGAAAAGAGTTCCCGCAGGAAAGTCGCTTATTGTTTGTTGTTTGCTTTTTAAGAGTTTTTATGAATTTGACACAAGGAAGTTAATTCAAACTCTTTTCCATGGAATATGTACTTGCTACTATATTCCAAGATGTAATAGTAGAACAAGCACAACAAGTAAGGAGAATTTATCCAAGACTTGTTTCCAAGGATTAAGGTCTAAGTTCACTAGCTTGTTGAACTTATTACATGTTTTTTGTAGCTTGTGAAGAAATGTCTTTTATGTTTTCTTTGTGAAGGTAGTCTCATGATCAGACTTGTACATCATGCTAGACAAGCTCATACTATTCCAAGATGGAATGAATACGAGTGTCCCATGGAATAAGGCTATACACAAGAGACTACTTCAAGCATTTATTAAGTATCTTTTGGATTTTTGTTTAAAGATGAGAGAAGAAGACTCAAATGAGAAAGGAAAAAACTAAGGGGACTAAGACACAACCCTAAGTCATTTATTATATAAAAAGGAGGCCTAAAGGTTTGTGAGGTATTATAATCCTAAAGAGAAAGGAAAAGAAGAAAAAAGAGTTAGAACTCAACTTACTTCCTAAGGAAATTAAGTTGGTTCTAAAGGACAAAAGGGGAACCTAAAAAAACAAAGCACATTTAGAATGCATAAAAGATGAGAATGAAGTAATGCTTACCTCAATCTTCCCCCTACAAAACAAAATTAGTATTGCATTTTATTGAAAATAATAAAGCAAACTCACACCATAATTCAATCCTAATGCTCTAGGACCTAAAACTAGACTCAATCCTAAGTCTACAAGAACTAACAAGTATGCTAAACAAAAATCCAGCGCCTACTACAACTCTCATTACACAAACAGCTATCAAACCACAATGCAAAGCACAAACAACTTTTTACAACCATCACACAACATGCAAAAAAATAGGTGTAAAAGATCACAAATAACATGAACATCATAACAAGCATCATGCATTTAACAACCGTTATATTCAAAAACAGATGCGAAAACATGGCAGATTTTATTATTTTCATTTTTTATGCACAAGATGTATAACAACTTATGCAAATACTTCACATATCATGATTAACAAACATCAACATGCATGATTGGATGCACACAATACTTTTATGGATGCTCATGAACAAAATGTATACAAAACAATGAACACAATTATGCACTTTCAAGTATTTGATCACATAATCATATGAACATGGAATATGTGCATGTATCAACAAGGATCATCAATTAAAACATGTTAATTGACACCAAAAACATAATTAAGATCACATAGCAATGCAATCAACAACGCAAACAATAATGCAAGAAAGTGCACATTCATGTTCATGCATTTTCAAGAACTCATGGCATAGCATGGTAATCACAATCAACAATGTATGTACCATAATCATAATGCAAAACATAATGAGAACATGCATTAAGATACTAATGGATGCATTACAACATGGCATAACAATATGCAAAGCATTACCTGCCTTAATGGACAATTAACACATAGTATGCATAAGTAACAAAACGCGTGTCGAGACGACTCGAAACAAAAAAATCACGTACTGAAAATGAACCTAAAAATTCCCTAAAATCAATGCCTAAACATGTATGAAGATTAAAGGCACAAAGAAAACCAAACAAACAATGAAATAAGCTAAAAACCTAAAATCCAACAGCGTTAACCGGTTAACCAAACCGTTAACCCGTTAACGAACTCCAAACAACAACAATTTGGCCAAAAAACGCACGTGTTAACCGGTTAACCAAAGCGTTAACCGGTTAACACTGAACAGAATGAGAAAATTTGCTTTGAAATAAGTGTTTTTGGTCACAAGCTTACTTCTAAACATCCCTAACACACATATAACCATGTTAATACGAATTTCTACTCAATTGTGGCTTATTTAACACACACTAACACCTAGAACAAGCTACGAGCTAGCTTCTAACAATCAAAATCAACGAATCACAATCAAAATGTAAGAACACCAATCAAAACGTAATCATAACGATAAGTACTTTAAAGAATGTTGCAACAACGAGATGAAGAGAAATAACTTAAATCAAGAAGCGTATTTAGATCACCAACCTACGAAGCAGAGGATTTCTTCGGTGAGTGTTGCGATGTATCAAAGTGAAATTGAAGAAGAAAACCGAAGATCCACGAATGCGCAAAATAAATGCGGTTGATGATGATGAACACTTGATCAATAACCTCCAATAAGCTCAAAACTCCTCCGAAATCAGAATTGATTCTTCCAATAAGCTTCACAATGAGATGATTGATGAAGGTTTTAGCTTCAAGTTCTTCAAATTCCAATGAATAATTTGAAGAACTTCTAGGAGGAAGCTTTGGTGAGAGGTTGAAAATGGTGGAAAAGTTTGAGAGAAGAATGAAAGAGATGAAGTGAAAAATGGTGAAAATACGGTGGAACCCCTTGGCTTAGGAATGATTTAGGTTTATAAAGAGATTAGGTATGGCATGAGGTTTGGGAATGGAGCTAGGTTTGGCATTAGGTTAGGGGAATGAGGCTTGGAGTTAGTTAGGATTCTATAGAGTTCTAGAGTGCTCCTTGGAATATTCCTTAGAATATTCCTTGGAAGGTTGTAGAAGACTCTAGAATGTGGGTAGAGTAATCCAAGGGAAAAGGAAATGTGAAGAGTGTGGAACAAGGCAAAGGAAAGGAAAGGAAAAAGTGGAGAGAAATGGTGAAAGCAACCAAAATTTGAAGTTTTTATTCAAATTTCGCCCCCGTTAACCGGTTAACCAATGCGTTAACCGGTTGACGGTAGAAAATGTGAATTCTTCCCTTTTTTGGTTGGTCAGCTTGGAAGTGGTTTGGATTATTTTTGGGATATTATTTTTCTCCTGAACTCCAATGTTTGGCAAGCCTCGATCGACCACATGCCTCATGCACATGCAAAGGATAATGATTTATTTATTTATTTATTTTTCGAATGCGTTAAAATGATATACGAGATGATGCGGGAATGAAACGCAAGCTTCTTGAGGTGGATAATAAATAAGAGGACAAATTTTGAGGTCACAAACAAAACACAACAACATAGCACAACAAAACAAATCATCACAAGTCATCCAACAAGAGAAATTATTTTTCAAAAGACTGCAGGTCTCGCTAAGCAAGATAGCTAGCTCGCTAAGCGAGCAACTCTCTGTTTGCAAACTCTCCAAAATTTCACTCTCTCGCTAAGCGAGCTCCTGCTCGCTAAGCGAGGAAGCAATTTCTAGCACAAAACCCTGTGATTTTCTATACATCTCAACCACGCCCAAAAACCCTCAAAACACCAGTTTATAACAGAAAAGATCAGAAAACGACCATACAACCTATTATCATTATATAATCATCACTTATAACCTCTAACAACAACAAAATCTATCAACAAATAACTCAACCCTAAGGTTTTGCCTAAAAAATCCCCTTTCTTCATAAGACAATCCAAACATTATAGACATTGAAAGAGAACTACTCCCCATACCTTATTCGATCGAGTTTTCTCTTTCACCTCTTGAGCAATTCCCCTTTGGTCTCCTTGTTCTTCAGAGCAAACCTTTAGCCTTCACCAAAAATATGATTATGAGAATTTTGATCGTAATCCCTTTTCTCATAAACTACTCAAAAGACCACTCTACCCCTTAGACCTCCAACTTCTTTTATTTTATTTTTAATAATAATATTTAAATAATATCTAATGATTATAATATCACTATTTAATAAAATATTTCCTTCTTAATATTCCACAAAATACCACCAATTACCACTTATTCATAAATAATTATATAAATAATTAAATTATGAAATTGGGGTGTTACAGGAAACGTCTTGGCTTGGTCTCTTGTGTTGTTTTTAATTGATTTGTTGATCTTTTGCCTGTATTTTAGAAATACATAGTTAAAATATGCATATAGGTGTTTTTATCACTTTTTACTGATAAATCAGGGGTTTTCATTGTATTTCTTGTGAAACAAATGCATACAATATTTAATGTATTTTTGGAACTTATCAAATCTTGCTAGATTATCTTTTTATTTATCCTAAAAAACTATTCAAATGGTTCAGAAAAAATTCAAATGCGTGTTTCAAAAGAAGTTGAATGACTTGATTAAGAACTTTAGAAAATAACGTTGGTTTATGACATGATTCTTTTTACAGTGCAAGTTCATAATAACTATTATAATTATCATCAAATCATAGCATAGCTATGAAAAACTTGCTTTTCCAAAGAAAGATTTCAAAATATGTATAGATCAACAATAAATTTTATCATCGGAATCATATTTTCACTCATTTATCTATCAAAAGGTTTATTGTTTTCCTCTTATAAATTATAGAAACATTTTGCACTCCATCTAAGAAATATCACAAGATAATCATATATCATGGATCACTAAGTTTTTTTTTGTAACGTGGCTAGACTACAAAAATATTTGATTTTCTTTGAATTCTAAAGCATAGATATAAAAGAGAAAAATATTTTTCGGGATATCATTTTGTTTTTTAAATATGTCTCACTTATTTTTTCCCACTTTACAATATTTTTATTTGGTGATTTTCTTTTTGTATGATTTGACTTTTGATGCTTTCTTTTTCTTTTTCATTTTGTTTAGTCAAAGAATATTATGTTCTTTCTTTTCACTATTTAACTACTTAATTTTCAAAAATCTTTTTCTTTTTCTCCCTTACTTTATTATTCTTCACACTATTGCATTTTTTTATTTCTCTCATATCCTATAATAGGTTGTGAACATTCATTTTTCTTTTTAGAATCAACTAAGGGTTGTAATGTTTAAAGAACAAAATTTTTCCTTTTCAAGCTTAAAAAAGTTGTCATTGGATCGCACCCTCGCAAGGTAGGCATTTTGATCAATTAATTTTTCACTCAATAACAAAAATTGTCTTGAGCATATTAATGACTTTAAATATAGCAAGTAATACCAAGAATGATGCAAAATCTACATAGTTAATATGCATACCCACTCTCATTGATTTAGGTAAAACATGAGTTATGCACTCATCTCACCTAGTTTAGGCTTATGGTTCTTGACTTAATTTGACATGTTTTCACTAAACAAGTAGTAAAGTAAAAAAAAAATGAATCAAGAAAATAATTCATGATCATGATATTAGTTAAAGGTACTCACAATATTAATCATGAATGAATCATTTAAAAGAATAAACCTTTTATCATGCCTTCATTCTTGATTTTGTCTTTATCTTAAGCTTTGGTTCATTTGCATTTTCCTTTTCAAATCATTTGAACCATCTGCAAACAAACAACTTCATACAAAAATTCACAAAAAATTTCAAAATTTTTCAAATAGTATGTTAGGTACAAAATTTGTCCAGTAATACTTATGTATGAACTTGAACATTTAGGTTAAAGAAGTAACTAAAAACAAATAGTAAAGTAAATGTCACAGTTTTTGGCGAGCTTTAGTTGCAACACCCATTCCCTCTAGAGATTTGGCTTGTCCCCGGGCTATCATCATATGAAACTAGGGATTTCAATAAAAAATATGCATCTAGAGCCTAAATTTTTTGCTTAACGACAATAACATTTTAGTAAGCGAGTAGATGATCCCACTTAGAGAAAGTCCTTCAGAATCTTAAAACCTATTCTTTTTATCTGTTTAAGGGAAATATAATTTGTATAAAGGAAAATCTAAATCTATAAAGTTGGGTTGTCTCCCAACAAACGTGTGTTTAACGTCATTTGCTCGACACATGTGTTAAGGTTCCTTAATATATATTATTCCCTTCTTCTTATTTTGTCTTATGAATTTGAAATAGGAAGAAGATGCTCCAAGGCCTTATAGAATGATGTATTTTTATGTAGTATTTTGAGAATATCTACAAACCTAGAGTATTTGTTTTTTTGTTCTTGGTTATAGTCCGTGGAATGAAAATTTTGGAATATGTGGATTTTTCACTTTTTTCCTCCCTTTTTCTTTGGTATTTTGTTTTAGCCTTTTCAATTAACACTTTTTTCAACTCTTTTACTTTAACATATTACCCATTTTCTTCCTTTTTTATTCAACAACAACTTCTTAGTTCTTTTCATCATTCCCATTTTCACTCACTTTATTGTGTTCATTTGAGTTAGTTTGAGTGTTGGGAATTTATTTGCATAACAAATAGATGTTTGAATAAATAACCAATTTGCATTAAAAAAATTATTGAAGAGTTTATGCATATTTGGCCTTCCATAGTCACTTGCATGAATTAATTTGGTTTCTATTCCAATTTTGATGTACTTTCTTGTTGAGAATGGACTAGTTTTGCATATTATCCATAATTTAAGTAGTTGTTTCTTTGATATTGTCATGGTCTTCTTTGGTTGATCAAGAAGTATAGTACTTCATCAGGTGGATGGGAATATCCTATGGGATGATCTCCAGGGCAAAACTTACATTAATAAATCTTCCAGTGTGTAGGGACCTTCTTCATTTCATTAAAGCTTTGATAGAGCTTTTATTACCTTTCATAAATAGCTTCAAATAGAGCTATCAAACAATTGTTAATAAGTTAGTCAAACAAAATATGCACAAATATAATAGATATAAATAGAAAAATTAAAATGATAAAAACTATCGTAGTGTCTTAAAAACTAACGACAATCCCCTGTAACAACATTATTTTGTTACAATGCAATTAGCAATTTGTGATTTATCTTTTCCACATGAACTGATTGTGTTTCAAAGACTGTTCAATATTTTATATTATTTTATGTTTGGTTTATAAGGAGTTTCTTATTTGGTGATTACTTAAAAAATATAATAACATAAAATAAACGTTTGATGTCTCATTAGTGAGAAAACTTTGTTGGGGTTAGACTTCATTGACATGTTCTTATGTGGCATCCTTGACTAGTAATATGCAATTATAATCAGTTATTAATATTACCACATGTTACTATTATTGCAATTCATGTCTGAGTCAACCATGTGAGATCAATCGTATTACCTAATAGATGATTCCTCAACCTATTAACAAATTTGTCAACATTAAGTTTGAATAGTGAATGTAAATATTAGCATTCCATTTTACCAATATGTTTATTCATGTGTATATTAAACCAAAATCTATGTATATTCTTTAGCATGCAATAAAGGATATACTTGAATCTAGTAATGACCAATACTTTTCGAATATCAAGTCATACCATGAAAACATGTTTTAGGTAGCTATTCTAAAATAAGCATTGAGAAAAAAGAATCCATAAATATTAAAACTTAAGAATAATTACATAGAGCACCACGGTCGAGATCAAAACATAAGTAACAAGACAGCTACATCTAACCTAAACAAAAGAGAAAATTAATTACTCTTACTCATCGTAGCTTTAAAATCAAGCCCTAAAAGAGGGAAGTTAAAATAATATTTGGACAATTCTTCGGATAACACTTCTGCTAATGATTTTCCTCTCATATTCTTTCCTGTTATGATTTTCTATGAGAACCTAGATTTTCTAAAGAACCACCTTTAATTCCACTAAATTTGATTTAATCCTCAAGATTTGAACTAAGTTGATTATGATTGAATTTTAATTAAGAAAATTAAAGTCTGACATCCCGATTTATTATAGGCTTGGGAAAGGTAGGCTCTCTAAGCACACTTTCCACACTTTCTTAGTGTGCCTACTTTCTTCTTGATTATGTCATGTCAGCTTCCCCAGACCTAGACTTTCTGCCTATACTCGTCAAAATCGCTTAGCGACCAAACCCTTACTTCACCTTGAAGTAACTTATCCCTAAAAAATTTGAACAAAAATTTCTCGTTAAGTGTTTTTGTGTTTCTTGGCTTAGCGTAAATGCACCAACACGTCAATATTATTATCTTAGTGGGCCATGATATGTTAGAAAAGTATTGGCTTGGTCTCTTGGGCGGTTTTGGTTCATTTCTTGATTTTTTGCCTATATTTCATAAATGTACAATTAAAATGTCATGTTTTATCACTTGTTACTGATAAATTAGGGGTTTTCATTGGATTTCCCGTGAAATAAGTTAATAAGTGCCTACATATTTAACATATTTTTGGCACTAATCATTGTCGTAGAAAGAAAAGAACACCCCAATGGTGGGAATACTTTCAATCACCAACATAAAAGTTTGAACATCATAATCACACTTTAAAATTTGAGCCTAACCTAAAAAGTGAAAATGCTTGTAGGGAGGTCACATTGGCTCTCTCTTATTTAAAGCATGACTCTAAAGTAAAATTGTCTTTGTGTCAAGTATTAGAAGGTCTAATTATCTGCCGAAAGGCATCAATCCTCTCCTTATTAGAATACAAGGATTTGAAGTATTAAATTTCGAAATACTTAGCACATGTATTTGTGATTCTTGTTGAGAATTCTTGGTAAAGAATATGGAGAGAGAGAGAGAGAGTCACTATCAGAACTTCTAATGCTTTTACAAACCATAAAATGCCCAAATTTATAAGACATTGCACAACCATTCTTTGATGTTTCAAAACATTAACAACTACCATTAAAAGAAAAAAAAGAAAAAATAGAGGTAGGCTCATACCTGCAAATAAAGATCATGAATTTGAGCTCGAGAAGACTGAATGGCAATAATGCTCTTAAGAGATTTGGAGGAGGCTTTGAAGAACTTTGGAGACTCAATATGTAAAATGTAGAAAGGTTAGAGTTAAACCCATTTAATAGAGGTTTAAATGCTAACAATATGGGTGATCAATAGTCTCTCCCTAGGGTCCCCTAACAATCACAAAATTTTATTCATGTTTTTGACGCATAAATTAAGGTTGATTTGGCTCCCCAAGGCATAATCATCATTGATCATATTTAATGTTACGTGTGTGACTAACGTTTGAGGATTTTAGTTCAAACACACTTATGAAGATTCACTACATTGATACATGAAACTTTACCATATGTCATGCTTAAGGGACTCACCTTAGGTACACCTAAGGGACTCGCCCCATATTTGAGGGATTCATTCTATATACACCTGAGGGACTCGTCCAAATAAGAAAAGGAAAAAATTTAAATCACTTTGACGTTTCTAAACCCTCGTGCTTGAGGGATTGTCTACTGACATATTCATAAAATGACCATAATAGGCGGGGTAGGAAGATCTCTAAAGAGGGGTAACATAACATATAAATATTTCCCCTATCAACTTCCTATCCTCCCATTCATTGAAACGAGTTCCCATCATTTGATTAGGATATTCATTTTCTACGTCACTCGCTTCTCTCTGAAAACGTGGGAGAGATGTGACCATATCCCTAGTGATATAGTAGACAAAGTCAAAAAGAGGGAAGTCACATTCTCTAGAATAATAGGAAAGGTAATTTCCTGCTTCCCATGCTCTTCATAGTGGATATTACTTTCTTGGAGTTTAAGAACCAAACATAAGATTTTCTTATAAATACCTCAACCTTGAGGTTGAGAGGAGATTGAATTCACCCGAATAACACCAGTATACAGAGTTTCTCACCATCTTGTGTCATATTACTATAACACCATAACAATTACCAAAATCTTTGACATCCCTTATCCAAAAGGAGTTGTCATGTAATGTACATTTAGCAAGTACACTCTTTATAACAGGTGGTGTTGTATAATTATTCCTTTAAACTACTCTTACAAAACAATATCAACCAATACTCCATCTAGATCTAGTTATTTAGATAATTTAAACTAGTGACATAAGGTGAATTCATAAATCAATATAAGCATAAAAATATTTCTTGATGTTTCTGTTCGGTTTGGGTGCAACTTATCACATAGTGTTTTTAGATTTTTGTAACTTAAATTTTAGGCATTTTTTTAGGATAATACTTATATTATTTTATTTTTATTTTAATTATTTCTGTTGGAACATTATGAAAAATTTCAAATATAGGGAGATGAATTTAGAAAAGTTCTTTAAGTCAAGTCTCACATTGTGTATTAATTGGAAAAAAACTCCTTAGTCTCACATTGCTTATGTGAGATATATTTCTTTTCTCACTTCATTATATACGTAAGTTCTTTATTTCATTCCAAAACACACCAAAAACTTTTTTTCTCCTTTTGTTGAGTTTTTTTATTCCTAACTTTCATAACTTTGCGTCATTCGAATTGTCGAAGCGCCAACTTTTCCCCCTTTCTTTTTACTTGTTGAATTTTCCGAGTACTTTCTTGAATTCTCTTTAGATAATTATGTTAATTTCTCCTTGTTTGAGTTGAGAAATCATCTAGTATAATTTTTGGATTCTCTTTAGATAAATATTCAAATTTCTCTTTGTTTGAGATTATTTTTTTGAGTGGCCAAATGACCATTATTGAACTCTCCTTGGAGAATCATTGGAATTTATCTTAGTTTGAAAGATTATTATGATTGGTCTTATAACAAATACTACGTGGTATTTATACCATATTCGAATGGTCTTTGTACCATCAGAGGGTGTATTTCTAGACCGATAATGTATTGTGCAAGTAGTAATCGTACAATATAGAACTAGGTTGTTTTATCCTGGAGGCGGCGCATTAGTTTGACTATTTTGCATAACTTTGGGCAGTGCCACAAACCGTCTTAAAGAGAGCGATCTAGTCCGCGACTCGAATCATTAATTTCTTTTGTGGCTAATTTTCAAAACCATGAACAACGATTTTAAGACACTTCAAACTGCCATGGCTACCGAATAAATTATTGGTACTTCTGTGGCTATTCTCTCTGACAAACCGCTCAAATTTGAGGGAAGTCACTTCAAATGTTGGAAACAAAATTTACAAATTTTCTATGAAAAAAAGGTTACCAACGTTTTGACCGATGATATTCCTATTGGTCCTTATAGATCAATCGAGCAAATTAACAGTGAGAAATCAGATGGAACACTTAATAATGTTGAAGCAGAATTTGCTGCACAGATTAAAGAGAACAATTTCTAGCTCAGTAAAGAAATTGCCTTATGGAAAGAGAATGATTATCTCTACAAAATCATATTTTCAATGGACTCGCAAATGATATGCAATACTGTAAAATAGGTTTGAGAGGCTCTGCAAAATAAGTATGGCACCGAGGAAGCTGGAATAAAGAAGTATGTCGTTAGCCGCTACCTAAAGTATTCAGTGGTATAAATAAAATTTGCGTGAAGGCTCAATGTTATGAACTTCAAAAGATTTCTTATAAGTTCATCACAAAAGGTACATGTTTCATTGAACAATTTTAAATTGCTTTTATTGTTGACAAATTGTCCCTAGTTTGAAAGTTTTTAGAATTGTGCTTCACCATAAAACAATAGAATTTTTAAATTGAAAGTCAAATTATTCGCCTTCGAGTTGAAGAAGAATCACATAAACAAGATCAAAAATAAAAGTCTTGGTTTTTTCAAACAACAAGAAGAAATTCAATATAGTTTTGACGCCATTTAGAGAATGCTTAAAGAATCATAACCGCAATGTTGTGACCGAATTAAGAATTTGAACCCTCCAAGGGCTCTAATTACTCCAATTGATAGGCAATAATTACCACCACAAAGAAATGACACTGGTGTTTTCTCTTGTTTCAATAGTTAAAAAACCATGTCATATGATTAATAAATCAAAGATCGAGTTTAAACCTTGTATTTCCCCTAATGCATAGGTTAACCTAATTGATTAGCAATGTATTGCTTTGATCACTAAAATAAACATGATTGGTGAATCTGATGATTGGTGGATGGACATTGGCTATTCTCATCATGTCTATTATGAACGTGCAATGTTTAAAACATACACAAATAAGAAAGTGTTGTTGGAAGTTTTCCATACCACTAATGTTGTCGGTATTGGGGAAGCGGAATAATGTCCATCTCTAAAAAGACTTTAATCTTGAAGGATGTCATGTATACTTCAGAGATTATAAAGAGTCTTGTTTCTGGTTTACTTCTAAATAAGGCATGGTTTAGTCAGTCTATTGGGGGTAGATTTGTACATTATCACTAAAAATGATATTTTTGTGAAAATTATTATGCCTAAGACTTTTGTTAATGAAATTGAAATTCAATTCAGTAACAAGATTAAGATACTCCGTAGTGATAGGGGAACTAAATATGATTCTGGGTTATTTATTGATTTTTATACTAAACATAAAATTGTGCATGAAACGAATGCTCCCTATTCTCCTAAATGAATGGTAAAGCCGAAAGAAAGAATAAAACTCTTACTGAATTTGTTGTTGCAATTATTATGAATTTTGGTGCCGCACCTCACTGGTGGGGGAGAATTTTACTAACTGTTTGCTATATCCTGAATATAGTCCCCAAGTCAAAAAGTAAGATCTCTCCTTATGAGTTCTTAAAAAAAAGACAACCAAACTTGTATTATTTGAGAACTCGGGGTTGTCTAGCATATGTCATAATTTTGAATCCGAAATGAGTTAAACTTGCTAGTAGAGCCTATGAATGTGTATTCATTCGGTATGCAGCAAACAAATTATGTTGAATTCTATGAAGACAAATTTCCTTTTGAATCTAGAAATAGTGGGGGCACTAAATCGAGTCACATCCCTATGATAAGAAGCATAGAAAGTGACGACAATGTAGAAACAAAACTCCGTCGAAGTAAAAAAGTAAGAGTTGCTAAAGACTATGAGCCTGATTATGCAGCTTATAATGTAAAATAAGATCCAATAAATCTTCAAGAAGCTTTGTCATCTCTGAATGTAGATTTATAGCAAGAGGCTATGAATGATGAGATATAACAAGACCTGGCACATAGTAGACTTGCCTCCTGGTTGCAAGCCAATCAGTTGTAAATGGGTTTTGAAAAATAAACTAAAACTTGATGAAACTATTGATAAATACAAGGCTTTCCTTGTAGCCAATGGTTTTAGACAAAGAGAAAAAAATAGTGAAATTCTGTGATCAGGTATGAGATGTCCTAAGAGATGTCCCAACACTTGATAGGACACTTGACAAATTTAACCAAAACTTAAATAGCAATAAAAGTAAACAACACAGAAGTTTGTTAACCCAGTTCAGTGTATAACCACACCAACATCTGGAGGCTACCAAGCCAGGAGGAAATCCACTATAAGTAATATTAATTCTAGACTTAAACCACCCTGTTTAATCTATCACTTAATAACTACCCAATGCAATTTCTACCTAAGACACACCTTAGATAAGAGTACCCTACTCACTCCCCCTCAATCACACAGTGATCAAGTTTACAAGTTTAATGAAATTGAAGACATTCTTCAAACAATACAGCTTGATCTTACTTCACAGTTTCAATCAAGTCACAAATACACTTTTGCTTAAAAGCTCATAAAGTGGTACAATTAAAAACACCTGCTATTAAAAAACACTAGACACCCTATTTGTTCTTCTGAAATTCGTACTCAATTCTATGAGTTTCTGTTGCTTAAATAGGTATCTGTAATTTGGGCTTTCTGTAGGATGATCCAGCCCTAATGCACATGCAGCTTCCACCTTGAATTTAGGGTTTGTTACTTCCTAGATTCTAGGTGACTTAGGTCTTCTGTTTTAATCTGAATCTTCAATATAAAACTTCCTACAGATGCGCCTTGTTCTGTTTTTAATCCATCATTAATTAATTCCAGATAACTCTCCTTAAATATCTCTGATTAGTTAGTCAATAATTAATTCTGGTAGCAGGTCTGAGATGTCTCAACATCTGTTGGGACATCCTGAAAAACTGAACTTAAGTTATTTACACAATGTCCCAACATCTGATGAGACATCCTGAAATAAGTTCATATACTCTGTTTGATAATGTCCCAACATCTGATAGGACATTCTGAACTGAATTCAACATTTCTTGTTGGTCAAAAATTCTGCCAATTCAAGACATCTACAAACTCCCCCTTTGGCTAATTTTTGGCTAACATCTTTTCTGGTTTTCAGAGTGCAGCAGAAGTTCTTTTTATCAGAGTATAGCATTACTTTTCTGTTGATTCTTATTTGAGATTACTCCCCCTCAAATATATATGTATCCAATCTTGTTGCAACAGAAAAAAACTTATTCAGTTCAGAAGCAAACAAACAGAATTTTTTCATTCATACTTAAACAGCAATTACAATTTGTTGTTGTTCTCCCCCTTGGTAGACACAAAATTTAGGGCCAAAGACACTATTCCAGAATTACATTGCTGTCATTACATTTGCCTCACATACATTGATCACTCAGATTCATCACTCTCAGTTTCTTCTTCAACTTCTGTTTCTTCATCAGCTTCACTTTCTTCATCAGAGCCAGCTTTCTGATCTTCTCCACTCTCCAGCCTTTGGATGATTTCTTCAAGTTTCAGCTTCCTTGCTTCAAGTTCTTTGCATGTGCTTTTGAGCTCAGCAATTAGAGCCTTCTTGGAGATTGGAGTCTTAGTAGTTGATGGACCTGCAGATGTCCCAGAAGGTGCTTCAACATCTGCAGCATGATGACTGAGGAATAACTTGTAGTGAAAATCCAAGGGGCTTTCTCTTTTGCAGGCTGTATCCTTGTCAGTGAGAATTCCAGGGTATTGATTGAGCACAATACCACACAGCAATGATGGAAAAGCTATAGGCAGCTTTGTTACAGAAGAGCTGGCATGCTTCATGGTTTGATCAAAAATGAAAGCTCCATAGTCCATCTTGGTTTGAGTTCCCACGGCATATATAAACCTGGCTAGACCAGTGGAGATTGAAGAAGTGTGGTTGGTAGGCACCCAGTTAGCTGTACCAATCCTGTTTAGCATGGCATACTTTCTGGTAAGCATGCTCACTGAGAGCTTTCCCTTCACAGGCCATGCCTTGACCTGGTTTGCAGTGATCACCTTACAGACTTGATTATCTGTCTTACCTAGCTCATTTGGTCCATCTGTTTCTCTTCCTAGGTACTGATTTATGATTTGAGGAGAAAACTCTACATATTTACCTCTAACAAAAACTTTTTGAAACTCAGAAGACTTACCATTTGAACACTCCTCCTGAAGATTAACAATGAACTCTTTGACAAGAAGTTCATAGCAGGGAGAGAGATCTGAGACTGTTCTGAATAGTCCTGCAGCAGAGATGAGGTCAATCAATTCAGTGCACTCAAGTGCATTGCTGCTCAGTTCTCTTTCTAGGGCAATCCTTCTTTGGTACACATACTTCCATCTGTTGACACTAGAGACATGATGGAAAGATATGTTGTCCAAGGGGGCTTCTGGAACAGCAGATGAAGCCCTAGATGGTGCTGGTTTCTTTTTGGGAGGAGATGTTGGGACATCTGATTTAACATCTGAGTCTGATGGTGTGACAGCTTTTCTCTTCTGGGTTTGGACTTTACTCCATGATTTTGTTGGCCCAAAAGTAGCTTTAGCTTTTCCTTTCTTTGGGGAGGCTTTCTTCTTCTCAGGAATTGCTGCTTCAGCTTGCATCTTTCCTTTCCTGGACCTGAGCCTTTTGGCTATGCTAGGTCTAATAGAGGCTATGATCTCTGTATCAGAGTCCTGCTCCAGGTTGACTACTGGAGGAGATTGAGCAGTCTCCTCTTCAGCTGGTTGATCAGCAGGGATTTGATCTTCATTTGAGGCTTTAGCCTGTTCCTCAGAGACTTCTTCATCATTTTCATTTGAGGCTTTATTCTGGTCCTCAGTTTGTTCCAAATCATCACCAGATGAGTTCTTTTTCTCATCTTCAGATGTTCCAACATCTATTGGGACATCTTGTTCTGCAGGAGTGTCCTCTGCATCTTGAGCTTGTTCTTCTTGAGGTGCAGGCATTGTGTTCAGAGGAACAGAGATCCCACTCACCACTCTCTGTTCAAAGAGGATTTGGTTGACAATCTCCTTGATGGAATCATCTACATATTTTGAGGATTTTGGGGGCATGTTAGCAGGAGAAGGAATGCCTCCTTTGGCTTTGCTACAGACTTGATCTTTAGCTCTCTTTGGAGTTCTTGGCTTTTTAGTGTGAGAAGCACTTCCTCTGAGCTCGTCCAATGGAGTTGATTTCATTGGTACCACAGAAATGGGAGTGGCATGAACTACGTCTTCTTGATTGAGAACTTCTTCAGTTGTGTTAGGGTTTTGAGACATTGTTGAGGAAGATGGAAGAAAAGCTTTAGGGTTTATAATTTCTGGAGAATAGCTAGTTAATGTGATTCGCTTGTGATAGTATGATGAGAATCTTGATAGCTGATTATAAACAGTTACTAAATAAGTAGCCGTTACAGTGCAAATGATTAGAGATGGAATTCCCAAGGATCTTGTCCAGACTGGTTTTTCCATCTGGAACTTATGCCATACAATGTCAGATGACATGTTGGCACATCTCATTAACTGCTAAATATCACATAAACAGATTCCAAGTTTACCCCTTAAGTTCTCAAATTGTGTAGCATCCAATGCTTTGGTAAAGATATCAGCTAACTGCAGATTTGTAGCTACATGTTCCAATGAAATCACTTTTTCTTCTACAAGATCTCTAATGAAATGATGTCTGATATCAATATGCTTGGTCCTGCTATGTTGGATAGGATTCTTTGATATGTTGATTGCACTTAAGTTGTCACAGTATAATGTCATGACATCCTGTGGGACATTGTACTCAGTGAGCATTTGCTTCATCCAAACCAACTGAGAACAACTACTTCCAGCTGCTATATATTCAACTTCAGCTGTAGATAAGGATACACAATTTTGTTTCTTACTGAACCAAGAAATCAAATTGTTTCCTAGAAAGAAGCATCCTCCTGAGGTGCTTTTTCTGTCATCAGCACTTCCAGCCCAATCAGCATCACAGAAGCCAGTAAGAATTGGTTTACATCCATGAAAGTACATTATGCCATAGTCACAAGTACCATTAACATATTTAAGAATTCTCTTGACTTGATTGAGATGACTGACTTTTGGATCAGCTTGATATCTTGCACATACACCTACTGCAAATGCTATGTCAGGTCTGCTAGCAGTCAAGTATAACAAGCTTCCAATCATGCTTCTGTATAAGCTTTGATCTACATTCTCACCCTTTTCATCTTTAGTAAGCTTTAAATGTGTGGGGGCAGGGGTTCTCTTATGAGTAGCATTTTCCATTCCAAATTTCTTGACTATGTTCTTGGTATACTTGCTTTGGGATATGAACATTGAGTCTTCCATTTGCTTTATTTGTAGACCAAGAAAGTAGGTTAACTCTCCTACTAGGCTCATTTCAAATTCAGATTCCATCTGCTTGACAAAATGTTTGACCATCCTTTCAGACATCCCACCAAAGACAATATCATCAACATATATTTGAGCAATCATGACATTCCCTTCTTCATCTTTAACAAACAGGGTTTTGTCAATTCCACCTTTTCTGTATCCTTGCTTGATAAAAAATGTGGTCAGTCTTTCATACCATGCCCTTGGAGCTTGCTTCAAACCATAAAGTGCCTTCTTTAGTTTGTATACATGATTTGGACAGCTTGGATCAACAAATCCTTTAGGCTGTTCAACATATACTTCTTCATTAAGATAGCCATTTAAAAAGGCACTTTTCACATCCATTTGAAATAGCTTGAACTTCAAGATACAAGCAATTCCCAAAAGTAGTCTGATTGATTCAAGCCTTGCTACTGGTGCAAAGGTTTCATCAAAGTCTACACCTTCAATTTAAGTGTATCCTTGAGCTACAAGTCTAGCTTTGTTCTTTGTAACAACTCCTTGTTCATTTGACTTGTTCTTATACACCCATTTTGTACCAATCACATTTATATCATCAGGTCTAGGAACAATAATCCACACTTCATTCCTTGTGAATTGACCTAATTCCTCTTGCATAGCACAAATCCAGTATTCATCAGTAAGAGCTTCCTTGATGTTTTTAGGTTCTATTTTGGAAACAAAACAAGAACCTGAAATCACTTCTCTTGATCTAGTGCTCACACCTCTGTTGGGATCACCAATTATTAGATCTTTGGGATGATCCTTCTGTATTCTGATGGAGGGAGGTTTGCTTGATTCTTCTGTTCTTGTATCAGTTTGAGTGAAGTTATAATGATCATTCTTTTCTTCAGCTTCAATCTTGATATCAGCAGATGTTCCAACATCTTCTGGGACATCTGTAGGAACATCATCAATTATCACATTTATGGACTCCATGATAACCTTGGTTCTAGAATTAAATACTCTATATGCTCTGCTGTTTATGGAGTATCCAAGGAAAATCCCTTCATCACTTTTAGGATCCATTTTTCTTCTTTGCTCCCTATCTGCCAGAATATAATAGTTACTTCCAAATACATGGAAATACTTAACTGTGGGTTTTCTGCCCTTCCAGACTTCATATATTGTGGACAAAGTTCCTTTCCTTAAGGTAACTCTGTTATGAATGTAACAGGCAGTGTTCATAGCTTCAGCCCAGAAGTACAGAGGTAACTTTTTAGCATGGATCATAGCTCTTGCTGATTCTTGAATAGTTCTATTCTTCCTTTCAACAATTCCATTCTGTTGAGGAGTGATTGGTGAAGAATATTCATGATTTATTCCTTCTGAAGAACAGAAATCTAAGAATTTTTGGTTCTCAAATTCTTTTCCATGATCACTTCTTATTCTGATCACACAGCTGAATTTTTCCCTTTGCAATCTTTGACATAACTCTTTGAATACATCAAATACATCAGACTTTTCTTTGATGAAATTTATCCATGTATATCTTGAAAAGTCATCAACCACAACATAGGCATACCTCTTACCACCAAGGCTTTCAACCTGCATAGGTCCCATCAGATCCATATGCAAAAGTTCCAAAACTTTGGAAGTTGTCAGATGTTGGAGCTTTGGATGGGACATCTTGGTTTGCTTGCCTATTTGACATTCACCACATATTTTGCCATCATCAATCTTTAGTTTAGGAATACCTCTTACAGCATCCATGGATATTATCTTCTTTATGCCTCTGAAATGAAGATGACCTAGTCTTTGGTGCCATAGTTTCACTTCTTCTTCTTTAGCTAAAGAGCAAGTTGAAGTGAGACTAAGATTTTGGGATTCCCACATGTAACAGTTGTCTTTAGATCTGGCTCCTTTCATGACAACCTCTTGTTCTTTGTTAGTCACTATGCATTTAGTTTTGGTAAAGTTTACACTGTACACTTGATCACATAATTGACTTATGCTGATCAGGTTAGCAGTTAAACCTTTAACTAGCAGCACATCATCTAGTCTTGGAACATCTTGACAATCCAAGGTTCCAACTCCCTTGATTTCTCCTTTAGCTCCATCTCCAAAGGTCACATACCTGGATGAATGTGATTTTAAGTTTACTAGCAAATTCTTCAATCCAGTCATGTGTCTTGAACATCCACTGTCAAAGTACCAGTCTTCTTTAGCTGATACTCTCAGTGATGTATGTGCTATGTATGCAGTATTTTTCTTTGACCAGATGAGTTGAGATTTCTTTTGATGCCTCTGCCCTGTGTGTTGTTTATCAGCTGATCTCCAAGCTTGATTGTTGATATTGTTCTTGTAGCTTTGATCAGCTTCAGTGCTAGCTTTTGGTTTCCATACCTTCTTGATGTTTTCTGTCTTCTGCTTAGGAGGTTGCTGATTTCTTTGATGTTTATGCAGCACTTTCTTGGTAACTTCTATTTTCTTCTTGGAAGGTTGCTGATACATCTGATTTGGATATCCATGCAACTTATAACAATGAGGTTTGATATGTCCAAATCTTCCACAGTGATGGCATCTCCATCTTTGATACTTCTTCTTCATTTTGTTCTTTTCAGAATGTTGAGACATCTGTTGGAACATTATGTTTGACTTTGTGATCTTTTCCTGATGTTGAAGCATCTGTTGGGACATCTTGTTAGACTGTATGGATTTTGAAGTTGTTTTTCTAGAGCTAGCTTCATCTTTATTTACTCTGTTAAATCCCAGTCCACTTTTATCCCCTGAGTGCTTATTGTTGTTGAGAATCACATCCAGTGTATTTGAGCTATTGTTCAACATTCTAACAGATTTGGACATATGTTCCAACTTGGAGTTGAGAAGACTTACTTCACTTTTTAAGGTGTCAATGATCTCCTGATCATTTGCTTTGTCATCTTCTAATGCCTCATTCTTCTTTTTTAACTTTATGACCTCACTGCATATTTCAGAGCTTCTTTTGTATAGATCTTTGAATGCTTGCTCAAGATCTTCATAAGTAAGTTCTCCATCACTGGATTCACTTTCAGAGTCACATAATCCAGCTAAAGCAGTGATATGCTTAGCTGATTCCTCTTCTGAATCACCTCCTGAGTCTTCATCAGACCAGGTTACATAGAGTCCTTTCTTTTGCCTTTTTAAGTAGGTAGGACATTCATTTCTGATGTGTCCATATCCTTCACATCCATGGCATTTGACTCCTTTTTCTTGACTGATCTTTTCAGCATAATTTGACCTTCTGTTAGCATCATAAGGTCTCCTGTTCTCAGAAGAGTTTGTGTTTCTTCCACTGGGTTTGGATTTTCCTTCCATTCCTCTGAGAATCTGTTTGAATTGTCTTCCAAGCATAGCAAGGTTGTCTGATAAGCTTTTATCATTTGCTGATTCATCATCTTCTTCTTCATCAGTATTTGAAACCAAGGCTATGCTTTTGTTCTTTTTAGCATTTGTGTCATTCATTCCCATCTCAAAAGTTTGAAGGGAGCCAATGAGTTCTTCAACTTTCATAGAGCATATGTCTTGAGCTTCTTCTATTGCTGTGACTTTCATGTCAAATCTTTTTGGCAAAGATCTGAGGATTTTTCTTACAAGCTTTTCATCAGTCATTTTTTCTCCCAAAGCTCCAGAAGTATTAGCTACTTCTAAAATGTTCATGTAGAATTCATGAACTGTCTCATCTTCCTTCATTCTCAAGTTTTCAAATTTTGTGGTGAGAAGTTGAAGTCTTGACATCTTTACTTTTGATGTTCCTTCATGAGTTGTTTTGAGAGTATCCCACACATCTTTGGCTAGCTCACAATGATGTACAAGTCTGAAAATGTTCCTATCAATGCCATTGAATAAAGCATTTAAGGCCTTTGAGTTGCCTAGTGCTGAATCTTCTTCTTCCTTACTCCATTCTTCTTCAGGTTTCAGCACTTTTGATCCATCTTTGGTATCTTGGACAGGATAATCCCATCCAATGTTGACTGCTCTCCATGCCCTGTTGTCAAGTGATCTTAAGAATGCAATCATTCTTGGCTTCCAGTAGTCATAATTAGATCCATCCAGAATAGGTGGTCTATTTACTGACCCTATATCTCTGTCCATGTTACAGAATTTGTATTCCCTAGATCTCACCCAGTATAAACAGGCAGGGTGCCTGCTCTGATGCCAATTGAAATTCTGTGATCAGGTATGAGATGTCCTAAGAGATGTCCCAACACTTGATAGGACACTTGACAAATTTAACCAAAACTTAAATAGCAATAAAAGTAAACAACACAGAAGTTTGTTAACCCAGTTCAGTGTATAACCACACCAACATCTGGAGGCTACCAAGCCAGGAGGAAATCCACTATAAGTAATATTAATTCTAGACTTAAACCACCCTGTTTAATCTATCACTTAATAACTACCCAATGCAATTTCTACCTAAGACACACCTTAGATAAGAGTACCCTACTCACTCCCCCTCAATTACACAGTGATCAAGTTTACAAGTTTAATGAAATTGAAGACATTCTTCAAACAATACAGCTTGATCTTACTTCACAGTTTCAATCAAGTCACAAATACACTTTTGCTTAAAAGCTCATAAAGTGGTACAATTAAAAACACCTGCTATTAAAAAACACTAGACACCCTATTTGTTCTTCTGAAATTCGTACTCAATTCTATGAGTTTCTGTTGCTTAAATAGGTATCTGTAATTTGGGCTTTCTGTAGGATGATCCAGCCCTAATGCACATGCAGCTTCCACCTTGAATTTAGGGTTTGTTACTTCCTAGATTCTAGGTGACTTAGGTCTTCTGTTTTAATCTGAATCTTCAATATAAAACTTCCTACAGATGCGCCTTGTTCTGTTTTTAATCCATCATTAATTAATTCCAGATAACTCTCCTTAAATATCTCTGATTAGTTAGTCAATAATTAATTCTGGTAGCAGGTCTGAGATGTCTCAACATCTGTTGGGACATCCTGAAAAACTGAACTTAAGTTATTTACACAATGTCCCAACATCTGATGAGACATCCTGAAATAAGTTCATATACTCTGTTTGATAATGTCCCAACATCTGATAGGACATTCTGAACTGAATTCAACATTTCTTGTTGGTCAAAAATTCTGCCAATTCAAGACATCTACAAATAGATTTCTTCAACACCTTTTCTCCAGTCACTAGAATTACATCCATTAGGATACTTATTAAAATAGTTGTTATTTATAACTTAATAGTACACCAAATGGATGTTAAAACTATTTTTTAAATGGTGACTTAGAAGAAGAAATCTATATGGAACAACTAGAAGAATTTGTGATCCATGGACAAGAAAACAAGATCTGTAAGTTGGACAAGTCTATGTATGGACTAAAACAAGCTCTTAAGCAATGGCATGAAAAGTTTGACAACTTAATGATATCAAATGGGTATAAAGTGAATGAAAGTGACAAATGCATTTATTACAAATTTGAGAATCACATATGCACTATCATATGTCTCTATGTAAATGATATACTCATATTTAGATCAAACATTCAGACCATTAGTGATGTGAAATCAATGTTGTGAAACAACTTTGATATAAAAGACCTCGGAGAAGCAAGTGTGATCCTTGGTATCAAGATCACAACATCCGAGGATGGAATTTCTTTGGATCAATGACACTATGTGGAGAAGATCTTAATGAAAATAAATACTTTGATTGTAAACCTGCATTCAAACCATATGATCCAAGTGTGAAACTTTTTAAGAACACCAGTGAAAGTGTCAAACAAACAGAATATGCAAGCATCATTGAAAATCTTAGGTATGCCTCTTATTGAACTA